>CP136069.1:88414617-88772117 GCA_032622095.1 Siphonodentalium dalli | reverse complement strand
AATAATTTTTTCTTACATTCTATAACAATCTTTATAATTTTTTCTTATATTCTTTAGCAATTTGTGTCATTTTTTTGTTCACATTTTAACAATTTTATCATTTATTTTTTATCATTTTTTCTTACATTCTTTATCAATTCTTATAATTTGTTCTTACATTCTTTAATAATATAATTGTTATAATTTTTTATCATTGTTTCTTACATTCTTTAACAATATTTTATCATTTTTTCCCCATTTTTTTCTTAATTATTTTAACAATTATAAAAAAATTATATTTTTTTTTTTAGGCCAATGCGTTCTCTTATATATGCGACCTATGGTCGACTCGCATATATAAGAGAATGCATTGGCACAGTGTAATGTTTAATATGCAGATCGGAATGCAATATAGGACAACAAACAAGCAGGATGCTGTTCCGCACGTTTATTCGTTGGCTGGAACGATGTACGATGAAATGAGAAAAGGAAACAGAGACCAGTGTCTTCTTGTTCTTGGGAAGTCGGGATCAGGTAAGAGTAATCTGTAATAATCTGATGAGACTGATATAGGACCTCCCAAAATGAAAACAACGGAAAACATTTCCATAAGACTTTCGTGTTGCCTATAAGTCGCATCATTGTAAATTATGTATATGTATAGTATGCACCGCGACAGTTACGCACATCATGTACACGTGGGATGCGGTGTTAAAATAATAGAGATGTCTTTGTCATGCAACTATTCATTAATGGAAGAATTAAAGATATATATATGTGTAAACACAAAGCATTTGGGGATGCGGGTTGGGGTACCCCACTTGCACTTTACTTCCGGTTTACTATACAACCGATGAATGCCAAATGAATCATATCCGATAATCATGTTTTGTTAAGCTTTAGGCTCGTACAGTATATCATATTGCATCTGCTGTTTTTTTTAGTTTCTATATTTATTGTTTAAATCATCAAGAGTGCACCCTGTTGTTTATAAGCTGTAAATAGACTCGTATTTGGAAGAACATTTGAATTGCATCTTGAACATCATCCATGTATCTTCAGGTAAAACGGAATGTTCCAAGATTTTTCTGTCACAGTTGTTGCGTCTTCCGGAAAGAACTGATGACAGAATGCGATGCATGCTCTCGGTTGGTATTTGTACCTTCACATCGCTACCCTGGTGTCTTGTAGTATTCTTCATGATGTGGCAATTTTTCTCACTATTTGTTTCATCTTTGTAATTCTATATATGTCACACCAGGACGCGCATCGAAGTCATATGGATATATCCAACGAAAGGGGTTGTTAGATTTGGAAATTTCCAACAGATGGAAAGCGTGGGTTATACCAATTGGAACAACCTAATCCATCCACGGGTACAAATGTGATTTCTCAGACTTGTGAATTTCCGTCTAGTTCAATTGGTGCTTTTTGAAATTATTTCTTGAAAACCCAAACGGAGACCCTCTTGCCACAGTCATGTGCCCAACCAGAACTGCAGACTATTGTTAAAGAAATTAAGAAAAAATTATAAAAATTGATAAAGAATGTAAGAAAAAATGATAATAAAAAAATTATAAAAAATTATAAAAACTCAAATCGTGACCTTGGCCTTCAAAATGGACAATTCAAGGTCAAAGCCCGGATGAAGTCGGGTCACCTTCTAGTATGATATATTTCTCCATATATATACGCGTGTATATTATAAACACAATCTTCTGAACATCATCATCTGGGCCAGAGTTTCTTTTCTGTATCTCTGCAGATCAGTCCAATTTTAGAAGCATTTTGTAACGCGAGAACAAACAAGAACAACAACTCTAGTAGATCTGTGAAGTTGATGGAGATATTCTTCGATGAAGAAGAATGCATTAATGGAGGTAAGCTTTTACAGCGGAAAACACTAATTGAGTTTGCCGAGCAACTTTGCCCCATGCATGCATTTGCCCCAAGTATATATGAGGGTATCACCCCCCCCCCTTTCGTTACGCGGGATTCAGGGTGTTTTGAAGCCGTACGCGGGATTCATACCCCCGAATTAACTGGTATTCGGGTTCAAGCAAAACATCTTGGACGCAGGTTTTGATGGCGCAAAGTAATATTTTGTGCTAGTTATCTGTGTGAATGGGTGGGTATAATAGCTTCTTGGGCATATTCGACCACCGTGCCATCATAAACATGCTAAAAATGCTTGACGCCAGTCTAGATGCTAGGATTTTGCGATTTTATTGTTCATATTACAAAATTTTCGCACACCGGGCTGAACCATGGTCGGCCCGGTGTGTCATTGTCTCTCCCCTGTGGCCAATACAAAAATGCTAATAAGTTTAACAATATTTTACTACATTTGGTCAAACTTGTGGTCATCAGTTGGAGAATTTTCCAACCTAAAGGGGAGTATGAGGTTTGAAATTTCCAACACTATAGGAAAGCTTTAGTTGAGGCCAGTCTGGATGCTAGGATTTGCGATTTTCTTGTTCAAATTTCAAAATTTTCTCACACCGGCCGAACAACGATGGTCAGCTCGGTGTGTCGTGGTCTCTTGCCCGTAGCCGTGTGCATGTGTATGGAGTTAGACCACTAGATGTTAGGATTTATGCAATGTTTCAGGTTAAAATATCTGAATTTTCTCATACCGGGAATATAGAATCATGGTTTATGAAGATATAGGATATTAGGCCTAAACACTGAGGTGCAAGGAGGGGGGTGCAAATGGAATTATGCAAAACTTGTGTTCGGTCTGATTCTGACTCAAGGAGGGGGGGGGGGTGCATTTGGAATTTCCCAAGGTGGACACCCCCCAACGGAAACCCTCTAGCCACGTCCCTGGTCATAAAGTATCATTAATGGTATCATAACGGCCTCATAATGCGACCGGCATCATAATGTGTCTATGTAACTTATATGTATTATTTCTTAACATGTATTCAGGATTCACCCCCCAAAATTAACTCGTATTCAGGATTCACCCCCCAAAATTAACTCGTATTCAGGATTCACCCCCCAAAATTAACTCGTATTCAGGATTCAGGGGGGAGGGGGGGTGATACCCTCATATATCCCAAAGAGGAATTGACAGTCTTGTCGTGATACCTTACTCGTATTTAAATTCGCGCAGTACTATTTTTCGCTCAGTTTTGAATTCGCGCACTTTGAATTCGCGCACCATGCTGCTCGAACTCAAAACTGATAAAAATATTTTCGTAAAATGCTTAGTTTTGATGAAAGTTTCCGATCTTAATCGTTAATGAAGATACGTGTGCATATTAAACACCATCACGGCGGCTTTACATCGTGTATAATTTAACACAACTGCATCATCAATGTCTTGTGAAGACGGCTGTTTATGCGATCCAAATAATTATTCGGATATTGATATAGTTATAAACATAATTGAAATGAACTCGAAAGAAGTAAAACCACAACCGCGTATAAAAAAAAACTTACATCAGACACGTTGACATGATTAACTCAGAATGTTCGTTCACAGTGTAGTGCTAGTGTTGTTGTAAATTATAGTCCTGCAAGTATAATATTCTGCCCAACCTTCCATAATCTATATACATGTACGTAACTCATCAATTTATAGCCTTCTTGTTTCTCGGTGGTTGGTATAAACTTAGGAGTCGTACTATTTTTCGCTCAGTTTTAAATTCGCTCACGGACGGGTACACGAAAAATAGTAGTGCGCGAATTTAAATACAAGTAAGGCATGTGGTTACTTGCAGAACTATAATCTCTTCGCGTCAGTTAATTAACTGAGTTTTCTAACCTTATAATGGTTTTGTGAATTTTGAATGAAACACTATAGCATTCACACCAACGGTGCTCATTCAAGCATGCAAGCGCTCAGCTTGTCAACATTATATCACTGCATCAGTCCTACACTACTGAACATACATGTAAATTTTCTCGACAAATGGCCTCGGGATTCTTGAGATACACGTAATACGTCGGGGAAACTTACTTTCTTTGATGTGTTTATGTCGAAAAATGGTAAATGAAACGTCGAAAAATATGTTTTTCTTCTGATGACTTTGTCACTTACAGCTTTGTTAATGGATGTATAATTGTGTACACAGACTGAATTATATTATGTATGTACGTGCATGTACTGACTAAAGATGATTGGGTCACTTAATGAATCGAACATATTGATCAAATATGACATTATGATTATCTATAAGTATACTGACCAACCCCGAATAACCACGAGTTCTCCCGAAAATCAGCACATTATGTGCTTATAATGGAACTTGTTTTAGGTAAACTTTAGTCACATTAACGACTCATAATGAGGTCGTTCTAAGCAGATTATGTGCGGACAATCACACAAATAATTAAACCCAACTTACGACTTTTCATGTGTACGCTCTTTAACATGTGTTTTCTCTGTGGCCTGCGCCATAAAACGAAATACCAGATATGATCCTTTATCTGCTTATTTCACAATAAAAAATTACACCATGTACATATCTCATATTATAGGTCGATTATGTGCGTATTTGGGCGAGAATGTGTTGTTTAGACAAATGATTATTTCAGTTTCGGTGAATGTATATATGCTAGACAAGTCCAGATTATCTGGAAATTCTGGCAGTGGGAGCAACTTTCACGTGCTGTATTACGTCATCGCTGGATTGGCACCGTCCATAAGTCAAGAACTCGGCCTCAGTTGTGACCCAACCAAATACAGGTGAGCCAGTATGATGATATAGTGTACTCGTATATTTAGGTTAGTCATTCAACTGAAAAGTGCAATAAATAGAATAATCGGGCCAGGCTTTAGATGATATTTGTGAATATAAGTGAGGCTGTTAAAAGAAAGGATCGCTATTTTTTCGCATTTGTTTCCATTTTCGCAGCCTTTGTGCTATACAAAGATGTTAGGCCTTATAATAAAAACAAAAACCTAACATTTGAGTTGGTATTCCATCTTATTAATAGAGACCAGTTGGGAAAGCTATCCCATCATTTTGAGTGGCCCAAATGGTACCTTGCCGATTTATTGCATGATTAGAGGAGCGGTCTTGACCATAAATTTTTTTTTAAATTTTTTCTTTTACACACGGAAACATTATATATCATATGAAAGTAGAAGATGTAGGCTTCATGTTCCGCCCTGCTGTAAAATGTGAAAGTGGTGCCGTTGCCATGGAAACAGAATGTAAACATTGTAGACACAGTTTGATATTAAACCATTTCCGTAAATGGTAAAAACTAATTTAAGCCCATTCTAGGACAGGAACAGACGTTGAAGGTCATTTATTGATGACTTGTCCACTATAACTATGTTCCAACGATTCCAGTATTAAATAGGATGCACATATAGGTTATACGGGTCTTTATTGCCATTTTGGGGTGAAAAATGGTGATTTTTGCAAAAAATGCGATAATTTTGGAATTGGAACATTTATTGAATACTACATTGGTTACAGTAATAATTTATGCATTATTATGATGGCATCATACGTGTACTTCAAATTAATTTGGATAAAACTGCCAAAAAGGCCCAATACCAAGAGAAATACCTGTTCCCATGGAAACGATATTTAAAAATACAAAACATGCCGTTATTGGAAAGAAATGAAGACCTATAACCCTTGCGACACAATATAACTTTTTGCAATTTGTTTTTTATGACATGCACTTTTAATCCGGACTTCTGTGTTGGGTAATTGATGCGGTTTATTCAGCTGTTGTCATGGAAACGGACCAAATTTCGCCAAATAATGATGTTTTTTTTTCCCATAGAGCTGACATTTAAAGCATGTAATTTTATGAAGCAAAGCGTATTATGACAACCCGTTATAGATGTCTCAAAACCTTTTTCAAAGATTACTATTTCCCAATTATCCCAGTAGTAGCTAGGATGCACATATAGGATATGAAGGTTTTATTGCCATTTTGGGGTAAAAACTGTTAATTTTTGCAAAAAATGCGATAATTTTGGAATTGAAACATTTATTTGATACTACATTGGTTACAGTAATAATTTATACATATTATGATGGCTTCTTACGTGTGCTTCAATCTAGTTTTGATAAAACTGCAGAAAAAGCCCAATACCCTGAGAAATACCTATCACCATGGAAACGATATTAAAATTTCATTATTGGAAAGAAATGAAGTTCTATAACCATTGCGACACAAATTAACTTTTTGAATAATGAATAATGATGTTTTCCCCTATAAACCGGACATTTAAATTGTGAATTTTATAAAGCAAAACATAGACTCAGAGTCCACGTGTTTTTATCATTTTATTCCCAATTTCTCAGCTGTTTCTGTGGATCTAGACGAAAATTGTCTAAATAGTGATGTGTTTTGCACAATATTTTTTATTATTGGAAATTGTGTGAAAAATTACGGGTATGTTTAAAAACCAACACCACGTATCTGGAAAATGCCATGATATGATTTTAAAAGATTCGCTGTCTGGGAATTATGAAACTGATTTGAAAGCAAATAGTTGATGATTATAAGCTACATCCCTAAATAGTAATTACCTGTACTTACTCAGAATAACGGCATAACAAGTTCCTGGAATATATCACATCCGAACCCCTTTGGGTCAAATGTAGACCTGCATGATTAAAATGAGTCATGTAGTGTGCTAATAGTGAGGATTGCTATGCAAATGCGGTGATATGGTGCGCCATAGCTTCCTTATGTCAAGCTCGGGCAATATATCCGGTTAATATATCAATATATGTGGTTAGTTAGTCAATAGATGCAGCCTCTTTGCAATTATATTTGGCTACTTTGTCAATATTGGAGGTTAGTTAGTCAATATATGCAGATAATTAGTCAATATATGTGGTTAGTTAAGTCAATATATGCAGCTACTTTGCAAATATATGCAGCTATGTTTCCAATATATGTGGTTAGTTGGTCAATACTTTGGCCATTAATTTGGTTAGTTAGTCAATATATGTAGCAAATTAGTCAATATATGCGGTTAGTTAGTCAATATATGTGGTTAGTTAGTCATTATATGCAGTTACTTAGTCAACATATGTGTCAGTTAGTCATTATATGCAGCTACTTAGTCAATATATGTGGTCAGTTAGTCATTATATGCAGCTACTTAGTCAATATATGCAGTTAGTTAGTCATTATATTTAGCTACTTAGTCAATATATGCAGTTAGTTAGTCATTATATGCAGATACTTAGTCAATAAATGTGGTTAGTTAGTCATTATGTGTAGATAATTAGTCAATATATGTGGCTAGTTAGTCATTATATGCAGTTTCTTTGTCAATAAATGTGGTCAGTTAGTCAATATATACATCTACTTTGTCAAAATGTGCAATTGCATTGACAATATATGCAGCTAATTTATCAATATATATGGTTAGTTGGTCATTATATGCAGCTACTTAGTCAATAGGTGTGGTTAGTTAGTCATTATGTGTAGATACTTAGTCAATAAATGCGGTTAGTTCGTCAATATATGCATCTACTTTGTCTAAGTAGCTACATATAATGACAAACTGACCACATATATTGACAAAGTAGCTGCATATAATGACTATCTAACCGCATATATTGACTAAGTAGCAAAATATAATGACTAACTGATCACATATATTGACTAAGTAGTTGCATATAATGACTGACTAACACATATATTGACAAAGAAACTACATATAATGACTAACGAACCGCATATATTGACTAAGTAGCTTCATATAATGACTAACTAACTGCTTATATTGACTGAGTAACTGCATATAATGACTAACCAACTGCTTATATTGACTGAGTAACTGCATATAATGACTAACTAACCACACATGTTGACTAAGTATCTACACATAATGACTAATTAACTGCTTATATTGACTAAGTAGCTGCATATAGTGACTAACTATCCGCATATAATGACTAAGTAGCTGCATATAATGACTAACTGATCACATATATTGACTAAGTAGTTGCATATAATGACTAACTAACCGCATATATTGACCAAGTAGCTGCATATAATGACTAACTGACCAAATATTGACAAATTATTTGCATATAATGACTAACTGACCGCATATATTGACTAAGTAGATGAATATAATGACTAACTAACCACACATATTGACTAAGTAGTTGCATATAATGACTAACTAACCGCATATATTGACTAAGTAGCTGCATATAGTGACTAACTATCCGCATATAATGACTAAGTGGTTGCATATAATGAGTAACTGACCGCATATATTGACTAACTGACCACAAATATTGACTAATTAGTTGCATATAATGACTAACTAACCGCATATATTGACTAAGTAGCTGCATATAATGACTAACTGATCGCATATATTGACTAATTAGCTGCATATAATGACTAACTGACCATATATATTGACTAAGTAGCTGCATATAATGACTAACTAACCGCACATATTGACTAAGTGGTTGCATATAATGAGTAACTGACCGCATATATTGACTAACTGACCACAAATATTGACTAATTAGTTGCATATAATGACTAACTAACCGCATATATTGACTAAGTAGCTGCATATAATGACTAACTGATCGCATATATTGACTAAGTAGCTGCATATAATGATTAACTGACCACATATATTGACTAAGTAGTTGCATGTAATGACTAACTAACCACATACATTGACAATGTAGATGCCTATAATGACTAACTGATCACAAATATTGACTAAGTATAGTTGCATATAACGACTAACTAACCACATATATTGACTAAGCAGCTGCAAACAATGACTAACTAATCATATATATATATATATTGATAAAGTTGCTGGATATTTTGTCAATGCAATTGCACATTTTGGCAAAATAGATGTATATATTGACTAACTTACCATATTTATTGACAAAGAAACTGCATATAATGACTAACTAACCGAATATATTGACTAATTTGCTACATATATTGACTAACTAACCAAATTAATGGCCAAAGTATTGACCAACTAACCACATATATTGGAAACGTAGCTGCATATATTTGCAAAGTAGCTGCATATATTGACTTAACTAACCACATATATTGACAAATTAACTGCATATATTGACTAACTAACCTCCAATATTGACAAAGTAGCCAAATATAATTGCAAAGAGGCTGCATCTATTGACTAACTAACCACATATATTGATATATTAACCGGATATATTGCCTGAGCTTGATATAAGGCAGATGTGGCGCACCATATCACCGCATTTGCATAGCAATCCTCACTATTATCACACTACATGACCCATTTTAATCATGCAGGTCTACATTTGACCCAAAGGGGTTCGGATGTGATATATTCCAGGAACTTGTTATGCCGTTATTCTGAGTAAGTACAGGTAATTACTATTTAGGGATGTAGCTTATAATCATCAACTATTTGCTTTCAAATCAGTTTCATAATTCCCGAACAGCGAATCTTTTAAAATCCTATCATGGCATTTTCCAGATACGTGGTGTTGGTTTTCAAACATACCCGTAATTTTTCACACAATTTCCAATAATAAAAAAAATTGTGCAAAACACATCACTATTTAGACAATTTTCGTCTAGATCCACAGAAACAGCTGAGAAATTGGGAATAAATTGATAAAAACACGTGGACTCTGAGTCTGATGAGTACCATGTCAGGGTGCGTTCACATAATGGTAAATTTGTCTGGCAAACCTGCAGGAAAGTCGTCTTAGGGGTGCTCTTATCCCCTATTGTATTATATATATGAGTTGAAGATTTTGAGATACATATAACAGGTTGTTACAATATGTTTTGCTTTATAAAATTCACAATTTAAATGTCCGGTTTATAGGGGAAAACATCATTATTCATTATTCAAAAAGTTAATTTGTGTCGCAATGGTTATAGAACTTCATTTCTTTCCAATAATGAAATTTTGTGTATTTTTTAATATCGTTTCCATGGTGATAGGTATTTATCAGGGTATTGGGCTTTTTCTGCAGTTTTATCAAAACTAGATTGAAGCACACGTAAGAAGCCATCATAATATGTATAAATTATTACTGTAACCAATGTAGTATTAAATAAATGTTTCAATTCCAAAATTGTCGCATTTTTTGCAAAAATTAACAGTTTTTACCCCAAAATGGCAATAAAACCTTCATATCCTATATGTGCACCCTAGCTACTACTGGGATAATTGGGAAATAGTAATTTTTGAAAAAGGTTTTGAGACATCTATAACGGGTTGTCATAATACGCTTTGCTTCATAAAATTACATGCTTTAAATGTCAGCTCTATGGGAAAAAAACATCATTATTTGGCGAAATTTGGTCCGTTTCCACGACAACAGCTGAATAAACCGCATCAATTACCCAACACAGAAGTCTGGATTAAAAGTGCATGTCATAAAAAACAAATTTCAAAAAGTTATATTGTGTCGCAAGGGTTATAGGTCTTCATTTCTTTCCAATAACGGCATTTTTTGTATTTTTAAATATCGTTTCCATGGTAACAGGTATTTCTCTTGGTATTGGGCCTTTTCGGCAGTTTTATCCAAATTAATTTTAAGTACACGTATGATGCCATCATAATAATGCATAAAGTATTACTGTAACCAATGTAGTATTCAATAAATGTTCCAATTCCAAAATTATCGCATTTTTTGCAAAAATCACCATTTTTCACCCCAAAATGGCAATAAAGACCCGTATAACCTATATGTGCATCCTATTTAATACTGGAATCGTTGGAACATAGTTATAGCGGACAAATCATCAATAAATGATCTTCAACGTCTGTTCCTGTCCTAGAATGGGCTTAAATTAGTTTTTACCATTTACGGAAATGGTTTAATATCAAACTGTGTCTACATTGTTTACATTCTGTTTCCATGGCAACGGCACCACTTTCACATTTTACAGCAGGGCGGAACATGAAGCCTACATCATCTACTTTCATATGATGTATAATTTTTCCGTGTGTAAAGAAAAAAATTAAACTCGAAAAATAAGCCCCATTGGGGCCAAGACCGCTCATCGAGATGTACTTTGACAATTTACATACTCAGCCCGATATTTGATTGAAATTAATGTTGTTCGGCAGATTAATATATGCCGACAGGAGTGAAATGTTTATTGCAACCAAAATAATATTATTTGATAGTGAAAAAGCGAGTTGAAGTGATACATCAAAAACAGATCCTGAAGAAACTGAATCTGTTTTGACCACGAAGTTCATTAGATTTTAGTAAGATAAATGTGTCGTCTATGGCCATTAACTTATGTAATGTCACAGTGATAACGCGCCATGTGCATTGAACGTCAACGCATTGAGTCAAGGCGTGGCTAATCACTCGAAGTTGGACAATAAATGGAGTTTGATAGTTAATTTGTGAGTTTTTAGAATTCCTCAAATATATCTCATGTAGGTTTTGGTACATGGTACTATGTCTTTAAATTAGCAGAAAATGATTTCCGACAGATAACCCCTTTCTTGACCCCAAACTACACCGAAAATATCCCCGAGGCGGCAGTTTTTCCAAGAAAAACAAAATGGCGTCTATAGACCCCATATGAATCCAAATACATCCTGGTGCTTTCAATATGGAGACGATGCCAATCAAGGTGTTCAAACCTAATATGCCCTCATATCCTGAGGTCAGTAGATCTCCACTCTCATTGGTCAATTTGATAGGCCAGCATGATAATTTCTATTTCTTACCCATGTACATGGTAATGCTCCCATCCAAATATTCACTGTATATACACACTCACACAATCCCCAATCTCTTTGATTCCAAGGATTCTCAGAATTTCAATTACATACTTTACGTCCCATGCGCATCATATGCATAGCCTGTTAGTATTTTCCATTGTTAGTAGACGTTTTAATATATCTCCTTATTGTAGGAATTAGAAGGGAAGTTTTTTCCCAGAACTTGTCCTTCAATGCCTTGTGTATTATTTATTTACCATACATTTAATTCAGTTGGCAATAAATATGTTCAAATCAAACGACGTTTCCAGATTGCTGAATAGTGGAACTTATGGTCTGGGATGGAACGCTGTCGTGTACAAGCAATGTTTCTCCGATTTAATGGACTCGCTGTCGAATTGTGGTTTCGACTCACAGGTTAGATGACAATGTTAGTTTGCCTCCTGGTTCACATGCTACATCTTCTCAAATTATCAACTGATTGTGCATCCATCCCACAATGACATGCATCGTGTTGAGATTAAAGAAACGACGGTTCTGTATAATTATAGGATTGCTGCACAAGGTCCACCGAATATAATATAACGTCAGAAACTGATTATACCATTAATTTTCTTTAAGCACATTTATTGGTATAAAAATATACAATATCGATCGGGGCACAGGTTATTTCAATTTTGGTAGTTTCTATCCCGTATACAAAATTGACAATAGACATTGTTATAAAATGACAAGGCGATAACAGAAACGTCTGTACATGGTGCGAAAAATGAGTTGGTATTATGTCGAATAACATTATTTCAGCGTACATGTCTGTAGATTACAAAGACGCGTACGAAAAGTTAACGGGTTGTGTTTGTATATAGGCTTACATATATATCGATCTATTGTGACATTTTAAGAATATGTAAATATATTCTGTTCAAAGTAGGCCATGGTGTTAATCTTAAGTGATGTAGTATAGAGAATTAGCCAACTGACCCGATGTCGGTCTTGACGGTTATATGCTATAGGGGAAATTAGCGAACAGTATATATAGTGTTGGTGGATCTGGGTGAATTGTGGATGTGGTGGGGAGGGGTGCCGGGCAATCTTTGTGTTTCGGAAACATATTCCAACTCACTGTGACCCAAAACAATTCATGGCCAATAACACTAACTTTCATTTCGTTGTTGCAATTCGGATCAGCCCTTTTCATAATCGTTACCACGACGTCGTGACGCGGTTTTTTTTCAATTTCAGGAACAGCGACAAATCATCGAGATCCTCGCTGCGGTTCTACATCTGGGCAACGTGGAATACGAATATGACGAACGAAATGGAAACGTGTTCATCATAAATGACAATTTGATATATATAGGTGATATATAACACTTCGATGTACATACCAAGCAAACATCCCGGTGTCGGCCGGTATAAGCTGTATTCTGGTAGTTTCTGGCAGTGTTGCCACTGGTATGCCAGCAGTCAGTCGGTACCTGCCGGTACGGACAACATAATGGAAACAGAGCCGACACTCTGGCCACGTGTGGGCAATAAACCAGAAGCCTACACGAAATAAACTCATGTTATTTCAGAGTAAATCACCAGTGGGGGGGGGGGGGGGTAGTAAAACAATTTGCAGGAAGGTATACCGTTTTTATTTTTGTATCTGGCATTTTTTTGGGACCCACCACCACACACAGACCGGCAAAAACAAAATGTATTATTACCTAGCATTATATTCCATACCGTTTTTGTTAGTCTACTGGAGCAACTTATGTTATACTAAATGACAAGCAGAAACTATACCAGATTTGGATTCTTTAGGTGTTGTGAGAATAACATATCATCTGAGTTAATAGACATGCAAACAATTAAATATTGGGTTGATGCACTCATGACAGTTATTTTATAGCCATGGCTAATCACATTAATGTTTGAGACAGTTACTTGTAGCTTAATGTCATCTCCACTAAGGCCCACGTGAGGTCACAGTAACATAAATATTGTGTCTTTGCAGCTATAATATATTTTTAACTGATGTCAAATATGGCAGCAAGAGATCTTTAGTATAAAATGTGTATGAAGATGTACTTTCTTGGAAATGTGTTATCACCCCCACTGCCGAGGCAACGTTATTTGACATACATTTATTTGACAACATGCTTTTCAACGTTATTGCAGGAATAGTTTCCATGTTTTCATTCTCTGGAATGTAATATGATGGAGTTGTTACCGTCATTGTGGTACCAGCGTCGGCATAAAATATTGTTTACCAGCAGTTGGCTGGCACTGGCCAGTATTGGCGAACGAATGCGGTGTAGGTCATTTTCAGGCACGAAACCGACAAGTCGATGCCAAAATTTACTGGTTATATTTCAGTGTAAAACACCACGAAGCAACATTATTTGACTTATTCTAATAGTCTGTCATTAGCCAGTCTTGGATAGTTTACATTTATTCATTCTCTGGAATGTAATAACATGATGGCAAGCCGGCACCGACTTTTGTTCTACCGATGTTGGCCTGCCGTAGTGTCTGTCAACTGTCTGCTGTCAACCGACACCAGACAATGCAGGCCACACAATGACAAATAAATGTCACAGGTTGTGAATGCCAACCACGTAAAGACCGTTTGCTGGCAAACAACACGACGTGTTGCCATGGCAACTTCTTTCCAAGTCAAAACACTCTGAGAAATAAATAAATAAAAAATCAATGTGTGCCATCATTCAGGATATCCAGTGTCCCAAACCTTCCGTTACAACAACAAACCACATATCACTATTGTCCCCCTACAAAATGGTGAAAACCAAATAATTTTGACAAATACAACTAAATATGTATATAGCAAAACAGTCATTTTGTTATAAAAAAAACCTCGTAAAATAATAACTGCTGTCAATCTAAAAACTTCAATACCATAGAATATGAATAGACAGAAAATTCAATAGCAAACAAGATAGTGTATCGTCCCGAAACGTATAATTTTATTCACTAGAATCTTAATCATAAGTAGAATATTGGTCAGGGGCACCGAACACATCTTTAATAGAAACACGAGCTATTTAAGAGATTCCCCTCGTAAGTTGTGCCTTGTAACGTTTTGGCTTTAAACTGCCATTTTCAGGAAGGTGCATAATCACAAACATGGTTCCTTCTGATTGGGAGATAGCTCGGAGTTTGTTATAATAGAATATAATTTCATGATTGATCCTCCGAATTTATAACCAGTTCTAACTCAATTGGCCATTGCAACAAGTTCTTAAAACTTCTGCAGAGTTATACAAGCGTTTTGCTCGACATCTGTGTTATGAGATGTTCCCAATAATTACAGATATCTGTTTGCCTTCTCTGCTAATCGTTGTCGCTATGATATGCTGTCATTTAACTTATATGAGTATGAGGTACAAACTACAAACGGAAATTCTCTATGTCTTTACATAACTTAACAACTTTAGTTTTATTGTTCCTAGCATCAGGAATTCTGTCGCTGGCAACACAAGATGTGTTCCGGTTGTTGCTGACAACTCCTGGTCGCACGAGAGGTGAGTGCACATATATGCCCCGCTGCTAACGGAAAACGCCCTGATATTATTCGCATCCCCCTGCTATGTCGGTAAAGCGTGAACCCGGCGGTCCAAATTTGAATAATTAGAAGAGTACACAATTGCAATTGCCATCATGTATGTTTTATGTCATATTATTGTGCAGTATATATGTATGTGTTATCTGAAAGATCGAAGACGTAAGTCTGGGACTAAAACTTGATATACTATATATGAGGATGTCACCACTACCCCCCTCGAATCAATTATACCAATTAATAGAGAGGCCGGGTGAATCCTGCGTACCGGTTTAGAAAATACGGAATATACATATACTTAGTGATTAGCATATACTATTTTAAGCTATTATCATAGTTCTCAGACTTCAAAATATGACTTCAAAATATAGGCATTAGGTAGAGGTATTAGACTGATTTACATAAAAATATGTCACTTGGGCATGCAATGAAAAATGTTTGATTTATTTTCTCGCAAACAATCATGATTTCAGATGGTAGGCTGAGCGCATATATCCTAATTGGGTTCTTGTTTCTAGATAATGCAGTGTGTTTTAAAAAAATATTTTGTGTCAAACTCTCTATCGGCCTACCTAAAAAAAATATGTTTTTTTTAAACCCACTTTTGTTTTTACATAATTTGAGCATATCTCATATTTTGAATGTGAACAGGTGGTGATATAATATTAAAGCATACATGGATTATAGGGAATAATTATTTTCCCCTTCAAATTGATAGTTTGACATTGAGATTTTTTGAAAATCCACGAATGGGGCACCTCCTTAAGAAATTATAGAAAACAGCTCCAAGTGGTATACAATATTGCATCATTTAGAGAAAAAAAACATCATAAATGAATAAACGATATTTTTAAATTAATCTGTGTTACCATACCATACTGATATTTCGAAGTGGGTCCATAATTATCGTCTAAACAAATTATTTCAGACGCGATTCCCCAGAATGTAAATTCTCCAGAAGAAGCACGACCATCACGAGATCTTCTCTGTGAGACGCTGTATTGTCTTCTTGTTGACTGGATTGTTGAAAGAGTCAACTACACTTTCAGGGAGGCTACTCCACCCAGGTATCGTAAATTATTATGATACGAAAATATCTTTTCTTTCAAATTGTTGATAACCCCCACATTCACTTTCGGTCAAATAACATATTGCATATTTGCTGTCGGTATATATCAGACGCAGTCGTCCAACAGACTGGCACATATTGTACATCCACATATAATGCCGAATTTAGATGTATGTGTGTCCCATATATACACAGACAGTGAAAAAAGTGAGATAGGTTCTCTAACCCTCGTCCATTCTTGGTCGAAATTCTCAAGTCAGAACTTCACGTCTTGAACAAAAGTTGGAAATTTCAGACGATCAATCTGGAAGAAAATGAGATTGCTTTTATAATTCACCAACCAATACTTTTTGTAATATACGTCATATTTTAGCACAGCACAATTAATATTTTTTCTCACATTCTGTCAAAAATGTACAATATGCAATGTGTCAATTGATGAATGTCAGAGTGTGTGAGACATAGGCTCATTATGCGGTATTCATTTCATAGAAATATGCGCAAACAGGTTATATATATAACTAGAAGGTGACCCGACTTCGTCCGGGCTTTGACCTTGAATTGGCCATTTTGAAGGTCAAGGTCAAGTGGGGTCACGATTTTACCAGTCCAAAAAAACTGCCCGGACAAAAGTACCCGACAAACGTGCCCGTCGAAATCCATCCGGTTTTACCCGATTTGACCTTGAATTGATAATTTTGAAGGTCAAGCTCTGGTCGGGGTCACGATTGGACCCGTCCAAAACAATCAGTGGACAAACGTAACCCCACGTATCAAATTTCGTCGAAATCCCATCAAAATTGGCGATTTGACCTTGAAGTTACCCGATTTCAAGGTCAAGGTCACGTCGCACGGGCAAATGAATATGCTTGTGAGACTCGCCATAAGAAAGTACCCCCACATACCAAGTTTCATCGAAATCCCGTGATATTCGGGCGTTTGACCTTGAAATGACCCGATTTCAAGGTCAAGGTGACATCGCACGGACAAATTAATATGCCTATGTTCGTCCCCGGCCGAAAATACCCCCACATACCAAGTTTCATCGAAATCGGGTGGGCCGTTTTCGAGTTCATCGCGAACACACAGACAGACACACAGACACACAGATCTTCCAAAATATATAATAGAAGGTGACCCGACTTCGTCCGGGCTTTGACCTTGAATTGTCTATTTTGAAGGCCAAGATCAAGTGGGGTCACGATTTGACCCGTCCAAAACACAGTGCCCGAACAAAAGTACCCGACAAAAGTACCCGTCGAAATCCATCCGGTTTTACCCGATTTGACCTTGAATTGACCATTTTGAAGGTCAAGGTCAGGTGGGGTCAAACACCAACACCCCAAAAATGGTGGAAATCGGCCCAGCGGATACCGGGAAATCGGCCCAGCGGATACCGAGATACCCTATGCATCAAATTTCGTCCGTAAAAATCCGCCAGTTTAACCCGATTTGATTTCCACTGAAGTATATAAACGCGCCTCATATACACACGCTCATTAATTATCAAGTTTCAACGTAAAGATAAATTACCATCGGTGCCCGAGATATCGCCAAGACGTCTGAAACAGTCAAATGCATCGGCCGGTTATGAGTTAAAGGTACTCAACCCGATAAAACTCCTCTCAATTACTATTTCAATGGCTTCGGGGGTCAAAAATATTTGATTCGAGTCGAGGAAGTCACCCATCAAAGCTCAGATTTGTTAGATATCGATTTTATAAATCTATTATTTTTCATTATCGGGAATATTATCTGGCCCAGAACTCAGTCAAAATTGTGTTAAAATTACCACTTGATTTTAGAGTTATTCATCCTTGTCTGTTTGAATAGATTTGAGGTACACATCCAGAGCAGATTACGGCAGTTATTGGTACTCATCTCGAGAACATAACAAATTTGAAAAATCAATATCTAATAACTCTGAGCTTTGTTTGATGTGTTCCTCGACTCGAATCAAATATGTTTTACCCCCAAAGCCAAACAAATAGTAATATAGGACCCTCTGATCGGATTGTTGTTGTTGGAATCTGTTGAGATGGGGACCCTCTTTACGGGTTGAGTACCTTTAACGTGATCTAACTTTATGACCTCTAACGACGTCATAGAAGTTACGCATTGTTTTTACCCTGATAGAAGATCGTACCACTTCTTCTTAATAATTGAGGCAGATAACTAAAACGGATACATACATATTATATATCGTTGGAAAGAGGAAACACGAAAGATTCTCATAGTGTCATTATTATGACTGGCATGTTATTATTCGCGCTGTTTCGAATCGATTTGTAAGCACCGAACTGAAATATATTAGCGCAAAACGGCGTAAAAACAGATTTGACCTCGGCACGTGAAAAGTTGACCTCGCACGGACAAATTAATAGGCCTATGTTCGTCCCCGGCCGAAAATACCCCCACATACCAAGTTTCATCGAAATCGGGTGGGACGTTTTCGAGTTCATCGCGAACACACACACAGACACACACACAGACACACCCTCAGACACACAGATCTTCCAAAATATATAATAGACTAGAAGGTGACCCGACATCGTCCGGGCTTTGACCTTGAATTGTCTATTTTGAAGGCCAAGGTCAAGTGGGGTCACGATTTGACCCGTCCAAAACACAGTGCCCGAACAAAAGTACCCGACAAAAGTACCCGTCGAAATCCATCCGGTTTTACCCGATTTGACCTTGAATTTACCATTTTGAAGGTCAAGGTCAGGTGGGGTCAAACACCAACACCCCAAAAATGGTGGAAATCGGCCCAGCGGATACCGGGAAATCGGCCCAGCGGATACCGAGATACCCTATGCATCAAATTTCGTCCGTAAAAATCCGCCAGTTTAACCCGATTTGATTTCCACTGAAGTATATAAACGCGCCTCATATACACACGCTCATTAATTATCAAGTTTCAACGTAAAGATAAATTACCATCGGTGCCCGAGATATCGCCAAGACGTCTCTGAAACAGTCAAATGCATCGGCCTGTTAAGAGTTAACGTGATCTAACTTTATGACCTCTAACGACGTCATAGAAGTTACGCATTGTTTTTACCCTGATAGAAGATCGTACCACTTCTTCTTAATAATTGAGGCAGATAACTAAAACGGATACATACATATTATATATCGTTGGAAAGAGGAAACACGAAAGATTCTCATAGTGTCATTATTATGACTGGCATGTTATTATTCGCGCTGTTTCGAATCGATTTGTAAGCACCGAACTGAAATATATTAGCGCAAAACGGCGTAAAAACAGATTTGACCTCGGCACGTGAAAAGTTGACCTCGCACGGACAAATTAATAGGCCTATGTTCGTCCCCGGCCGAAAATACCCCCACATACCAAGTTTCATCGAAATCGGGTGGGACGTTTTCGAGTTCATCGCGAACACACACACAGACACACACACAGACACACACACAGACACACAGATCTTCCAAAATATATAATAGACTAGAAGGTGACCCGACTTCGTCCGGGCTTTGACCTTGAATTGTCTATTTTGAAGGCCAAGGTCAAGTGGGGTCACGATTTGACCCGTCCAAAACACAGTGCCCGAACAAAAGTACCCGACAAAAGTACCCGTCGAAATCCATCCGGTTTTACCCGATTTGACCTTGAATTTACCATTTTGAAGGTCAAGGTCAGGTGGGGGTCAAACACCAACACCCCAAAAATGGTGGAAATCGGCCCAGCGGATACCGGGAAATCGGCCCAGCGGATACCGAGATACCCTATGCATCAAATTTCGTCCGTAAAAATCCGCCAGTTTAACCCGATTTGATTTCCACTGAAGTATATAAACGCGCCTCATATACACACGCTCATTAATTATCAAGTTTCAACGTAAAGATAAATTACCATCGGTGCCCGAGATATCGCCAAGACGTCTCTGAAACAGTCAAATGCATCGGCCTGTTAAGAGTTAACGTGATCTAACTTTATGACCTCTAACGACGTCATAGAAGTTACGCATTGTTTTTACCCTGATAGAAGATCGTACCACTTCTTCTTAATAATTGAGGCAGATAACTAAAACGGATACATACATATTATATATCGTTGGAAAGAGGAAACACGAAAGATTCTCATAGTGTCATTATTATGACTGGCATGTTATTATTCGCGCTGTTTCGAATCGATTTGTAAGCACCGAACTGAAATATATTAGCGCAAAACGGCGTAAAAACAGATTTGATCTCGACACGTGAAAAGTTGACCTCGCACGGACAAATTAATAGGCCTATGTTCGTCCCCGGCCGAAAATACCCCCACATACCAAGTTTCATCGAAATCGGGTGGGACGTTTTCGAGTTCATCGCGAACACACACACAGACACACACACAGACACACACACAGACACACAGATCTTCCAAAATATATAATAGACTAGAAGGTGACCCGACTTCGTCCGGGCTTTGACCTTGAATTGTCCATTTTGAAGGTCAAGGTCAAGTGGGGTAACGATTTGACCAGTCCAAAACACTGCCCGGACAAAAGTACCCGACAAACGTGCCCGTCGAAATCCATCCGGTTTTACCCGATTTGACCTTGAATTGATCATTTTGAAGGTCAAGGTCTGGTCGGGGTCACGATTGGACCCGTCCAAAACAATCGGTGAACAAAAGTAACCCGACGTATCAAATTTCGTCGAAATCCCATCAAAATTGGCGATTTGACCTTGAAGTTACCCGATTTCAAGGTCAAGGTCACGTCGCACGGGCAAATGAATATGTTTATGAGACTCGCCATAAGAAAGTACCCCCACATACCAAGTTTCATCGAAATCCCGTGATATTCGGGCGTTTGACCTTGAAATGACCCGATTTCAAGGTCAAGGTGACGTCGCACAGACAAATTAATATGCCTATGTTCGTCCCCGGCCGAAAATACCCCCACATACTAAGTTTCATCGAAATCGGTTGGGACGTTTTCGAGTTCATCGCGAACACACACACAGACACACAGACACACAGACAGACAGATCTTCTAAAATATATAATAGATGATACCTATATTATACCATACACCATTAGCTACAACAACATATTCGGAACTGATCAGTAGTGACCTACAGTTTCAAAGAAATAATTTTCTGGATGTCTTTTGAAGGTCTCCTGTTCCGAAGAGCATAAGCGTGGTTGACCCACCAGGGTTCGATTCTGGTTCTAGTAACATCCCAAACACATTTGAAACGCTGTGCATGAACATTATAGACGCCAAGCTGGAAAATATATTTATCGAGACTGTGTTCAGAGATGAGATCAAGGCATACGCCGGAGAAGGCTTGAGCACCTGACCCGACTTCGTCCGGGCTTTGACCTTGAATTGTCTATTTTGAAGGCCAAGGTCAAGTGGGGTCACGATTTGACCCGTCCAAAACACAGTGCCCGAACAAAAGTACCCGACAAAAGTACCCGTCGAAATCCATCCGGTTTTACCCGATTTGACCTTGAATTGACCATTTTGAAGGTCAAGGTCAGGTGGACCAACACCCCAAAAATGGTGGAAATCGGCCCAGCGGATACCGGGAAATCGGCCCAGCGGATACCGAGATACCCTATGCATCAAATTTCGTCCGAAAAAATCCGCCAGTTTAACCCGATTTGATTTCCACTGAAGTATATAAACGCGCCTCATATACCCACGCTCATTAATTATCAAGTTTCAACGTAAAGATAAATTACCATCGGTGCCCGAGATATCGCCAAGACGTCTGAAACAGTCAAATGCATCGGCCGGAGAAGAGTTAACGTGATCTAACTTTATGACCTCTAACGACGTCATAGAAGTTACGCATTGTTTTTACCCTGATAGAAGATCGTACCACTTCTTCTTAATAATTGAGGCAGATAACTAAAACGGATACATACATATTATATATCGTTGGAAAGAGGAAACACGAAAGATTCTCATAGTGTCATTATTATGACTGGCATGTTATTATTCGCGCTGTTTCGAATCGATTTGTAAGCACCGAACTGAAATATATTAGCGCAAAACGGCGTAAAAACAGATTTGACCTCGGCACGTGAAAAGTTGACCTCGCACGGACAAATTAATAGGCCTATGTTCGTCCCCGGCCGAAAATACCCCCACATACCAAGTTTCATCGAAATCGGGTGGGCCGTTTTTGAGTTCATCGCGAACACACACACACACAGAACACACACAGACACACAGATCTTCCAAAATATATAATAGATGATACCTATATTATACCATACACCATTAGCTACAACAACATATTCGGAACTGATCAGTAGTGACCTACAGTTTCAAAGAAATAATTTTCTGGATGTCTTTTGAAGGTCTCCTGTTCCGAAGAGCATAAGCGTGGTTGACCCACCAGGGTTCGATTCTGGTTCTAGTAACATCCCAAACACATTTGAAACGCTGTGCATGAACATTATAGACGCCAAGCTGGAAAATATATTTATCGAGACTGTGTTCAGAGATGAGATCAAGGCATACGCCGGAGAAGGCTTGAGCACCCCAAAGACCAAGTTACCAGACAACACAATCTTATACGGATTACTTTTGCAGGTAAAGTTGCATATATGTTCCTACGTTTACTGTTACTTTCAGTTATATCGATACAAAGACCGGGTATGTCGCACTAACCCTAACCATAGCCCTGACCCGAACCCGAACCCTAACCCTAACACATATGGAGAATGGAGGGGCTGCTTGGTTTCGTGTATTCTTACATGAAGGATATACCAAAGACCGAATGCCACAATTGCCAAGATTGTTATGATCGATTAACCTGCAAAATAATAGACTCAAGTAACTTTAAAGATATATTTGTTCCAGGGTCTGATATGTAGAATGTCCATTACCCCGAAATATAAGTCTAAAATGTCTGAATACAGAATAAATACAGAAGTCGGATGGATACCATCATGAAACTCTATTACTTAAATTTGCATACTTGATAAAAGGTTTAGAAACCAAATAGATACAAATCCTACTATATATAGAGCGATTGTAAAACAATTTATTACATGATCCTACCCTTATTCCATTCAAAAACTATTATATAAATTGTGATACTAAACGTTCGTTTAGTAACAGGAAATAGTGTCAGGTGACCTTTGACTTCCGGTTTGTCATATGTTTACATTCCGTACGGTACACGTGTCTCAAATACTATGGCTTCCAATATTTGTCCAAAAAGTAATAATGAATGAAGAGTTTGGAAATTTATGTCATTAAATATACGCCATTAACTACACCAATGAGGCTTTATTTATCTGGGACTATGTCTTTACTCGGGCAAACAAGGCACAATTACGCGAAACGTCATCGCATGCCTTGTAGAAGCCGATGTTAGTTTCGCGTCCAATTTGTTGATTTAAATATGTTTTGTCGAGATTTTGGATCATGTAATAAATAGAATCTACAACTCGTCCACAGTTTATAGCGGAATTTACAAAACTCGTCCAGTAAATTAGGTCTGGACCTCGCCTCTTTGGCTCGATCCAGACCTAATTTACTGGACTTGTCTTGTAAATTCCGCTATCAACTGGGGAGTCGGTTGTAGATCCTCTATGTAATTTTGGGAAATAAGAGCTGTAATGTAAGAGTCTTTATAGTTCAAGGCTCGTTCTTAAAAGCGGTTTGTGCCTCTAATACATGCATAATGTATTTTTGCTGAAATGGCATACTATTTATGCTTTACATGTGTACTAAAACAAAACATATTTCCGGAACCGAGATATCACGCAATATATAAGAAATTTTGGAACTGCGCCCATGCAAAGGAAACATTTTCTTAAACTATAGTTTTTCTGCTATCACAAAACTTGCTATATACATACCTGAAGTAAATTATTAACATTATCTTTTTTATTGGTATACAGCCTGGCAGCGGTCTGGTGGATTTTCTAATTAAAAACGACGAACTGTGTACACCCTTCAACCAGCATGTAGAGAAGATGTCAAAGTGCTTCAAACATAACAAGTGTTATCAGAAAGCCAAATCAGAGAAACACCCGTTTTGTATAAGACAACATGACACGGGGGTAAGATGATAACATGAGAGCTCTGATATTTGGAAAATACAAAATTGTAAATTTCTTAGGAATATCGTGCCTGTTTCAGGCCAATTATGGCAACTTGTCATAGGTTGTCAAATAACTTATTCTTATATCCATGCATATATGTTCAAATACTGAACATACGAGCAAGCATGCTAACTTCATATTCGAATTAATGCACGGAGCACGACCAACTTATTTTTTATAATTTCTGAGTACAAACTTCATTATATACATTTAATATACATTTAACATATATATTGGCGTGATCAAGATCAACTATCGTATATTTAGTTGCTTTCTATCCGCCAACAGTGCTACGCTTTCTTGTTTCAGTATGATTGCCATGATATACATGTAGAAGAAATTCTAGAAGATATTCGGGAGAACTAGCTCTTTAATTAATATTAAAGTCAATTTGGAAATACGCACAGTACTAGTCGTTTAGAATAACAAATAATGTCCACCTTCTAATGTCGAAATTGTTTTAAAAGGCGTTGGTGGTTGTATAATTTTCACCAGCGGGTTGTAGGAGAGGGGACACCCCGTCCAAATGCTCCAAGGTCCACTCCAAAATCCCTAATAAACATTTTCACCAGACCATTTCTGGGTAGAGAGTTAACTATCGACATATGTAGATGGTATGCATGGCAGTTTTCACTTGCGCTCACAATGTAACAGAAATGAGTCGCATTAATGGTCACTACTTACACTCTCTTTATTTGTGTTTCGAAGAAATATGTGACAGAAAATATAATGTGAATGTGTTCTCAATGCACTGTTATAGGTTCCATATGATCACTACGATATGTTCCAAAAATCAGGCTCTCGTGCTGCACACACCATCTTAGCGACTCTCTCTGGCAGTCGGAATCGTTTTATACGAACACTCGCCAGCCGGTCTCAATTGTGAGTTGAAATTTCCATTCCTCATATCAGCACTCATGTGCCTGCATATATATTCAATCGCATGCACTGGTTGACCAATTTTCTTCAGACGCCATCTTTGTTCATAAGTACTAGTCATCAAATCCACGGCTTGTCCGACATATTTATTAATCATAGGTTACTCTTATGTTTGGAATATAAGAAACCTATACATTCGGCCCTTTCAAGAATCCCGAGGTTAGCCCCCCCCCAAACTACTACTTCAAGGCCTATACGTTCGTTTTCTGTCAAAATTTGCAGCCACTCTTTTTGTTTCAAGGATCATCAAATTATTTCTCAGGAAAATACTCCAAAAACAATTTGGAATATACATGTACCGATATACCTTAACTATTGTGAGTGCAATAGCAAAATCTCCAAAAGGGCAGGCTGATTATTTATGTAAGCTTGCAATAACTTTTTGACAAACCCAGAGGCATTGTAACATGCATGACTGTATCTCCAAAGATGTATAACAGCAATGTTAGTGAATTTCACATTTTGAAATCAATATTGTTGATTAGGAGAAACCACATGCTTATTTATTTTCATTTTTAGTGATGGTGACGATAAAGGTCAATCAGTGGCACAGACTCTAAAGGTAAAAACACTAAATTAAAAAAAAATTCTATGGTATAGGTGTCACCACTTATCTTTATGATGAAATAATGTATTTGGGGTGTGGAATGTCAATTTGACTCCTCTACAACTCTCTGGAAGGAAATATGAAGGTAATTTCTGTATGGCTTAGGGTTAACTATGTAGCGGAAATGGTTCGAACATTGGTTGATTGTTACAAAACAAGAAAGTGTTCTATCCATTATTATAATTTGTTACGAATTTTGCAAACCGTTTTTGCGATTGCCTAAAAGAGAAAAGTATGATATTATTTAACGAAAAAAAAGTACTGTTAACAAACTTTTGTGATTTCTCTGATAGAGTAAGGGATGATGCAGAACACGATAATATATGACATAGAATATCATTTTATATGATGGAATCATGAGATGCATACATGCTCAGCAGATATAATTGATGTCCTCTGATGTTGTTGTCACACAGAAGAGATCATTGATGATACAGCAATTTTCAGACTGGCGTATGTTGTAGTAAATTTGATAATGCATCAGTGTATGCATTGAAAATTTGCCAATTCAGATAATAGAATAGACATCCGTATTTTTATGTCTTACGACTTATTACGATCTGACTCAGTGGATGTTGGCCAGACATTAACACGACCTCACCCGGAAATGATATAAGGTTTCATCCCTAGCTAAATCATGGTATATTGACGACTTCACGACGTTAAAATGTCGACTGTACGCCCCCATAGTGTCCCTGTGACGACGGGTGTACATTTAGATCATTATGCTCACGAATACAACTTCTTTGATAGACAATTTCCTCCTCCACAGACACATATATTGATCGACAAGATCTCGAAACATTTACGTGGGAAGGCATGTGCCTAATGAATATTATGTATAATGTATATCAACTAGAACACCTTTTATAATCGAATCCAACGCATACATGCAGACTGAATCAGAGCATTTAACCCGTTCTATACTGAATGAACTCTCCAAGTCAGTTAAAAGGTGTACATGGGAATGGTCTATTATTGATTTGGAGGGACGTTAAGGTGATACAAGCAGACAACAGATAAATAAAAAGTGCAGAAGATGCCGGGTTTTTGCAATTACAATTACAACAGAAATTACTTACAAGTGTGTATCCACACTTATGCATGTATCCCTATGATTTGATTATTATATTTGTATCTTTATTTCCTCCGATCATGATATATTTCATAAATAATATAGCATTGTTATGCACACCAAAATGAACGGAATAAATGTCACAAATACATTTTATAGAAGAGGAATATAAATTAGTATGGCGAGCAAGACGTATTTACACGGCATCACAGTGACGATGATGATGGTGACTATTATGATGGTACGATGATTGGAGATGATGTTGGAAATGATGACGGCGATGATGATGATTAAGATGATAGTGATAATGATGCGGATTACGATCATAATGTTGATGTTGATGATGTTTAAGATGAGGATATTGTTGTTGTTGATGATGATGCTGATGATGGTTATGATGAAAATGTTGCCAGTCCAGAGAGCGGGTGTGGTGTTGTGTATCCCACCTTGATTTATTAGATCCCATACCCCCTTTGCAATAATGGCATAACACTAAAACAAATTCCTCCTCCACAGATATCGATTGACAAGATCTCGAAAAATTTACACGAGAAGGCGTTTCATTTCATACGGTCAGTACACATATGTATCTAATGGTTG
Source organism: Siphonodentalium dalli (assembly GCA_032622095.1). NCBI lineage: Eukaryota > Metazoa > Mollusca > Scaphopoda > Gadilida > Siphonodentaliidae > Siphonodentalium > Siphonodentalium dalli. Next base: position 88,744,514 of record CP136069.1, on the reverse strand, counting down.
CACATCATTAACACGGGTGGTACAGTCTATGATAACATACACTCAGATTCATACTGACCCAACAGTGTACATTTCAGTGCTGCGTGGACAGCTGAAGACAGTTAAATTCTGGTTGTAGTGTCTATCCCGAAATTATGCTTATCGATACAAATAGATCGGTAAATACTTACTCAAGTCATAGAATTTAGATAAAATCACTTTCAGACTTTTCTTCAAAGTGGAAAACTGCTATGAACTTATGAATTATTTTTCAGAGTACATGAAGCGGTATTTCGTACACTTATTGACCCGTCTATCCATCCTTCCAAATTGCGTACGCATTCAAATGATCCGTGTCTGTTTAAGGCTTATACGTGCATTTTGCCTAAAATTCCTAATATTTCAAAATCGACTTTCTCCAAATTTGTCTCGAAAACGTTATAGAAATGTTTCACATAATTATGATAACTGTGACACAAAATTTAAGAAATAGAAGATCTCGAATAATTCCCATTTCTCTACGAAATTTACTAACCGAGTGTTTTAGCGAGGCTCGAATCCAATTTTGTGGACGAGGTGAATATATTTCGTATAGAATTGCAAAGAATTTGAGATCCATTTTACCACAATCACCTTTTGGCAAGGAAAAACTATCTCGAAACGGCTGGGGTTAAACAAAAATTAAAATTGGTTTCCTTAGCACAACCAAACAGGAAGTACAGACACCTTCAAGAATAAATTATAGTTCCATTTTAAATGTGTCTTTTCATGTTGACAAAAATGTTCAACCACCCTTATATATCATCCATGTTTATCTCACAGTCAACACTAAATAATCCAACACAAATCGAATATCATTATTTTATTATAATTAACATAATAATAAAGTTCCGGCATTAACATTGGCAAAATTACGCTAAGCTCTTACGCCACTGCGCGTGTCGATAATACACATGTGTCTTACTAAATAATACGAGGCTGGGTTTAGGGGCTAATTGTGTGATAAACATCAATGAGTTGAAAATTATAAGCAGACTTTGTACACTCTGTTCAGATGCATCAGCCCCAACGATGACCAAATCCCTTCGTCATTCGACCGAGCTCACATGTCAAAAGAAATCAAGTGCAGTTGTTTGGTTGAAGGGGTGAAGATACGAAAATTCGGCTTCCCGATAAGAATTTCATTGCAGAACTTCTGTGACAGGTAACGTGTATTATTATCTTTAAAAAAAAATTGTGTTCGTACTAAAATCATGTAACTTATAGAGGTTGTTTAGAATATATGGCATAAATGTTTGGGAAGGTCATCGCTAAAAGCTATGTCAAAGTAAGTACAAATAAAGCAGGTACAGTCGAACTATTAATCACACAACACTAGCCGATGTTAACTTTGACTGAAGGGTAAATGGTAACTCAAATAGTGATTTGTTTGCACACACACAGACAACATAGGATAGGATAATTTATTTACAATACACACATGAAATATACAATGGCAGTAATACATATTAAGGTAATGCTGTATATTGTCGGGGATAGCCTATCCCTATCGGGCTGTCTTCCTGCTACCCACTAAACAAGTATCAATATACATAATTGAATAGATGCTTGTATTTCATATCCACGCACACGTACAGACTATAATCATATATATATATATATAACTTTCCAGAATCTAGTACTTAGGGCATATCACAAACAAGTATTGGTGTGGTTGTGAGCCAATCCAGACGAGTTATAAGATCGAAAATGTATTATCTCTCCATAGGAATGTTTTGAACTGTTCAGATTTTCTAAAACATATTAATTCGCCAATATACACAGCACTATCCATGAACAGATGACATTATTAGAGCAAAGAATAGTTAGAATATCAGGGTCATATATTGTCAAACATACTTTATATACATATATAATTTATACTAAAAGAAAGAGTTTCAATGTAGTTGTGAAAGGGAGTATTTGTTTATCCTATATTAAGTTGACATTAGCCTGTCGTATTTGAATATAAGGGGTGTGGAATATACGAAACACATTTTTTTAGTCACTTCATGCTGACACAGCAATGGGCAGAATTTAGACTTTTAGAACTACTGTATATTTAGCCCTTCTGCTTGAATGTCAACATTGGTAGTAAAGCTCCGGTTAGATAATACAAACGAGTTGAGGGTAGTGGCATTATTATATCTGGTAGACCTTTTCCAGTTGGTGCTTACAATTACTTAGGTTTTCTAGTGCGATATCTTAAATTAGTTGACAGTCAAAATTAGTCTTCAGAACTGTAACTGTGTCTTCAAGGACAATAGTAAAATCAGCAATTAAAGCGAATGACATTATCTGCATGATGATGGAGTATTTTACTTCCTTGATTTAAAGCAATATTTTAACAACAGCTATAGCTGATGATTTGACATCTTGCTGCAGGATGACCAGATTAAGAGAAATCTCCCGACACAATTACTTCTGAAATAATGTTTGATCTTGAATCGCTCAGATATAACAAACAATACGGAAATAATAAAATTCAGCATAAAAATAACATATTTTTTTCGTAACAGAATCGAGTTTTCAAACACATTATCAAGACTCACCAATATCAAATTATATTATAACACGACCCACTGACAGGGCTTAGTTCCAATTTTAGAACTATATTTTTGTTGACGAAACTTTCATTTCCAAGGTACAAATTTATTGGATACTCAGCCACAGAGAACGTACCGCCGACCAGAGGAGTTTGTGAGAAAATTTTGATCTCGTCTGGCACATCCAAATGGTTCGTAGGGAAGAGCAAGGTTTGTAGCGTTTTTAAATTGAATTCCTCCTTCCAGTAGATGTTATTATACCCAAACCAAATCAAAAGGAATTCCATTTTTATGTGAAGATTCAAAATATAATTCTTAAAATAAGTCTTCTGGGCCACATGGGTTTCTTACGGCTCTCGGTAGCGTAGTCTAATTCTCAGTCGTATTTTAAAATCAAGAATAACTATGCAGCTACGCTCAATGATAACCAATCTGAGGTTTTCCATATAGAGCCGTTTAGGTGTGAGCTGTCAGATAGACGTGGGTGCTGAAAAATGCATTCGGGACTTCAGTTTCGACTCTGCAGCTGAAATAAGTTGTCTGACGTTTAGAGGGCAGACTCAAAGACATTTCAAAAAACACATCTGTTCCTGGATTGGAATTTTAATTGGATCTTTCTCCCATTCAGTCATATAATTATATATTGGAACGGTCTATTATTCTGCTGGGGGTGTTCAAAAGGTTAAGCAGAAGGCAGATAGAAGACACGATAATACAAATTCAGAAGGATTCAGGGTGTATTTACATTGCTGTAGATCTGTATACAGATCTGTGTGAAGTCACTTGTCGCAGATTACTGTGATCCCAATATGATTACTGATAATGAACGCGCGCTCATCAGTTCTCTGGTAATTGACAATTCACTATGAGTCGTGTCAGTTTATGCCGGACAAAAAAACAACCAACTATCAGCATTACACCAGTTGATAATGGTTTTGAAGAAAGGATGAAAGTCGCATGAGAACAACTCACATAGAAATACACAATAAACAACAGTGTACACAAATAGAAATAGGGCTACTTCATCTACGACCCCTATCACAGAAATGTGCGGAATTTCCCATCTAAGTCAGTGATAGCGGCCTTGTTATGCTACGCTTTTGCGGTCGCCCTGTTGTTCACTGAGTGTACTAAGGTATTACCGAACTCCAAGAAGAACAAATATTAATATGATATACTGTATATAGTAAAAACTTTACTTTAAGTACTTTATCACCACACGCACCAGCACACAGGTTCTCGATTACACAGTGTGAAATACATGGGTTGAAATGACAAAGAAAGATTAAGCACATTCGCCAAGCCCGAGTAACAATTAATCAAATCAGATTTGCCTGTCGCAATGCCTTCGTGTTGACCGTGACTTATAAGGGACAGGATTTTTTACTCACACGAACGAATACCGTTTTCTTATTGTGTGCATTTCTATATCAACCCGTTTACACTAGTATGCGCGTAGAACTGTATACAGATCTACAGCAATGTAAACATACCCTCATACAGATGGGTGAGAAATGTTCAGATAATAGGTTCAACAAACGACACCTTTGCCGAACTTATTATCCAAAAACTTCCTAAGGGAAGTAACTGCTCATCAATGAGTATTTAATAAAGAAAGGGTAAAAAAAGAGAACATTCAATCGAGCGTGATCTTAACTGTAGCATACATCAATTTTATATCACTTACTTTATGGCTATTCTGGAGTGGAGTAGAATGGTTTTTGTTATCAATGGGCTGCGAGGGATTTATTTCTTTTATTTATTTAGTTATTTATTACTTGCGCCAGTCTATACTGGACGCAAATAATGTTTTCGGTCCATTTAGGGCCTATTTGTCTGTTTATTTGTCCTTCCGCGAATATATTACGTCATACGGAAGTACATAATGTAAAGAATGCACATGCGCTAATATGAAACGGTTGCACCAATTGTAAATTAAATCCACATATATACTTAAATTGCATTGTTATCTGGTTTTATTTTGGTAATAAATCGTTCATAAAAGAACAATATTGAAAGATTTCTTTCTGGAAACCGATAACGACGCCATGACGTCACAACGCACACCAGGACGTCACATGGCGCGCAAAACACCAGACATGATTGCGTCGATGTCCAGACAGCTGAGACTCGTATTACACGGGCAGGCTAAACCGATCCATCTGCCAACAGCTTCGTGTTTTATTATTATAAATATATTATATATATACCCTGCATGGAAAATAAAAGTGGGCAATTAGAATCCTATTTTATGTAACTTGAAACTAGGGAAATGAGTTGAGATCAAGTCTAAAAGCGTGCGGAATCGTTTTTTTTTTTCGCAGAGACAGTGAGGTGCGAACATATTTCTGGAAACTTTCTTCGAAGTTCAAAACAGTTCCGAAAAATCCTGGTGCATATTTGAGGGTGACGAACCCCTTTTCGTACGCCGGATGCGGGGTCTGTTATGGCGTATTCCAGATGCCAGACCACCGTACGCCGGATGACGTCGGGCACATATATCGGATTCCGGATGCTTCCATTGATAATTTTTCTTGACGTTAAACAGCTATTCTGAACTCATCGACCTGTGACATCTGCGGGCCAAGGATGACGGAATCTGACGAGGTTTGCCGAATGGTTAAACAGCAAAAACACAACGAAATTACGTCCGCTAACTTCAGACTTCAGAGTGATGGTAAATGGAGTAAAATTGTATCGACCCCCTTGTCCTTAAAGGTACTCAATCCGATAAAACTCCTCTCAATTACTATTTCAATGGCTTCGGGGGTCAAAAATATTTGATTCGAGTCGATGAAGTCACCCATCAAAGCTAAGATTTGTTAGATATCGATTTTAGAAATCTATTATTTTTCATTATCGGGAATACTTTCTGGCCCAGAACTCAGTCAAAATTGCGTTATTATTACCACTTGATTTTAGAGTTATCCATCCTTGTCTGTTTGAATAGATTTTGGTGTACACATCCCGAGCAGATTACGGCAGTTGAAGGCAATTATTAGTACTCATCTCCAGCAAATAACAAATTTCAAAAATCAATATCCAATAGCTTTGTTTGATGGGTTCCTCGACTCGAATCAAATATGTTTTACCCCCAAAGCCAAAGAAATAGTAATATAGGACCCTTTGATCGGATTGTTGTTGTTGGAATCTGTTGAGATGGGGACCCTCTGTTCGGATTGAGTACCTTTAAATGGGGTGATATCCACTATTAAAACATAACTTCGCGAAGCGGAATATCCCCTCAATGAGATAGCGACCACAGCTTGCTCTCACCCGATAACTTTAATAGAAATTCCGACTCATTTCCGCTTTTATCATAAATAGTAGACACATTCTGACTTTAGGTGGTTCGTTTGAACCATAATTATCAGTCGTAGATGGCGGATAATGTGTGTATCAATAGAAAAATATATGTTTAATTAACCATAAAATTGTCCAACCTGCAGAGCAGTTCGCAAAAATACTAGCTAAGTCCAAGTGTGGGTACCCATCATAACTTCGGGTATCAAAGCCGCAGATCGATCATGCGATGAAATGTCGCCAAACCAGAGCTGGGATGTCAAAGATGCGAATGATATGCTTCACATTTTGACCGTTTCTGCTTGAAAATATCCCAATTATAATTCGGACAGACCGGCACATGGATCATCTTTAGGGTGTGGGTGCATGCGCAAGAGTGAAAGCATGTATGTTTGTTTGTGTTTCATATATGTTCTGATGTCATTAATAGTATAGGCTATGATGTGTTAAATCAGTGTAACTCACGAGTTAGCAGGGACGTGGCTGGAGGTCCCTGTTATGGGTGTTTACCTATAGTTTCTAAATGCACCCCTTCCAGTAATTTCTATTTGCACCCCATGTTAGGTTCGAGTTTTCATCGAGTTTACAACGGGTTCTTCCAACATTCGCAAATATAGATATAGCGAGTATTGCAGCATCATACAATTAATAGCTACGTAGGGTTCATGATCGAGATTCCAACGTTTCAGCCCATAAAACACCTGCATGATAGCTCGACATCTCGATGTTATGCATGAAACGGTCATTAAATCGCAATGTCTCATGTACTCGATTTGTTCTTTGTTGTGTACGCATATATTACCTGCACCAACGAAGCGTCATTTCCCCCTCCCTTAATTTCCATATGATAGAAACACTCGTCAAGCATGCACGGATAAGCATAATACCCTGTATATCCAGGTATATCATGGACATTACGCAATTCGAAGTATCTCCATGTGAGATGAATTATTTAGCCCTTTCTTTATACTAAATGGAATAATGACATTCAATAATAACAAAAGTGGTGTAAGGGTGTATTATATTAATTCTGAGGGATTTCCAGGTAATATGAGCAGAAGAAAGATACAAATATACACTATGACATTTTCATATAATGGGGAGGTTTAGATTGATAAACCTTCTAACGTGGCCCTTCCAACATAACTGGCTATTAACCGAGAGCCTGCTGGGTTTTATTTACACAATCGCGTACGAAAGGTTTGATGCCTCAAATGTGTTACACCCCAGGAATGTTCAAATAAATCAGATTTTCTAGGTTCCGTTTCCTCCAGAGACCCCACGCCCCCCCCCCATAATGACTATATTTGCACTTATGAGTACGAAGCTGATTTTTATAATATTAATAGTGATCCAGGAATCACTGATCAACAATACACAATTTCTTAAAAGCAAATCACTTCTATTTGCACAAAGCTATACTATAATTTATATATGCATCAGATGAGTGTAAAAAGCAACATAAATCTTATCCAAATATATCCAATGAGTGTCCAATCCCACTTACCAAGGGTCCCAAACCACCCAAAGAGTGTAAATCCACGCAACGAGTGTCTCAATCCAACATCTTAGTTAATATGCTATACCAAACAAAAAGTTCATAGATTGGTGTCACAAATCAGCCAACTAGAGTCTCGAAACGCCCAATATGTATCCCAAATCAACCCCACTAGTGTCCCAAATCATCCAAATGGTGTCCAACCCCGCTCAAATGAGTATTCCAAAACATCCCAAACAACTCAACGAGCGTCTCAAACCATCAATTGAGAACCCCAAACCATCCACTGGGTGTCCCACGCCATTTAATGACTGTTCATAACCATCCAAATGGGTGTCCCATCTATCACGACGTTTACCTCAAACCATCAGAATCAGAAGTGTCTAAAACAACTGGTGTCTAAATCCATCCCATGCAAAATGTCCCACAACCCAACCTATGAGTGTCCCAACTAGTGTACAAAACCATCATCGAATATCTCAAACCAACCAGCGAGTGTCTCGTGGTTTCGTAAACCAATTGGATGGGATGGAACACACTTGATGGTCTTAAATACTCTATTGAGGCTTTTGTACGCTATTTTGGATGTATTGAGATGACAATTAGCAAATGGTTTGTGTTCCAGTTGGATCACCCCCGTGTACGTGATATCGCCAAAATTGTTTTCAAAGAAAACCCCGCATATTTAGATAATTTAAATAATTTCGGCCAAATTTACGGACTGAAATGGTCACCCACTGTGTAGGAACTGTTACATCGGAAGTCGTTCTATCGCCGATTTGTGATGGTTCTTGACTGATTTGTGACGGTTCCTGATGATCCAAATTATACATTTTCGTGAGTTTTTGACAGTTAAAACGCAATTTTTGAGCCATCTAGGTGATAATTCGATTCGTTTTTCCATTCCCCTCATAATGTATGGTCCCAAATAACGTAGTCATAATGAAAATCCTATTGTGCGAGTAATAACAACGACGAAAACTGCGAATTGTGATATCTCGATCGGTTCTCTCCCGATCGAGTCGGTTCTCTCCCAATTTAATCGGTTCTGTCCGGGAAATACGATGACTATTATTTGGAAGGATACGTGAAAATAACCAAGTGAAAACAACGAAATATCAATTATGTTGAATTTACACCACTTATGATCAATTTTGGTGAGTTACACTGCCTTCTTATACATGTAATTATGTATCAACGGTAGTAACATAATCGTTCACTTTATTGTGACGCAAAGCATTCAATTTGACATGAATGGTCAATGTGAACTGCGAAGACTGATTTTTCCCCCAACAAACCAATCATAATGGTCGACTGATTCAAAATGGCCGCCACTTTTTTTTAATATGGACGCCACTTTTTTTTTCAAAATGGCCGCCACTGTTTTTTCAAAAAGTCGCATTTTTCAGCTTTTATTAAACTTATACGAACCACGTGACTTCCATTCCTTATTCGAACATGGCAGCCGCCCACGCAGAGCGGTTCATGTAGGTGACCCATTCCATTTCTCGGTTCCTTTATATATTAAGGTCAAACAAAGGGTGCTGTAATTTACCCCTCCCCCAAGACGCATTAAACAGTCACCACAAACCCCATCAAAATTGACGGCGGTCAACTGAATTTGGATCGGGGGAGTGTTTATGGTGTCTTGTGGACACATGTTTTAATTTCATTTTGTCCACAGTTGTCATTTCACATTGATGCAATATGAACGATAAAGTGAGTCCTAGTCGATTTAGCCAGTCCGTGTACCGGTATATAGTTTGTAATTAAGTTCGTTTTTAACTCTATCTTGGGCTTACTTGTGCAATTTGGGTTATTTATATAAATACTTCGTATACAAATTAGCAGCTAAGCATATACGAGCGTATTAACATTTCACTCGATGATATTTTGGATTCGAGCGAAATGAAAACTATACTTAATAAAAATCCATACCACGCAGACGTCAGATTACGCAGTCACTGCATGCTTAATTGTTAATTGCATGCATATTTAACAGTATTAAACTTGTACATTTGACATGATATGGAATAAAATTGATTGTCTTAATGTCAAATGAGTATTTTATGTTTAATGTATAGCTTGTGAGCACTTAAGGTATAAGCGACAGAATACGTTACCACCGTAACGAGACGCATGCTAATAGTAAAATCTTGATTTGAATAGACAGCCATCGCAGATAATATACTTCCAAATACATTAGTTTATAATATCATATAATCATATATCATTTTGAACATGCATGTCCGCCACAATACATGTTTGCTTAATTTCCGAGGATTGAGAAGAGAATGAATTAGAGCACTAGTTTTGTGATCTTGAACGAGTTTCAGATCATTTTAATACTTTGCAAATCCGAATGCAATCTCGATGTGTTATACATAATGACGTTAGCCTAGTCGGCAGTGGTAACGTATGTAACGTATTCTGTCGCATGGGAAATTGGAGGCCCATATTTCCATCTGTTGTATGTCAAGGGATAATTTGTTAAAACGCCCGCCAATACAGATTTCAATTATATGGATACTCTACTTCAAGAAACTAACCGAATTGGCTCTTATGGTTAACTTCGATTTTTCGGTGAAACATCATGTCCATTGGGCCCACTTAGCTGAGAATGTGCTTACTATACTGCACATGTATAATGCTATACGTTTGTTAAAGGTACTCAATCCGAATAAACGCTCGCAAATTACTATTTCCTAGGCTTCGGGGTGGGGGGGGGGGGGGGTAAACATATTTGATTCGAGTCGAGGAACCCATCCATCACCGCTCAGAGTGATCAAATATCGATGTTTGAAATCTATTATTTTAGGTGGCCCAATAGACAGTCAACGAGAAGAATTTCATTGACCAAATTGCGGGTAAAATCAAGTGGCTTTTTGTGTTAGATATTTGACAAACCGGCAAAATTTCGTTGAACAAAATGTTGATAAATAACAGGTTTTGCAGGGTTTTGTGGAATTTTATACTATAGTTGATTGTGCTTTTCGTTATATTTGGGCAATTATTAGATTATGATAACTGAAGCGGCATTTCAAAACATGTTGTCGTTTTTGTTGGAATGTGATGATATGGAGACCCTCTGATTGAGTACCTTTAATTTGAAATATTAAATATTAAAAAGATGTTAGTTTTCTATTTGCGTGTCCCTGGTGTTCAATACTACCGTGTACGACCATGAACGGTCACCCAAGATTGGCTATATTGGTGGTTTCCGCACGTATGCCACTTCAACTTCTCCTCATTCAGTATATTATACCACTCCTGTCATTTGGAACATGGTCTATGCCTTTCACCCCCACCCAATACGCCATATCATGTCATTAACTCGCGGCCATATTAGATCCACCATGCATGCAGGTCCGGTTCCATGGTATCAGATATTCTTCCATGCAGTCACGGTTGTTTTATTGCTACAGATCAAAGTTCTGGAGTAGCATTTCCATATATGGAGCTTTTGAATATTCATGACTTCCATTTATGTCAAATATGGAAATGCTACTCCAAAACTTTGAACTGTAGCACTAAAACCACGGAACCGGACCTGGTGGATCCAATGTGGCCGCGAGTAAGTTAGACAGCAGGGCGTATATATATATGTATGATATGAGATCATACATTTAGTAAAAAGTTTAATCTTTCCGTAAAGCTGCTAAATCAAATCATTACTAGTCAATACGGAGACTAATTCCAATACCTCATGCCAACGTTCACTTCGTTCCCGAGTCTGTTTACAATAAATTTAATCAAATAGTATTCCGGATGCCGCCTCTCTGTTATGGCGTATTCCGGATGCCGGGGTCCATTTTAAGCCGGATGCCAGGGGGAGGGGGGTCGTCACCCTCATATTTATGAACCATGTCCGGGCAAACAGTCGAGCGCATGGTTCAATTGAGAAACAATTACACTGAAAATGTGAATGTGGAAACATGGATTATTAAAATGCCTTATTTATTAACTGGGAAAACAAGCTTTCTCATTCTCAACGCAATATACATTATGATGATATGTTCCCGATGACTGTATAGATCAGTCGCTAATAGGCATCTTGACATTTATACACGTTTAATCAAAGACTAACTTGTCTTTTATTTAATTGTGCCGGTAATCATTCTAGTCAAACTAGTAATTTAACCCATTGGTATACATGTATAATATATAGCATCATCGGCAACCAATCGTCAAAACACCCTTCATATCAGCGATGTCTATATTGTTCTATAAATATGTCAAACAACTCGTACAAAGACCACCATTAGTGTAATATATCAACTGGAGATAACAGAGATATTCTGTCCGTACACACAAATACTTCAGCGTTGGATTAATTGAAATTTGATATCCATATTTTTTGTATGGATCTCTCAAACGAGGGGCCAGCACCCGTGGTTCAAACTGTTGTTAGCAAGACACCACAAAACATGCCAAATGCGTGATGGGCGCAAGTATAGGCAGCTCCAGTGAGTGCATTCTAGTTTTTACATTATTCGAAGAATGTGTCAATTTCAATTGCTGATTAAGGACAAAACGAAGTTTTAGATCCCAAACTTATTATCTGAACATTTCCTAAGGGAACTACTCGTCAATGAGTATTTAGTACAATGGGTTAATCATGGAGAAGTGTTCCCTAACAGTAGAATATTCCAGGTGTACGGTTAATTTCGTTATGCATATTCTAGGTGTTCCTGAAGTCGTGGCACCCGCAACAATTTAATAATCGTCTATTACGGATGGAATCATGTGCTATCAGGATACAAGCAACAGTCAGGGCGTTCTTGGCACGCAAGAAGTTTAAAAATATGTCAGAAACTAGTCGTCGAAAATCAATACCGGTGTCAGATATTTATAAGGTAATCGTAATTATATCAATTTCATTGTATTCATGTTTTAGAAATACTGGGGAGGGGTTGTGGAAAATATTAGGTTTACGGAGATCACTTCAATCACTGAAAAAGTAATTATTTTATACAGCAATATTATAAAAGACATTACTGAAGTTGCGGGTCTCGTGCATGTCTACCCACAAATAATGGTGAACTGATCATACGTTATATATAATCGGTGCATTATTTTTCTCAAATATATGTCCTTGCTAACAGGTTTTGTTGTTTGATGGACTGTGTGTGGTCATACTCCATTGGAATGATCTCTGCTGTGACTTTTGCCAGTATCCGCAATTGATATCCTTACAACAATGCACACACATTTCTTCTTGGCCTCGTGATGACAGAAATAACCGAATTTCAGTACTGCCAGATTTTCTATACAACTCATATAGTACTGTGGAGACTTTGGAAACTACTTATGCCAACTCAAGACTTTCAAAAAAACTTTCTCCCAACACCATTGTGGATTGGAACTGCTTGTGAGAAGAAATCAAAAGTATTACATACGAGCTGGATGTCCCAGTATATATGTAAAAAAAAAAGGAAAAAAAAGTATTCAATAGTAAAAACAAGGTAACAAATTGTGTTTTATTACCATTTAAAGATTTAGTAGATTCAAAGTAGGATTAAAAATTGGAATTTTAAATTCTATGGAATAGTTAGATCAAGTAATATGTTTAATAAAGTAATGAGTTGTCCCGATGAGAGAGCTAAATATATATATATATATATATTATGTAAATGAGCGTAAATGAGCGTTAATCGTTAATTATTCCGTGTAAGTTTTGAAGAACTTCCATGCACTGCTTTCTCTTCGTTTTAATCATCAAAATTACGCCGTACTATAAAGTTTTTAGAGCGCCGACAGCTCTAGATTGTCTTCCCATGGTTGAAAGGCGCAATTTTTATGCAAATACTGATTTTAAAAGTTGAACCGGCTTAAACGAAATGATCTCTTTAATCAAAATAAAAAAAGAAGAAACAAAACACGTATTTTCAGCACTTTGTCTACGAATTTGTTCAGAAATCTTGAACGTATGCATGTTTTGAGACACCTCAATGTATACATAAATTTGGGGTTCGAACGATACCTGTCCGTTTAACGAATCAGTTATATATTATTTGAATTAAAATATGTTTAAAACAAAACTGGTAGACATGTTTCAAAGTTTGCTTTATTAGTTCCATATATATACAAAGAGTTGTTGCTATCCTACAATCCGTTCAGTTTATCGTTCGTCTTTCATTTTATATTCACGACTTATAGTGTCTTTGATCAGGAAATACTATCAGGATGCAGGATATCTCAAGAAGATGACGATGTGTGGTGTTGTCTTGTATTTCTCAACTATGGACATGTGGTGGATGGGTTTTCAATATCTCAACCAACATTTGTTATTAATAACTCGTTCGGGCCTGTTACCACAACAATGTGAGTACACGAACAAGGCAATTGATTTAAGCAGATTTATTTGTATATTAGAACACACAAAAATGTGAGTACAAATAGTTGTTGTTATCCTATAATCATGGCAATTGATACTGGCATATTTATTTGTATATTAGAATACAAAAAAAGTGATTGAAGGGCAACTTCATAAAACTTACACGAACCTCCAGTCCTCAATATATATTATTACGACGACATAACACATATTCAGGGGAGATAACACATATTTAATTTGGACTTCGTTCTGGTCCAGAGATTAACAACATTTCAAATTAACCTCTGGTTATAGTATAATGGAAATTGAACTTTGGAACCCGGTACTAGTGATTTTAGTGCAGGGTAAGCCGATAGAAAAAAATAATAATAAGACAATATGAAGGGTATTTGGAGAGGGCCCCACGAGACCAAATGTTTAACGGTTATAAATGGAATTCATGTAGCAAAAATAGTTGGAAATTGCAGGCTAATATTTTTCGCACTTATTTTTCTCACATTCTCGCAATATATATTCCCACAAACACATTATATCCAAAGTCATAAAGGGGTTGTTTGTTATCTCTTGGGTATATAGGTATAAACGACTGCCGTGCGCCTCCACTTAAATATAAAGGTGAGTCTATGAATCGTGTCGATCACTTCTGGCATCATCAGTAATTGATATTCTTCAGATCTGCATGCACAAAACTGTCATGGTTCCAAGAATCTTAAATGCGCTTTATGTCCCATGGAATAACTTCCAAGAACAACAACAATTTGTCTACGAAACATGTTTTGAAGGCACGTATTCTTCCCAAAACACAATGGAAACAACTCCTGTTACATATACCTCACTTCAAAGTCATCCTGGACTCCTCGATCTATGACCTCTTTGGCCTATAGCTCCCTGGTATAATTATAATTCATTTTTCGCGGATGATATTATATCCAGATCTGGAAGAAATGTGTCACCACTCTATTGGCGACGTTTCGCATAGTAATCCGATTATTTGAAGACTTATTCGATCTAGTATTTTTGTATGGCTCGTGTTCTTTGATCACTAAATATCCAGAAACATGGGCCAACCATCCGATTTGACCCCACCATTGATAGCACCGATTCACGGTGCATGTTATTATGGTCTGACCCGGCCAACAACGGCTGCAATAATTGTGCTATTGGGCGTGACTACAAAAGTAAATTTAGGCCATGCAGTAAATTAATATAGATATTTCATAGACTATTCTACACCAATGTTGTAAATAAATGTTTCATATCCACGAATCGACGGAATACATATAAATTCAAAAGGCGCGCCTGTCCTTGACCCAGATAAAAGTAAAGCGATATCGTTCGAACCAATCACGGCGTTGTATAAAACCGAGACTGAAACGGTACGGAATCTGACGAGGTTTGACGATTGACTTCAAAGTGTTTCAAACATACACACCACACACTAACAGAGTGAAATTAAAGTGTCTATTTATCTATTTAAAATAGGTGGAAAATTATCTTCTAGTAACAGAAGCACCTATTGTCTGGTATGCCTGACTCGAAGTTATTGTTTTATACCACTGAATAAATGCAGAATGTTCAGGAAAGAGATACACTTACTTTAATAATTTTTATTATATGATCATAAATTTCTTTCCCAATTCCTATGTTAAAA
This sequence comes from Siphonodentalium dalli, assembly GCA_032622095.1. NCBI lineage: Eukaryota > Metazoa > Mollusca > Scaphopoda > Gadilida > Siphonodentaliidae > Siphonodentalium > Siphonodentalium dalli. Next base: position 88,729,161 of record CP136069.1, on the reverse strand, counting down.
CGTAACGAAAATATCGAGATATCTAACGATGTTCACCTCATTAATCAAACAATAGGTTAATAACAATTCTGAGTGACGTCAGATAATTCAGGGGTTAACAGAACTTATTATCAGACCTGAAAATAGATAGGATTTTCACAGCGACTTTCAACGTCACAACGTCTTGTCCAATCAAAGCGCGTTTCATATAATAAAACAGTTATCGCATTATTTCTTGGTTGACACGAGGAATTGTCAGCCCTTGGAAGTCAATATTCACCACGGTCTACGGCCTTGGTGAATATTGACTTCCTCGGGTTGACAATTCCTCGTGTCAACCTCGAAACAATGCGATAACTGTATAATCTCAACAGGATACCACTGGGGACGATAGACGCAAGCCGACATAGACGTTCACACGCCCAAGCTATTGATCAAGCTCTCGGGGAACTAGGAGAGGTAAGCTATTAATTAATTAGCTAATTTTCACTATCCAACATTCGCTTCAAGTGTGGGTCTTTGGTATTATTTTATTCGGTATTGAAGTCTCCACACATAGGAATCAACATAATTATTTCTAGAATTATTCCATAATTTTGATTGAATTTGAGTTCATGTACTTATATAATCGTGCGGGTTGACACCGATGCAGACTCCTCTGACTATTCATGACACTAACTATGTAGTAAATGGAGAAACAAAGTACTGTAACCACTCATTGGAGGTTTTCGTGGTCAGATTTCAACTATGAAATGGAAGTTTTGACTTTTTGTCATGTAGATGCAACTATAATCAAGTTAATCAACAGAGTTTCGACTTCGGGTGGCTAAAATCCGTAACTATAAAACTGCGTTAATTCGTAAATTATTCTCCGATCGTGATTGGAGATATAGTTTAAATAGATTGTAGGATATTTGAATAACCAAGGTCGGAAATAGTTTGTCCCACATTTGTAGAATGCAATCCATTCCAAAGCGTACAAGTACTAATGTTTCGCTTAGTCTCCTGGAACTTATGCCTCTCGAGCATGAAATCAGTTCCAAGAAGCTCAAATGCCTTGGCGATCTACTACAACTACCAGAAGGCCATCAAGTACCACTCAAACTTTTCCTATACAAACACTTTCGATGCGGACTTTTTGAACGACCCTCAACTGGATTTGTGAATGACATTGTCCGTATACTTGAAATATATGGTCTCAATGACCATCTGGAGTCGTTTCTGAACACAGGCATATTTCCTTGCAAGCAAGCATGGAAAAGCCTTGTGAAATCAGCTGTGGAACATGTGTACGCATCAAAATGGATTAGCGATGTTTACAGCAACGAATCGCTGGCTTTAATCCGGAGATTCACAACATTCCTCTCTCATGCTGGACAATATGGCATCTGCTGAAAGCACGGTCAGAATGTTCGACACGACTTAAAAATCTTGCTCTTCTATTAAACAAGACAACATACCCAAATGGACTGGTATGTTGTGCATCAGTGCATGTGGGAAAGTATATATGAAAATGAACTCGTTCACGCACTGACTAAATGTAACTCCCTGTCAATATGCAATCTGCGAAACATTATTCTATTGGGAACGAATTATTGATGCATTTTTGTTCCTGTATCAACTTTAATCATAGACACAGCCACTTTCCTCTCCATCAGTTGCACTGTTATAAGAGGCGAAAGCGCTACATGTAACGCCCTCAAGATCGTATTATTAGCCATAAATATAAATCTTCTATCTTCTTCTATCTATCTTCTTCTATCTATTATATATTTTGGAAGATATGTGTGTGTGTGTGTGTGTGTGTGTGTTCGCGATGGACTCGAACACGGCTGGACCGATTTCGACCAAACTTGGTACGGACACGTAATTCGACCCGGGAACGAACATGGGCCTATTGATTTTCAGATCCGAGGTCAACTTTTCACGTGCCGAGGTCAAATCTGTTTTTACCCTGTGTTACGGGACTTTCATTTGAGTTCGGTGCTTACAAATCGATTCGAAACAGCGCGAATAATAAAATGCCAGTCATAATAATGACACTGTGAGAATCTTTCGTGTTTCCTCTTTCCAACGATATATAATGAGTATGTATCCGTTTTAGTTATCTGCCTCAAGTATCAAGAAGAAGTGGTACTATCTTCCATCAGGATAAAAACAATGCGTAACTTCTATGACGTCGTTGGAGGTCATAACGTTAGATCACGTTAACGCTTAACCGGCCGATGCATTTGACTGTTTCAGACGTCTTGGCGATATCTCGGGCACCGATGGTAATTTATCTTTACGTTGAAACTTGATAATTAATGAGCGTGTGTATATGAGGCGCGTTTATATACTTGAGTGGAAATCAAATCGGGTTAAACTGGCGGATTTGATGCATAGGGTATCTCGGTATCCGCTGGGCCGATTTCCCGGTATCCGCTGGGCCGATTTCCACCATTTTTGGGGTGTTGGTGTTTGACCCCACCTGACCTTGACCTTCAAAGTGGTCAATTCAAGGTCAAAGCCCGGACGAAGTCGGGTCACCTTCTAGTCTATACTATATATTTTGAGAACTCCGTGTATTCGAGAGATAGCCCACACCCTCCGGACCTCAATGATATGATCGTGAATGAGTATTGATATACCCCACTAAACTTCGACAAACACCAGTAATTGTGTGTAGATCATTTACATATCTCTGCTATATATTTTGATACAATCTATCTAATTTACATATCTCTCTTATATATTTATGTTTGTGTGTGTGTGTGTGTGTGTGTGTGTGGTTACTTCATACAAATCTACGATTCTCGACCGATCGGGACGAAACTTGGTACGTGTGTGTAGTTTGACCAGGCGGTGGTCGTTGTCGTATTGGCGAGCCCATGCGACGCTCGTGCAGCGCATGCGCAGACGAGATCTCGGAAACGGGTGGAGCTATCGACTTGAAATTTGCTATGTGAATGTATCTTGCGCCGGGTACAAATTTTATCGGGTAGCCGAGCCCGTGCGACGCCAGCTTCGCGCATGCGCAGACCAGATCTCGGAAACGGGTGGAGCTACCGGGTACAAATTTTTCTTATAGAAACGCGTGGAGCTAAACATAAATTTTTTTTTTTTTAAATGTCATGTTTCGGACAAGCCGCCGGTGGCGGGCTAACCTGCTAGTACTATATATTTTGAGAACTCCGTGTATTCGAGAGATAGCCCACACCCTCCGGACCTCAATGATATGATCGTGAATGAGTATTGATATACCCCACTAAACTTTGACAAACACCAGTAATGGTGTGTAGATCATTTACATATCTCTCCTATATATTTTGATACAATCTATCTAATTTACATATCTCTCTTATATATTTATGTTTGTGTGTGTGTGTGTGTGTGGGTACTTCATACAAATCTGCGATTCTCGACCGATCGGGACGAAACTTGGTACGTGTGTGTAGTTTGACCAGGCGGTGGTCGTTGTCGTATTGGCGAGCCCGTGCGACGCCCGTGCAGCGCATGCGCAGACGAGATCTAGGAAACGGGTGGAGCTATCGACTTGAAATTTGCTATGTGAATGTATCTTGCGCCGGGTACAAATTTTATCGGGTCGCCGAGCCCGTGCGACACCCGTGCAGCGCATGCGCAGACGAGATATCGGAAACGGGTGGAGCTATCGACTTGAAATTTGCTATGTGAATGTATCTTGCGTCGGGTACAAATTTTATCGGGTCGCCGAGCCCGTGCGACGCCCGTGCAGCGCATGCACAGACGAGATCTCGGAAACGGGTGGAGCTATCGACTTGAAATTTGGCATGTGAATGTATCTTGCGCCGGGTACAAATTTTATCGGGTCGCCGAGCCCGTGCGACGCCAGCTTCGCGCATGCGCAGACCAGATCTCGGAAACTGGTGGAGCTACCGGGTACAAATTTTCCTTATTGAAACGCGTGGAGCTAATTTTTTTTTAAATATATATAAAAATGTCATGTTTCGGACAAGCCGCCGGTGGCGGGCTAACCTGCTAGTTATAATATAAAATATATTCGTTACATGAATGCACCACCTCAGAATTCCGTTAAAATAACTAATACTTCAAATTATTACAAAAAACTACGGCTTATTACTGCAGGTTTCTCATTCACCACACCAGAAAGCTTCTAAATGCGGATAAAAAATCGGAGGCATTGTGTTCCCGCTAAGAGTGCATGGCCCAGCCATTGTTCATACCTAAACATCGAAAGCAATTAACGCGGTCATAATAGTTACATACTGCAACTATAATACATCCAGTGAATATACACCCCTCGAAAACCCGAAATGTGTTGTCCTGCGAGAAATCCCATCGCTATAGCTCAATTTGACACGGCCAGATTAGCCTTCTTACAATATCCTAAAACAATAAAGCTTCTCAAATCATCGGCATAGTCAACAGAACTTTCACGAACTTGGACATCGACACTTTCTAATCGCTCTACATAAGCATGGTCAGACCTATCATCGAATACTGTAACACTGCATGGAGCCCACATCACAAATATCAATGCATTCTGTTAGAGATATACAAAGAAAAGCAACGAAACTAGTTCGTCAAATCAAAACTCTATATGCTACCGAGACCGAATGATAAGACTCAATCTGATGTCTTTACACTTTCGAATATTTAGAGGAGATCTAATCGAGGTATATACACTGTTGAATGGTCATTACAATATCAATGCCTGTGGCCTATTAGAAAGACATTCATCAGGAAGAACAAGAGGACATAATAAAAAGCTACAGATGCCCATTGTTAACAAGGCCATAGGAAAATATTTCTTCACGCAGAGGGTGGTAAATAGCTCGATCAATTCAAAATATACTAAGACTCATTCTTCTATTATATAAAATACGAGTTCGACGACAAGTAATTTGTTCAAGTGACTCACAAGTAAATATCGAATGACGATACATATATTTCTAAACAAGCATTGCAAATAATATTATTGGGACGAAAAGTCGCAAGACTTGTTCCGTATGATGATGATGATGATTATGATATGATTAAAATCAACATATTTCGACCATTTTAGGGGACCTCCGCGAATTCGGTGATTTCCGCAAATAGACCTCCGCAAATAGGGACCTACTGCGAATTGTCACAACCGGAAAAACCCATTATCTATAAATAAAACGCCCAGCGAACCATAGCTATCTAGAATCTCTAGGACAGTATACACCCGAGGGCGTCAATGAGCGAGGAAAGCGGACCATAGACGTCTATCGAAATGGACATACAATACATGTGGACTACTCTGTGAATATTTGAATATTTGCGTATATAAAACTTGACTCATGTATATCTCTATGTAATGTATATATACTCTCCGCACATGGAGGCAATACATTTTTTAAAATTAATTAGCTAATTTTCACTATCCAACATTCGCTTCCAGTATGGGTCTTTGGTATTATTTTATTCGGTATTGAAGTCTCCACACATAGTAATCAACATAATTATTTCTAGAATTATTCCATAATTTTGATTGACATATAGTTTGAAATATGAATTTGAGTACATGTACTTATACAACCGTGCGGGTTGATACCGATGCAGACTCCCTTGGCTATCATGACACTAACTATGTAGTAAACGGAGAAACAAAGTACTGAAACCACTCATTGGAGGTTTTCGTGGTCAGATTTCGACTTTCAAAAGGAAGTTTTGACTTTTTGTCATTAGGTGCACAACAAAGTAAATAAAAACTATAATCAACAGAGTTTCCACTTCAGGTGGCTAAAAGCCGTAAATATAAAACAGCGTTAATTCGTAAATCATTCTCCGATCGTGATTGGAGATATAGTTTAAATAGATTGGAGGATATTTGAATAACCAAGGTCGGAAATAGTTTGTCCCACATTTGCAGAATGAGGTCCCCAGAGGTGAATTTATTGACGGTATCTCGCACGGCGGCACATTCTGCTTTGGCTTCAACTGCTATGGGAGACCTACGGTCAGTTCCCATGTTGGAATTGGTCATTTTCACCCATTAGTCACCTCGATTATGCATTTTATCTTCTGAAAATTATGGGATATACAAACTGAACATATAATAAGGGAAAAAGTAACCAAAAGAATGTTAATTCGAGACTATAGATACTTCCCAGAAGATTAGGCCTAAGTAGAATGTGGTCCGCAGAAGGTAAATTTGGCGATGCCAGCATGTCTATTTGAACCTATATTATTTAGGAAGCAAATAATATGTGGTATGTCATTTCGGCCAATTTGGCCGTTTACTTCATGGCTGTTTTTCATCTGACGTGTGTGTCGGAAGCGGGGTTGTGTGTCGGGATAAATGATGTGGAGGATTTATGTAAATGTTAGCCCAAACTACATTTCCAAGTAACGATGGTTTTGTTGTTTATTTTGAGGAATAATACCGCGTCAGATGAATTCAGCCCAAATATGTTAACAGTTGTCGTGTCAAACATTCGCAGTAGGTTAGCGTTATTTAATATTTGTGGATGTCCTTTAACATGGGGAAAATAGACTACTGCGCTTGAACGAGCATGTGAATTTGTCGTTTTTAATGTATAGCAACTTGATAATCAATAACAGAGGCATTCTCTGTCAAATAAGGTCGCCCTATTTACGATACCAATTGGGGAACTTTGTAAATTAAATTACGCGTAAATCAGCGTAAACGTATACCTGCTGAAAATAGAGAAGGTGTCGGAATCGGCGTACTCGCCCAAGGGCTAACTCGCCCAAATCGACGTGTGCCAACTCGGAATAAAAGGCCAGCTCGGAATAAAAGATGTATACGGGGTGCTATATGGCGTTTGGTCCGTTGTTTCTCAATGAATATTATTGAAATTTGGCGTATATGTCCGGGCTGTGACATGGAATACAACAACGTTTGAATTGTTTTTAAATTTACAAATTTGTTGATTTTATTCATTTTGTTTTTCGTTCTGAAACCAGCTGAAACACACTATAAAGTGTATATAATATAATAACGAACACGAGACATACATAATTTATAAACTGTTAACAAAAGATATCAAATTCAATACATGACAAAGATGACTCAGTGGAGTTTATAAAGTGAACATAAAAACATTGAGGTAAGAATCTTTTTAAGGAATGCAACTTTATTTAATGATAATAAACACATAAATTAAAATAACAAACATGAGACATACATGATTTATAAACTGTTAACAAAAGATATCAAACTCAATACATGACAAAGATGACTCAGTGAAGTTTATAAAGTGAACATAAAAATATTAAGGTAAGAATCTTTTTAAGCATTACTAAACCGTTTAGCACAGTTCACTTCACTCATCCGATCATAACCAAACTTCATATTTATCTTGATATTGATCTATCAGATGAGAGCTATCAAATATTTTTTAAATTTTATAGGAAAAAATGGTCGCCAGCGGCTATATTGCATTTACGTTATATGTTATCGCGTCATGTCGATATCTAGTATTACTTAGAAATTTCACCTTTCCAGATTCATAATTGCTCCATTGACTGTAACAGATGGAATTATTCCCCTCTTCGGATAGAGTGTCACTGAAACTTTATTTTGTCAGACTGTCTGTATAGTCACTGATTATATATGGCAATAATCTGTAATAAGATGTAGCACTATTTTATTTTATATTTACATGCAGTGCTGTTTTTATACAACAATTATAACCCCCCCCCCCCTAGATCATCATGTGATCGACCATACATCGCGCGAGGACCTGGTTGAATTAAGGGGGGTTTTATGGATAACTTCTGTCCTCAAGCTAGATTATACTTATGACATTTAATGGCATGTTTATAACGTGGAGGGTTGGATATACTTGTGACACCACCACTCTTCAATTCACACCAAGTTCTCAGCTGTCATATTCGGATATTAGAACCCATAGCCATGATATATGGTTTATTTTGTGTATACTAGTAATATTGTTATTTTCAGTACCTTTATATACCAGTACTGTGTATAACAATGCATATAAATTAATCCATGTATACATGTATATTGAATCAACGGATTCAGTGGTTTTGTCCATCAGTCTATCAAATTTGCGGGGAAAACATGGCCACAAGCAGTACACCCTGCTAAATTTCGAATTTGAATCAATTGGCGCACCCTGCAGCCAGCTTTTATTGGAGAACCTTTTCTCATGTGGATATTTTGGGTCACCGCTAGATGTGAGCCATATTTTGTTCTCAAACTGTCCTTGTGAAGACATCACTGCCAGCGGTGATCTTGAATTTTACTATTTTTATGGCTAAATAATTTGGTTGATCCTACAGACGACACCCCTTGTCCGATCGTCACCAGATCCCACAATGATCTTCTGGATAACCAGGGTGAGAGTAATCTAATTTTCCCGAATTTCGTTAAAAAACATTACCACAGGCAGCAATTTGGTATCTTACTGTTTGATCCTCTTTTGCATGACTGAATTGTTTAGCAACTGTACAGACATATCCCTCATCTGATAGTCACCAAACTTCATATTGATCTTCGGGCTGACAACTAGATGGGAGCTATCGAATGCTTTGAATTTTTTTGGAAAACATTGTCGCCAGCAGTCATCTTCTATTTTGGTTTTTATATACATGTATATCTCTTCATTCGGATAGCCAGTATTACGTAGGTACTTCAACTTTCCGCATTCCTGTCATCATTTGAAATATAAAAATTTACCTGATACATGCACCCTTCAAAATTTGTTTCGTCGTATCTATTTTAATGACCCGTATGGTAATATTGATTCAGATATATTTGTCAAACATTTCTTTGTACAATATACAGGTATTTAGTTTGTAACTAAATCTAGAAATATATAATAGTAGCTGGTGGACCCGACTTCGTCCGGGATGTTCCCCTCTGATTTTCGGAGAATTGCGCGATTTAACCTTGAATTGACCATTTTAAAGGTGAACGTCATGTCGGGTCACGATTTGACCCGTCCAAAACACTCCCCGGACAAAAGTCACGACAAAAGTACCCGTCGAAATCCGCCCGGCTTTACCCGATTTGACCTTGAATTGACAATTTTGAATGTCAAGATCAGGTCAGGGTCGTGATTTGACCCACCCGAAACACTCCTGGGACAAAAGTAACAGTAGGTATTAAATTTCGTTGAAATACTTCCGTTTTACCAGATTTGACCTTGAATTGATCTTTTTGAATGTCAAAGTCAGGTCGGGATCAAGATTTGACCCGTCCAAAATAATCCCTGGAAATAATTTCCCCTAGGTATCAAATTTCGTCAAATCTGTCCGGCAGTTTTCCCGACCATAGCTAACAGACAAACAGACAGACAAATGTCCAAAATATATATTAAACTAGCTGATGTACTCGACTTCGTTCGGACTATTTAGGGATTTTTTTGTTATCGCCTCCATCTGGACAGTACCCAGTATATACAGCGTCTGGCCAAACTATTGTTCAATTGGTCCAGAAACATGCCTATATCAACACGTTCGAGAACATGGTCCCACGTGAAATTGGACCCGTCCATATTGCTCCCGGGATCGAAGTAGTCCTACACACAAATATTTAGTCGGATCGGTCAAGGTCCAGAAACATGCCTATGAGCGAGGTCAAGTTGACACGTTAAATACCAAATCCGAGTCGGATCAGTCGAGCAGTGTTAGAGTCTATAACACATACACACATGCATTCATGCATACACACATACATACATACAGGTGTTCCAAAATGTATAATCGATAGCTACAACAATTCTATGGTAGATAGTTCACGGCCGACCTGATGCATGCATCTTAGTTTTCTTGTCCAAATATGCCGTTTGCACGGTAATACATCATACTGCATGAAGTGTGTTGACCAGTATTTAAACGACTATTCGGCGTAGTGCAAAACGGTTGGGTTAGGTCTATGGAATTCCATAAATATGCTTCGTTCCGATGTATTCCCAGGGCTTGCAGTTACAGATTGATGAATCTGGGAATATATGGGGGTGTCGGCTTGGACGGAGTCAGATAGTTGTCACTAGCGCCAGAGACCCGGTTAACAGCAGCGTATCCCGTGATGTGGTAGAGAATAATGGGCAGTTACCATACGACAGAATGATTAAAGTGAGTACATCATCCAACCCTTGCATCGATTACCACTTATAGGTGTATGGCCAAACATATGTATATATCTTTATTTATCCTCCATATATAGTGAGGATATAAGTATATAAATACATAAATGCATCAATTGGTTGTTGTCTCAGAGTGAATATGAGATTAGCATTTGAAAGTGTCAACTACGCCATGATAGCACCGACCTCCTGTACTGTGGCTAGATCTAGAAATGTCAATCAAGCATGTAGCCTTGTATTGATCACTAAGTCATCCTATCCTGGGCCTGAAAATATGGTGACGGACCTTTGCAGAATGAGGTCCCCAGAGGGTGAATTTAGATAGGCTACCCCGTACATCACGCTATCATCACAAAATTTACCACTGTGAGTCTCATTCTACTTAGGCCTCATCTTCTCTGGAAAGTATCTTTGTTATCAAATTGATCAGTTATTTTGTTTCATTAGAAACTTCTTTGTTTCTTTTTCTTTTTTAAGGCCAATTTCTCTATATCCCCAAATTGGCAGATTACAATGCATAATACAGGTGCGAAAAGGGTGCACATCACCATCTTCGCCATCTGGGAACTTACATCTGAGTCTAGGTATCCCATAGCAGCTGATGCCATTCAGAATGAGGTCCTAATGCAGAGGATGAGTTTGGTGACGCAAACCCGCTGTGCGAGGTAGCGTCACTAAATTCACCCTCTGCATTTGGACCTTCTAATGAAGTGTGAGATGTTTGTTCAAATCATATGCAATTTGTTGTAGTATTGTTGTATGCTTTATTCTCTCATCCCAGGGGGGAGGGTCGAAACAAATTTCCAGACATGTATGCTACTTTTTTGCCGATGACCACTTTTTGGACCCACCCACCCCCGACCCCAAATTGTTTTCCCATTTCATAGAGTTTGTTCCAGTCATGTTTTGACACCCACCCCTTGTGGAACGCAAAACACAAACATACAGCGAAAACCAGGACCAAACCTCCTACATTGAGATTCAGTGAATCTAGTAATGAACAGCAGGACTGGTCTCTAGCAGTATATTCTTGACTGCAGTGGATTTTTTATCGTTTTTGTTAAATATCATATTTCCACAGCTCTGCAGTCAATTTATTTTAAAGCTTAGTATATGAATATAGCATGGCTTGGAGTTGACTACGCGAATGTAGTGGCCAGTGGGAATAATTCCCACTGGCCACTACATTCGCGTAGTCAACGACAAGATAGGCTCTAATCATTATATTATATCGAACATTTATAGACAAACTGACGTTCTAATATTTATATACCATCGAACATTTTATTGCTAAACTGAAGTCATTGTATTGTGTCCAGGTTGCATTCAATTTCCTTCTCGTCACAAAACCTATTAATCAGCTTTATTGCTATTGTGAATAGCAGCTATGCCTGAGTGGGTAATCGGTCACTGACACAGCGCGCACGGTTAATCATAATTAATAGTCACTGTTTTAGTGCCAAAATGTGTGTGGTAATCCTTTTTAGAGACCTTTTTATTTTTTGTGTTTTGTTACTTTGTTATGGAAATTTATAAAGAAATTATGTCTACACACCACCAGGTAGGTGATATTGCTCTACACCGGTTGATAACTTATTCATATTGCATATGTTAGCAGAATTGACAAAGAATATAAATTCCAACCTTTACTGTGCCTTTATAGATTTCGAGAAGGCATTCGATAGAGTTTGGAGACATGGCCTGTGGCAGAAACTACTGTCATATGATATCAATGGAAATTTCTTCCAGGTCATTAGAAATATGTATCAGAACATAAAATCCTCTGTCAAGACAGGAAATGAACATTCGGCATTCTTCCCATGCCTATCAGGAGTTAGGCAGGGTGTGAATCTATCGCCCGTCCTATTTTCTCTATTCCTCAATGACCTAGAGAAGTTTATGATAAACGAGGATATTGTAGGCCTCAAGAAAATATCAAATCAGATCGAAGAAGAATTGAATACCTATATGAAATTGCTTATAATTTTATATGCGGATGACACGGTGCTTATGGCTGAGACCCCAAAAAAATTACAAAAAGAACTAGATTCCTTTAGCAAGTATTGTAAGACTTGGAAACTTACGGTGAATATAAACAAAACAAAGATCTTACTGATGTCCAAGCGTAGTTTACCACGTAACACCCATTTCTATTTAAATGGCATTAAACTTGAAGTAGTAAAAAAATTCAACTACTTGGGAATTGAACACACAAAATCTGGTTCGTATTCGGAAGCAAAACATATACTTGCAACAAAAGGAACCCATGCAATGTACACCGTGATTAAAATATCCAGAGTAAATAGCCTCTCAATAGCTAACCAATTTGATCTATTTGATGCCCAAGTGCTACCAATAGTATTGTATGGCTGTGAGGTCTGGGGTTATGGTGATAACCAGACCCTTGAAAATGTCCACACAAAATTTCTTAAACATATCCTGAATTTTAAACAATCAACCCCAAATTATATGATTTATGGTGAATCAGGAAGATTCCCATTGGAACTCACAATAAAATTAAGACTTTTGAAATATTGGTCGAAAATTAAAAACATGCCCAATAAACGATATGGGAAAGTCCTCTATGAGTTATCACTGAAACTTCTAAGTGAAGCAAATGAACGCACCTTTAAGTGGACAAGCGAAATTAAAGAAATCTTGGCCAGCTGCGACCAACTCCAGTTATTGACTGCTGATAAATTGCACTGTGCAGACCAATTTTTAGACTGTGTGAAAAGAAGCCTTATCAGGGACTATAAAATTAAGTGGGAATCCGAACGCGACACCTCAAGCAGAGGTAAGATATATCGTATATTCAAACACGATATCAATTTTGAAAAATATTTGGATACCCTAGAAAGTAGAAACAGAACTGAATTCTGTAGACTCAGAACAGCTAATCATAACCTCCCAATTGAAACTGGGAGATGGAATGGGACAAATCATAAAGATAGAAAATGTCCCCTATGTACACAAAACATGATTGGATATGAGTTCCATTATTTACTAGAATGTACAAAATATAGACAAACTGAATAAGGGAGAAAATCGTCCCAGAAAAATACCGTGGAAAAGCAAACATGATGATGAACAAAATTTTGAATTCACAAACCGCATCAACTCTATACCAAGTATGCACACTTATGAGGAAGGTTCATAAGGATCTCTCTAATGTACTACAACCTTGATTTACTTTACATATTCCACGTTACTTGACATGGTGCTTGGTTATAAATAAGTTATTATTACCTTACCCCCTCCCCAACCCCGCTTTTTTCTAAAGTTGAACTTGACATATACTAAATGCATGCAGTGAGATGCACCATGCTATACCATACATGTGCATTATGCAGATTATAATCAACATACTGCACTATGTGTGACATGGAGTGCTGCATATTCACATGGGTACTACTACTGGAAATGTTATGATATGTACCATCAGCGGATCAACCCTTAATATGGATAGATACACATACACCGGGTAGGATTGTTACCGGTATGTATATATGCTTGTGATATCAATTTATATGTATTGAAAATGTGATAAACCGATCACTCATTATTCAAGTTAATTTAAACTATTGGTGTTAATTAACATTAGTACATTATATAATTATTGTTGATGATGGTGCACCTAACAATAATTATTATGACTGTAAAATAAACTCTCAACTCATAATCGAATCGATATCAGCCAGATAGTAAATCGTATTTAATCTAGGTCGCAGACCTACTGACCTACTGACCAACACAGTCACAGTCAAATTGAGTCAATACCCAAAAGCAACAAGAAAACCATAGTCAGAAATGGTAACGCCACCAAGATCGTATTATTAGCCATAAATATAAATAATAATACAATTATTCTATAAACTAGCTTTCAAATTTTATGCGGGAAATTTGCATACTTCCATATTTCAAGTTTTCCCGTTTCTCGTGGCATACATTACTTTCATCAAACTGTCTTCTTTATTACACAAGCTGATAGGCCCGACTTCACCCGGGCTGTTTCACATCTGCTTTCCGGTGAAAGGTGCGATTTGACCTTCAATTGACTATTTCGAAAGTCAAGGTCAGGTCAGAGTCATGATTTGTCCAGTCCAAAACACCCCCACCCGTAGAAAACTACCCATAGGTATCAAATTTCGTCGAAATCCGTCCGTTTTACCCAACTTGACCTTTAATTAACAATTTTGAAGGTCAAGGTAAGGTCAGAGTCATGATTTGACCCGTCCAAAACACCCCCCCCGACAAAAGTACCCGTAGGTATCAAATTTCGTCGAAATCTATCCGTTTTATCCGAGTTGACCTTTGATTGGCGATATTGAAGGTCAAGGTCAGGCCGAGGTCACGATTTGACCCGTTCAAAACTCTCCTCGGACCAAAGTATCCCTAGGTATCAAATTTCGCCGAAATTTGTCCGTTTTACCCAAATTGACCTTGCATTGACAGTTTTAAAGGTCAAGGTCAGGTCGGGGTCACGATTTGACCCGTTCAAAACACTTCCCGGACACAAATACCCATAGGTATCAAATTACGTTGAAATCTATGGAAAGCCGAGGAGGACATGTTGGTTGCTAATTGCTAGATATACGACGCGGTATTTTGAAGGTGTTTCAAACTAGGAGATAGAAGTATTCTGCCTTTCAAATGGTGATGAATTATAGTAGTTTATTCAAATTTTATGGCATAAATTGTTATTAAAACCGTATATACTATAAAAAATTAATGACTCGAAAATTAAGTGGGCCTTTAAACAAAGTCACAATTGCATTTAGGCTCATCTCATACTCGTCCATTCAGCGATATTCTACTGCGCAGTTTGTTATAGCCTCCAGTATTTATTGAGCGTTATACCCCCAACTGTTATAATTCGCCTTTAGCAGGCGTACTCTTGCCTCAGATTATTGAGATATTAGGTCACACATAATCACATTAAATCGCATCGTAACATAGCAATTGTGTGGGCTCCTTGGCGTGAATATGTAATGAGAAATAAGGTCATACGTAATGACATTAAACTCAAGAAAACCCTCGAAAACAAAACAAAATCACATTTAATGTTTTACGTTATTTCCTTCATAAAAAGAATCTTCGTGATAATGAACCCTCTCGTTACTTTAGAATATAGAATTAACCTTAAAATAAAAAAAATCTTTGGAACACAGAACCTTCGGAATAACGAACCTTCGGATTGGTGAACCTTCGGAATAGCGAACATTCAGAGAAATTTCGGAATAGTGGACCTTCGGGATAGTGAACCTTCGGAATAGAGCCATGCCCCCCAATATTCATATTATATGCCCAGAGTTCAAAGGTATGGACCCATAAAATTCTAAACTTGGCCCTTAAAATAATGAACTCCAAATTGGAGCACACACAGAACACCACTTAAGTCAACTGAACCTATGTCATGTCCCAATGCTGGAGGGTCCATATATACCACAACATTCATAGTATATGCCAAGAATTCAAAGGTATGGGCCCACGTAATGACATAAAATCTCAAGAAAACCAGCGAAAACAAAACAAAATCACATTTAATGTTCTAAGTTAAGTTATTTCCTCCTGTATCTGTATCGGTGTGCGCGCATGATCAGTTCGGATGTGAGCGCACACTCCATATAAAGAATCTTTGTGAAAATGAACCCTCTCAAATTAGTCTCAATACATTAAAATATAGAATTAACCTAAAAATAACAAAAACCTTCGGAATAGAGAACCTTCGGAATAGCGGACCTTCGGGATAGCAAACCTTCATAATAGAAGCATGTCCCCACAATTACACCGGTGACGTAAACACATGTGCCAATCTTAGTTGTACTCTCGTAATTATCGGTACGATGAAACGGTGACGGAATCTGACGAGGTTTGCCGAATGTACAATCACCCAGTGAATTATCGATCGACCATGCGATACAAAAAAAACAAAAGCTATAAACACCACACTACGGTGGCGTAATAACACATTGTGATCGCGAAATCTTGACAGCGATAGAGGAGAAATTATATCCAACGGTAATTCCAGCTGCACTCACTGAGTGAATAGAATCATTATGCCCAATTATATGAAGAATATGGCGAACAACAGTTAATTAACAGACTGGCATATCATTCACACCTGTTTATAGACGATTAACGTAATTAAATACACAATTACCGCTGTACTTCGAACCCAACTCGATTCATGATCCATTTCGGAATTCGCGTAGAAAAACGTACTGTGAAATTTTCGTACCAAAAAAACTAAATTGTTAGTGTAATCTTGAAATCCCCATTGCACCGGAGACATGTATATAGTTTGTGTATATATCTTCATATCCTTTTGTAAATATCACTCTGTATTTCTCAATATTGATTTGTAATTATGAGAATAAAGCATCAATCAAACCATATAGGTGATATTGTTTTACACCAACCGCTAAATTAGAGGCTTTATGAGAATTAGCCCACGGACTATTACATGTTTTTTTTCTTAATACATCAGTGTTTAATGTCCATGTTTGACCAGATTTGGCATTAAATTTATTTCTTTAAAGTTATCCTTATTTGATGTTAATTACATAGAATACTGCATGGGCGATTCAGCTGCATTAAGAATACTTTCCCTTGTCCTAAAGAGGCACAAACGAACATCCAATGGCCCTAGCGTGTTTAGTGTTGCTGCAGTTCCTTATTATTTATTTCTTAGTGTTACAAACCAGTACAAACTAGAATGCACTCACTGGAGCTGCCTATACTTGCGCCCATCACACATTTGGCATGTTGTGTGGTGTCTTGCCAACAACAGATTGAACCACGGGTGCTGGCCCCTCGTTTGAGAGATTGATAACAAAAATCTAGATATCAAATCTCTGTTCATCCATCGCTGAAATAGTTGTGTGTACGGACATAATATCTCTGTTATCTCAATTTGATCTACACTAGTTACACTAATGATAGTCTTAGTAATACGTACGAGTTGTTTGACATATTAATATAACAATATAGACATCGTTCATATGAAGGGTGTGAAGACGATTGGTTGCCGACGATGCTATATTATATGCCAATTAGGTTAACTTACTAGTTTGACTAGAATGATATCAAGTGTGTATGCTAGTGGCCAAAACCATCAAAATAAATTACAAAATACCGACACAATTAAATAAAGGAAACGGGATCATTGGTTAGTCTTTGATTAACAATGTGTCAATGTGAACATGCCCTTAGCGACTGATCTACAGACTTCGGGACATATCAAAATGTCTATTGCGTTTGAGAATGAGAAAGCTTGTTTTCCCAGTTAATTAATAAGGCATTTTAATAATCCATGTTTCCACATTCACATTTTCAGTGCAATTGTTTTTCAATTGAACCACGCGCCCGACTGTTTGACCGGACATGATTTATATGCACCAGGATCTTTCGAAAATGTTTTGAACTTTCCAGAAATATGTTCGCACCTCACAGTCACTGCGAAAAAAAAAACGATTCCGCACGCATCTTTTAGACTGATCTCAACTCATCTCAACGTCATGGCGTCTTGATCGGTTTCCAGAAAGAAATAATTCAATATTGTTCATTTATGAACGATTTATTACCAAAATAAAACCAGATAACAATGCAAATTAAGTATATATGTGGATTTAAATTACAATTGATGCAACCATTTCATATTAGCGCGTGTTCATTTTTTACAATATGTACTTCCGGTATGACGTAACATATTCACGGAAGGACAGGCATCCGAGCCGAAAACATTACTTGCGTCCAGCATGGACTGGCGCAAGTAACTAGTAAAAATCGAATAAAAGGTGTAAAGGAAAAAAAATAATTTTGTCACGGAAAAAATTGCTTTGGGCTTAATTTGACACCCAACACCCCCCAGCATACGTGTCGGAAAATCCCCCCTGCTCATCCAAGTAATAATACTGTTATATAACATAAATGATATTGAGATATAGAAGTATATCTACAATAGACATATAGTAGTATATACAATGAAATTACGCAAGAATAACGCTTCAGGTACTTGCCTTGATCTTCTGCTTAATATTCCCATTCATGTGATTTAATTTTATTAAATCAAAACCATTACTAGTCCAAGTCTTCTCGTACTAAAACTAGCTAAGATTTTGGGATGGAGATGCTAGTGTTTAGTCCGAGTTCCCGGCCCATGCATTTCTATGACACGACTTAAGCGTTAGTGACCCGCTCAAATAAAACCACAATTATATGAAATAAAATATCACAATTGCTACAATAAACGGATAGTTTCCGCAGAAGACATGCTATTTGATCTGAAACCCACATCGGTTGTGAATTGAAAGCGGTAATTTAATGTGAAAAGAAACTTTTGCCGCAGTGTTTACATATTTTTTAAAGTATGCGAACTCAGTTGACCTTGCGAACTGCGTTCGGCATTTTCCGGTGAAAATATTCCGTAGATTTTCAATCAACCACGCACGATGAATTCTCCATTGTAATCGTAATTATACGTGACAATAAATAAATAAATAAATACATAGATTAAATACATATTGAAGATATAAATGTAATACATTAAATACATTACGGGAATTATAACCATCTCACAGTTTAAAACAGTGTAAACACAACGACCATTAGAATATCATGGGGGCCGCCATTTTGTTTGTATCGAAATTCGTCTCGGCCAAAACAAACACCGGACAATGCCGAAGTTCTTCGGAACCTGAGTTCGGCTTTCAGTTAAGTAAACAAACAGAAAAAAACAACGATGTTTGTGGCAATCAACCGGAATATTCTATGTGTAATTTAACATTAAAGTTAGATTATTATACACCATTATGACCATAAGATGTCACTCTTTCCGATGTATATAGCTTCATGTATTGCTTTGTTAGGTAAATCGAGTAAAATACACCACAGATTCCCGCCACAGATCCTGGGCGTAACTCGTGTCATAGAAATGCATGGGCCTGGAACTCGGACTAAACACTAGCATCTCCATCCCAAAATCTTAGCTAGTTTTAGTACGAGAAGACTTGGACTAAACCATTACATGTTAATTTTAATACCCCTTATACCAACCCTCTTTCATTCTGATTTGGAAATTAGCGTTATTGTGTCCCCGCAACGAAGTGCTCATCTGGCATGAACGCAATTTTATCCGAAATTGTACATTTTTCAGTAATTTGTGTAGATACATATATTTAGTAACATGGACACCTAATATGCACCTGCGATGACGAGGTCCGTCATACTTTTTTTGTGGAGTTATCACCCTTTTTTTTAGACTTTTTCGCAACGGTTATAATTTTTACCGAGCTTGTATTCCTTGTGTTTTATTTATCAAAAAAATAAAAAAATATATATGTTAATATGCCTACATTTAAAGTAGTCCCACCTATATAGTTGTAGACAGTTTGGTCCTTTGTCGTATGCAACAACTCGGGGAATGTCAGTAATTCATTCTTCTTTTGTAGATCTTCGATATGAACGAGTTTAAATGTCATATCGCCATCGCCATAAGCCAAGGACAGTTTGACAAACAAATGCTACGAAACAAAAGCATATTGTTCCTGGGATTTACGGAAAACATCGTTGAATCACCCATCGCTCTGGGCATTGCTAACGTTGATGGTTTGCGGCTTCTAGACGACCGCCATGGTATGTGTTCAATATGGAATTTATTTTAATTCCAAATGATTCTGTTCATTTGCCACTCATCGTGTGACTTGCGCAAACTTTTGTAACGACTAGACTCATGCACTGTATCCGAGTCGAGAATGCCTGTTTCTGTGCCTACTTTGCTTGATAAATTATTTTAATGATCTCATAATGGCTCATGTAGTGAGTTCGTGTTTGCTGGGTAGAATAACATGAGTTGACATATACGCATTGGCTTGCTTTTGTATCCTTTGCCAACTGTGTTTTATTATGCAAAGCTTCCCAAAATTATTCATCAACTCATATCTTCATGAAGTCTGAAAAATGGAACAATAGTAAAAGAAATTATCAAACTACTCATCTCATTATTAAACAACTATATAGTTGCAGCATCAACGATAATTTATGTCAAGATATATAGTGAATAGTATGCTGTTGTGACAGTATAGTATAATATTAATAACTCTAGAGCAGATCACTTCTTGAATGACGTACATTGAGTAAACACATGTCCGTCATATTCACAACTATTACATCAAACAAAACGCAGGACATCATCGGCAATGAAATGTCCCAACAGAATAAGCAGCTTTTTTTTCTTTTCTTTTTTTTATAGAAATTGTCATGTTGATCTACGGCAACAATACGTTCAGTTTATAGGTTCGTCTAAGAAATTTTAATAGTTCGCCAACCTTTTGTGGTAGATAAATTCTGATAACACAATTAATTTGGTATTTCATCATAAATTCCCCCACGACTGATTAAATGTTCGCATACAATCTATCTAGCTGATACCTGGAGTTACGCATCAACATTTAATATCTTAAATATGAACAACACATGCAGTGTAAGCATAGTGATGATATTCAAAGTTTATGTCGACTGTGTATAATATATTCTCGAATAGGGTTTGTTGGCAATATGGTTAACACGAATTGTGACAAAGGTGCTTGTTAAGATCTCACGTGACCGTACTTTTCTGAGCTTTGTATCTAGAACCAACAATAGGAAGTTCAAATCATTTTGTTTTCCAGCAATTCAAGCCATTGGTGATTCGCTGAAATCGATGAAATTAAATGAACAACGAGATGACACAGGTCTTCAACAATTAGCTAGACCGGTAATTGTAGACAGCTAGATATATTTATTGCATTACACCAATTTATCAACCGCTCACTACTTCTATTGCCTACATAAAGCCTGTCTAATAAACGTTACGTTTATTACATCAATGGAGCTTTATTAGGTCTACGTAACTGTATTAGGTTAGTACTACTTTCGTAACGTCATTGCAAATTAAAATTGCGCAGGTAACTAGGGACGTTAACCGACCTAAATAACGTCATTGTGATTTTGGGACTTTTTTATCGTCTATAATTCATCGCAATTGATACAAAACTCGTAAACGGATATGTTTTCGCTCTAAAAGATATATAAACCATTACTACAAGGCCAGCTTAGAATAAATATAAAAAAAAACCCAACGAACTATTTGGCTCTAAGCTGCACTCCGTTTTTTGCATGTTATGAATGGTAATTAGTTTGCTTAATAAATGTAAGGGCGTTGTCGAAGAAATTAATGTAAAACTGAGGAAAATGACAGATTTACTTCACAAAAGGAAAGTTTTGTGCGATGGATAAATAAAATATGTAGCTAATGTCGCTTAAACTGTTTATGTCCGCTCGGTGGATTTGGCATATATTGGACTCGGCAGAGCCTCGCACATAGGCATATAGATGCTCAAATACCCATCACGGACATAAACAGTTTAAAGGCACGGGCGGCGTTCGTTGCAGAAATATTCATATTTGTTCAAATCGCCATCAACATAAGGAATATTAAAATATATATAGTTTTGTTCATACGCCAAACATAATCAGCGCGTAAATAGTATATTGTCGTCAAGACGTACGATGATGTAGGCATACGTAAACAAGAGCCTACTCGTGTTACAGAAGTTGTGCTTCTGTTTACAGAACACATCGCAATTATATTGGTTAATCACATAACAATGATATAAACGCTCTTTATTATTATTTCCATATCAGGAAAACAGTAACAAATAACGCTCTTTATGTTTACCATATTCGGATCTAAACAAAAGCCAGGAAACGTAAAATTTTTGGCTTTTGTTTACATAACAAAGGGAAAAAATTGACAATACCATACTGTTTATACCATATTTCTGATTGGTATATGAACAAAGTCTGTCTATATTTTACTATTCTTTCTGTTTATGGTGGTTTTGATGGATGTGAATATTTTAACAGCATACCCAGCGCCAACGCCGCCCGTATCTTTAAGTCTTTCAGTGCCAAGGGTACTGAAAGGGTTAACTTAGGGACGACACTAGCAACAAATTCTATATGTTTGCCAGTTGCAAAAAATAAATCAGCATACGTATAACATAGCTATACCTGTTTCGGCACATCTTGGCCTTTCCAATAGCTTAGCTTGACTGATGGAGGTATGGAGTCATATTGGTGTCTGTAACGAAGAAAGGTCATGGTAAATCAGTGATACTTAAATTTAATTATATTACCAACTTCATTAGATTGTTATGAATTTGACAGAGAACGTGCCAAGTCGTTAGAAACCCACCTCCGCATGGTCACATTCTCTGTCAAAGCCAATACCAATTTAATGAGGTTCCTGATATAATTTAATTTAATTTAATTTATATTTAATTATCACGTGATTTACCATGACCTTTCTTCAGTACAGACACCAAGATAAGTCCATACCTCCAGCAGTCACTCTCAGCTATTGAATAGACCTATGTGCCGAAACCGATATAGCTGCTGCTATGTCAAACTATGTATGTATTCTGAGAGGTTAGTTTTTAACGATTTTCTTTCGTGATCGTTATAAATTTGTTAGCTTCATTCATATTGCAAACAAATTTCAGGTTTGTTTCTTTCAATATATTTGAAAATATCTTGCCTGAGATCACTATAAGCATCGCATTCCGTAAAGCATATGTCACTGTTCCAATTACCTTATGTTTGCACCATGTCATATCCGTGTTTGTATTGGTGTCTTAGATCGTCTGTGTCTCTCTTTTTCTATTTCTAGCACATGATTATTCGTGCAAAGTTTGTACAATATTCTCGAGTTTCTTACAGCATTATGACCATGAGCTGACAACATCTAGTCAGAACGGTCCTATTTTGGTGGGAAATATTCTAAGAGATATCACATACAGTGCTTCTAAGAGATATCACATACAGTGGTTCTAAGAGATATCACATACAGTGCTTCGGTGCACAATATAAAACAATGTCAACCATATAGGGAATTATTAATGTGCAGCGCAAAGCACGTTCGCATCACGTGGTTCAACATATACTCGCGCAAATACGCACATAATCGACATATAATGTGCAATAGGTACATAATGTGATAATTTGATTATGAAATAAGCGGATAATGGACTCATACCAGTTATTTCCTTTTTATGGCGCTGGCCAAGGTGAAAACACATGTTAAAGAGCGTACACCTGAAAAGTCGTGAGTTGGCTTAATTGTGTCATTGTCCGCACATAACATGCTTAGAATCGCCTCATCATGAATAGATAATGTGACTAAAATGCTCTTATTTTCAGCACAATATCGACTCAAACTGAGGTGATTCTAAGCAGATTATCTACCTAAAACAAGTTCTATTATAAGCAGATAATGTATGGGTTTTCGAAAGAACAGGCTGTGTTGTTAGTCGACTGATTGGACCAACACTCAAGTCATATCTAAATATAATTTACCGATCTACAAATACCATATAATGTGTCCATACACAACCATGGGATTTACTATAAGGTGAGATCATACCTTCAGTTCGCACTTATCAAATAGCCACGAGCTATCAATATTCACGTGTGATATTGTGAATATCCTACAGTATTCCAGAGGTGACTGGTCCAAAATTGTTTCAAGACAGAGTTTGGAAAATATACCCTCATCTCGTAAAACAAGAATGGAGTTGAGGAAGCGAGGCGTGGACATTGCGGCTACTCGTTCCTGGGAGCATTCCACAGAAGGTGAGCATTTAGTGACCAGAACAAATCGAGTCAAACATGTATCCGACCACCAAAACATAATAGATATATCAAAATGTTCGCTGGGATATCGGGATTTTTTTTAACTGGGCTGTCTAGAATCGAACATCGGCTCAAGCTGAGCTGTGGGGGGAAACTACTATTTTCGAAACTAATATCAGCGAAAACTTGTATATAATAGGCTATCTCTCGGAATAACAATTCACCATATTTGAGGTTGGCCATTCACATAAACACTTCTGTCCACATGTCCACATGTTGTAAGAGTTGGACAATTCAACGCCAACAGTTCATTTTGGGATAAAACTTGATGAAAATTAGAGAATTGTAGAGTCCATCAACCAGGACGCAATATACATAATAAACGCAAACTATTTATGTTCTTATTTCCAAAAAAAAAGTGAAGGTTTGAGTTTCAGAATCTATAATTGTAATGGAAGAACTTACTTCTTTTTTTATTTTGGAGGGAGTCCATCACTTAAAATTGTTTATCGATAAAATTGCAGTGAATGCTTCATATATCGGCTGACGCTAACTTCAATAGTGCATACTCTCTGTGCATCGCTCATATTTTTAAAGCATATTTATATAGAGAGAGGATCTCTAATGAGTCGCAATTATATACGAAATATAGTGTCGAGGTATATAAATTTCTTATAGAATTGCAACGAACTTGAGATAATGACATTCTAGCAAGGAAAAACTAAAACAATTAATATCGATTTCCCTATCACAACGAAAGACGAAGTAAAGACAACTTCAAGAAAAAATATAGTTCCATTTTAAATGTGTCTTTTCATGTTGACAAAAATTTTCAACCACCCTCCGTTAGTGATGTTGCTTTCTCTGATCATCATGTTATATCATTTAAAATGGATATCGCGTGCCCACCATGTGCAAAGAGAACGATTTCTACACGGAATTTTAAATCTATTGATCACCTGAAACTTGCTGGAGACATTGTTAGTAGTATTTACAGCACCCCCCCCCAAATAAAACTCCATTGGAATGGTTTCTGAATCTCCGCTCCATTCTGGACGAACATGCACCATCGGTTACGCGGACTGTTTCCAGTCGACCCGTCGTCCCCTGGTTTTCAGACGCAATCAGGGAAGCGAAAGTAGAGTGTAGACAGGCCGAGCGAAGATGGCGCAAATCTAGGCTCACAATTCATCGCCAAATGTTCGTTGAAAAGTCTAATCAAGTAGACACACTAACCGGAAACGCTCGTACGGAATTCTACATCTCCAAAATCACGAGCTCCAAATCTTCAAAAACACTCTATTCAATTGTCAACGAGCTGAATGGGAAGAAATCTAAGCCAGTATTACCTACCAACTTACAAGATTCGGAATTGCCTGATGCATTCGGTGACTATTTCATTAATAAAATCCACAATTTGAGATCTATGCTCGACAAGAGCAACGCCCAACCTGAGTTTGATTCAATCACTGGAACTTCAATTAGTAAATTCGAGGAAGTGACGTGCGATCACGTTAGGAAAAGTATTCTTTCGTCTTCACCTAAATCGTGCAGTCTGGACCCAATGCCTGCAGACCTCATAATTAAACATATTGACTTCATGATAGAGCCATCAGCCATTGACCAACTTGATTAATGCGTCACATTATAGTGGTTCAGTTCCCGTCTGTTTTAAAGAAGCAATTGTGGTTCCTCTCTTGAAGAAATCTGGTCTCGATCCTGATATTATAAATCACTACAGACCAGTCTCTAACCTGCAGTTTATATCAAAAGTCTTGGAGAAAATTGTTCTGTTTCAACTCAAAACGCACCTCAACAATAATAAACTATGGGGAACTTTCCAGTCTGCTTATCGCACAGGGCATAGCACTGAGACCGCGATGCTGAAAACAACATCTGATCTTCTTGTTGCTTCTGATGAAGGTCTCGTTTCTATTCTGTGTCTGTTAGACCTTGGCGCAGCGTTCGACACGATTGATCACCAAATTCTACTACATCGACTTGAAAGATCATTCGGCATATCCGGTACTGTTCTACGGTGGTTCGTTTCTTACCTAACTGGTCGTCAACAGAGAATACAAATTGGCAATGTGTTGTCACAGTATTACAATCTTGATTATGGCGTGCCCCAGGGCTAAGTTCTAGGACCAATTCTATACCTGCTGTACACCAAACCTATCGGTGCTGTTGTACGATCGCAAGGCATATGTGTGCACATGTATGCAGACGACACACAGTTATACCTTTCCGGCAGACCCGATAAAGACTCATACCTAGTGAAAAGGGTCGAGAGTTGTCTTTCCTCTGTTAAAACCTGGATGACCTCCAATAAACTGATGTTAAACAATGACAAAACTGAAGTCATGTGGGTCGCAAAACCATCCATTGTCAACCAATTGTGCATTACATCACTGCAAGCAGAACGTGACACTATTATCTTCTCTCCGTGTATCAAAAATCTAGGAGTCCATCTCGATCGAACACTGTCTATGGAGACACATATCGACCACCTCTGCAGGTATATATTCTTGGAACTGCGACGCCTTGGCCAGGTCTGCAAATATCTCACTGTTGACGCAGCAAAAAAACTTGTTGCTTCGTTTGTTACGAGTCGTCTAGACTACTGTAACA
This sequence comes from Siphonodentalium dalli, assembly GCA_032622095.1. Classification (NCBI taxonomy): domain Eukaryota; kingdom Metazoa; phylum Mollusca; class Scaphopoda; order Gadilida; family Siphonodentaliidae; genus Siphonodentalium; species Siphonodentalium dalli. The sequence goes on along the minus strand of CP136069.1, from coordinate 88,702,789 downwards.
TACTATTATTCCGGCTCCCCGATTCGCAAATCAGCAGACTTCAACGCTTGCAGGACAACGCCGCCAGAATTGTACTTCGAAGAAGGAAAGGCTGTAGCGTAACCATGCACGCCGACCTTCACTGGCTACCTATCAAAGATCGGATACAATTCAAAATAGCCACATTTGGTTTCCGTCGGATGTTTGTCTTTGATTCCCTTCCCGAATATATTAACAGTCTGGTATATCCATACACTCCCCCGGTGAACACTTCGTTCTGGTGAATCGTCCCTTCTCTGCCCTCAAGGTGCAAATCTTATGACCGTCGGCGACAGAGCTTTCTCTGTAGCCTGTCTCGACATTTGGAACTCTCTACCAAATGAAATGCGGCAATTTTGTTTGCTAACCGATTTTCGATCTGCATTAAAAACTTATATGTTCCGACGACGCTGCCCCGACACAAAGAAAACTAACAAAATCTTATTACTAGTATATATGATTCCACATATCTATTGATTATTTGCATGTGCATTTCTTGTGTATTTATATAATGTGTAAAGCGCTTAGGGCTCCCTGCGGGGGATAGGCGCTATATAAATATAATTATTATTATTATTATTATCACCCATGTTTATCTAAAGTCAACACTAAATAACCGAACACAATTTGAATATCATAAGTATATTATAATTAACATAATAATAACATTGATTGATATCATTGTGCTAAGCTCTTGCGTCACTGCGAGTGTCGATAATACACGTGTGTCTTGCTATAAAATATGAGGCTAGGTTTAGGGGCTAATTATGTGATATATAAATAGATATAGACAATATTTAATTGCTCTTAGTAGCGTACGATTATTCTCTTCGAGTGAGATGTGAGGATTATTATCTCGAGGGGATAGCTGCAGAGTAGAATAACATCCTGCAGTTTAAGAACACGTTCGCGATTCTGGGAGTGGGGTGTATACGATACATATTTTTACACAAATCTTTGATGAAAATATAATAAATATTTTTTCTTTTATTTTCAGGAATCTCACAACTGAACATGAAGGAACTACGTGGATTACACGACGATAGTGATGAAAATGGTGAAGATGGTAATTACAATTTTTTCGGTATTTGTACACGAAGGAGGAAAAATTCCCCATTGTCTGTTGTTGTTAGGGAATATGCACAAGCCCAAGAAAGCCATATTACGTGCTTATTTCACCACACTATTTCTTAAAATTTAATAACCACGATTGTTTGAAGAACGTAATATTCAACTGGTATTGTGGAAATTTCAACTGCATCCGTGCATCGGATGTTTACCCTAGCTTTCGTTAAACTCGACATCTGAACTTTGCAGAACATGTGAATAATTTGCCTTTCATTCTAATTTGTTTAGAGTTATAGTATGTGTTGGACTGTTTGGGCGGCATCCAGTGTATAGAATTTCATCTCAAAGGCCCACTTTATTTTCGAGTCACCGATTTTTTTTTTTGATAGTGCCCTGATATACGGTTGTAATAACAATTTATGCCATACAATATGATTAAAATACTATAATTCATCACCATTTGAAACCATTTGAAAGATGCCCATAGAGAAATAGAAAACAGCTGAAATCATAAAAAGATCCCCTTATGATGGAAGGGGAATAACTCTATCTGTAAAATATAGAGTCATTCCCCCTTCATTGAAAATATTACACTTTGCAAAACATAACCAGATGAATCTTAAGCACAAAACACATCGGTAACTCAACAAGAACTACATGTTCACAGTTTATTACACCGGATAAGTTGATAATACATTGTTCTGATAATACATATATCTTTCAAATGATATATAATATGGCATATATTTTATGTATGTGATCTGGGAGTTCGAAAGTTAAATGGGCCTTTAATATAGCAATTCTAAAGAATGTTAATAAACTTATTTCAGACGAGCAGAGATGGTCAGAAATTGAGCATGACAGAGCAAATAGAGGATCCAAAATCCGGAGAGGATGGGCAAAAGTCAATGTAGCCGTCAAAACGGAACTCACAGAGATTGTGTAGGTGAAGGTCACGTCAAGTGATCTTTAAATCATGCTGATGGCGCTATAAAAGCACGGGCGACACATGTCGGGAGAAAATTATATGTCAACATGACTAAGGATGCTCAAAAAGTTACTATATGCAAGGAAAAAGCACATGTCTCTGACAAAATTTAGGCTAACACTTAAAGATGCATAATCCGTTTAAACGCTCCTAAATTAATATTTCGGTGGTAAAAAAATCTGATTCGAGTCGAGGAGCCCAACAATCAAAGCTCAAAGTTATCAGATATCGATTTTTAAAATCTGCTATTTTTCACCTGGCGGCCTGGAAATAGTCGAATGATCTTTTCCCATAAATATATGGACATGCGCAGACGCCGTCGTGAGAGTTCGAAAGGTAACGCAATGTCACAGTTCGCTCTGACTTTGCATGGTAATTAATGCTATGGCAAAATTAACTTCGGAATATAACACGACCAAAAGTAACGTCAGCAACAACAAATAAGGTAACTTGTGACCTATACGGATACAAAACATTCTTATTTACGGTTCGGTAATTATGTTTTAGTCATACAAATAGACATCATATTTAACACCATGCCGGTTGCACGTGGAACTATTTTTTTGTTTGTGATGACATGTGTGGGGAATTCCACTAAAACTATGCGTATCACCATATATGGAAGTTGAAAACCACACTCGCTCGTCGTAAATACGGTCAACAAAAAAAAACGTTATTATAGCGCTTTATCGGCAAATATGATATCGTGTTTGGTATGGTTGTTGAGTATTTGGATAACTGAATCTGCATTTGGTGAAATTCCGTTGTTGTAACTGGATGATATGGGGACCATTGTATCTGTTGTGTACCTTAAATATGCTCTACATATTCCCTGCACCCTGCAACACTTCTGTCACTATATATTGATATCTGCTTGTGACACCATATATGACATATTATAATCTATACTTTCAGGCGAATCCTACTCCATTTTACCTGCTGATACATCGAAATCCTCATGTCTGGATTCAGGTCCTATATTAACCCTTTCTATACTAAATTGATTCTCCCAGTCAACTATAAAGAATACAATGGAAGGTTATATTATTCATATGTAGGGATGTTTATGAAATCAAAGCAGACGACAGCCTGAGATAACAGAATTTGCAGAATGAATCCTATTCATTGGAGGGAAATAATTAATTTGCAACAAAAAAAAGTTCGATTTGCAACAAAAATTGGCAACTATCTTTTTGGCCTTTGGCAATTGATCCCCATCGGATATATAATAAAGTTTGCAGTTAATTGCTTCTTTTTTGGACAGAATAACTCATTTAGGATGGTAAGTTTTTTAACTTATTACCTGAACATGTCCTCAGGATCACTACTTATGAACGAATGAGTATTTAGTATAGAAAGGGTTATATTGGACCTTTGATGTGTTGCAAATCTCAGATATTTCATTATAGGACAGCGCTATTGTTAAAACCGTGCGGATGTTTTCAGGGCCGAGAACCTATATAATATTTAGATTGAAATGGCGGCAAGACATCACGTCTGACAATTTCAACATTCGTTGATTTATTTTTAGATTGTTTTTTAAATAACAAAAAATCTACCATTCGTTTTCTATATGAGCACTCTATATTAGACTAATGAGCTATTTAATTCCAGCTCTTGGATTGAGTTAAGTTGGACAATGAGTTACAGATATCGAACAGAGTTGTTTGTAAGATTATTTTGGCGTTAAAATGTCATAACTTCGAAAAATGGTAACTGAAGTCACATGAACACGCATACCTTCTTAACATTCATATTATACAGGGCGGAATTCATAGTGAGCTGGCAAAAATCGATTCATATAGAGCTCATTCCATATCATTTTTTGAGTTATTTGTGTATGTTAAGAAAACGATGAATACTCACTTCAGTGGGAGACATTTTGTCGCTATTTTCGAGAAAATTATGACTTAGATCCCAGGCCCTGGTTTTCACAATTTAACTCATGCATGTGTGACATGCAGATTATGGTGCAATATGTTAGTATGGAACCAGTGAACGATTCGCACTTTCACGTGTTGTGTGATTACAAAAAATACGTCTCTATATAATTCCAACCATTTTGTTGTACTATTTTATATTCATTGTTTGCCAACAATATGTTGTGTTCTTACTTAATAAACGGAATACTGAATCCAACAATACTGTTATAGTTTTATTCTAGTAATATTGGCGTTCAAAATTCCAAAGCATATATAGATACATATAATGTAACATGGGTGTGTGTTGTAACAGTTATAAGTTTTGATTTTGCTGCAGAGGAATACGCCCTGTCACTAACTTGCGGCCATATTGGATCCACCAGGTCCGGTTCCGTCGTTTTAGTGCTACAAGTCAAAGTTTTGGAGTAGCTTGCATTCCATATATGGAAGTCACGAATAATTCAAAAGCTCCTTATATGGAAATGCTACTCCAAAACTTTGACCAGCAGCACTAAAACCACGGAACCGGGGCTGGAAGAATCTCTGAAACCACGGAACGGATCTGAATGAATCCTTTACAGCCGCGACCCAGTGATCTCGTTTATAGACAATTATATTTACATGCGTGCTTGCACTCTCAACACCATTTTGATAAGTAAATAATGGCAAAATCTTCCATGTTTGCAGTGCATGTCAGAAATACACATATTCCAGTATGAATGGACACAAGCGCACGTCTCCATACCCACAACCATGGACTGACATTGTGGTTAAACAATCTGGGTTAAATATATATAAAGTAATGTTGAGTGTCTCCAAAGTCAGCCACATATACGCGGTTGCGGTTTTAATTGTTTCGAGTTCATTTCAATGTTGTCCGTAACTATCTGAATATCAGAATGACTATGCATGGATCATATAACCACACATCTTCTCAAATAAAATGTTAATATATATTTTCGGCGTGATGGTCTTTAATATACAAATGTATTTTCAGGAACGACTAAGAACTTAAATTGTCACCAATTACAGGTTTTTTTACGAAATTATTTTGTCAAAGTGCGCGAATTCAAAACAGAGCGAACAATTAATAGTATACTGTGCGAATTTAAGATCATTTAAATACGAGTGTGGTTTTTAGTGTGACATTCACTTTGATTACGTATATATAGTCAATTGGCTTCAGTCGACATAAAACAATTGTCCACACATAAAACCATTGCAAATACTCGTACTGTGTCCTATTATAAGATTGTATTATTCCTCTTTGTTAACAGTTCCGTCACACAAACATTCCGAGTCTGAAACGAATGGCCCTATTTTTGTGTGGTTATATTGGTCACGTGATTTAGTTGATTCTCGTTGCCAATAGCAACATGTTACAAGTTACACACACATGTAGCTGAACTTGCATGGCTAATTCAATACGGATTTGTTGGATACATTTTAAGGACATCTCCGAATTTGGAAATGTTTGACTCTTAACATTAAAAAGGGAGCGAAATGGCACGAAGTTGTAAGGATTACTTTGACCCTTTCTATGTTAAATGGACTCTCCCATTCATTTACAACATTATAGAATGGAACGGCATATTATTCCTTTTGAAAAACCCAACTCCTTTGTTCTACCGCCATCTTCTATTTTCTGAATGGGCACATCGTACCATGCTTTATACTACAAATCTTCATTCGTAAGCTAGAATGTCCATGTATCCCAAAGTATGCACAGTGTGCTCACATGATGACATATATCAGAACTAATTCGCTTCTAAGAACTAATTCGTTGACTTACAAGGTCAATGTAAATATTGTCAGGCCAGTGCATTCTCTTATATATGCGAGGTTCCAAAGGGAGACTCGCATATATAAGATAATGCATTGGCACAGGTTGTTCGCAAAATTTCAGGAAGCTCCAGTCGCGGGAAAACATCCTCCATGCCATTGAGAAACAACTCTTTATGTTCTACTCCCACGCCAATTCCGTGCAACAGTCCCCATCTCATCAGTGTTCACTGAAGCGCAACAGTTCCCACTGGTCTCACAAGTGTGCAGTGAGACACAACAGTTGCCATCTCATAAAGTGTGTGCAGTGATCGAGGCGCAACAGTTCCAATCTCATAGAATATATGGAGTGTGGCGCAACAGTTCCAATCTCATAAAATATGTGCAGTGAGGCGCAACAGTTCCAATCTCATAGAATATATGGAGTCAGGCGCAACAGTTCCAATCTCATAAAATATGTGCAGTGAGGAGCAACAGTTCCAATCTCATAAAATATGTGCAGTGAGGAGCAACAGTTCCAATCTCATAAAATATGTGCAGTGAGGAGCAACAGTTCCAATCTCATAAAATATGTACAGTGAGGCGCAACAGTTCCCATCTCATAAAGTGTTTGTAGTGAGGCACAACAGTTCCCATTGGTCTCTTGTGTGTACAGTGAGGCGCAACAGTTCCCATCTCTTAGAATATATGGAGTCAGGCGCAACAGTTCCAATCTCATAAAATATGACAGCAATCACAACCACACCATACATCATCCTGTATATATGTTATGTTCGTCATCTACGTTGTATTTGTTAAAATGTTAATGGGAGAGGGGCGGATTTAAGTTGTTAAAACTTGTGCCCCGATCCCTCTTGTAATATCATATTACAATAAAATATGTTTAAACAAAAACAAAAACCCGTGCAAAACAAGTCGCATTGATGTTATTGTAGTTTAAATGCTATTGGTCTGTATTTCCCAGGACATGTAGCCTGCTCAATGTTTGGAATGTATGCGACGTTCACAAATTCGCGTTGTTTCATGCAATTTTAACCTCTAAATTATGTGTGAGGGGCATTCAATAACAACGTATACATGAAATATAGTATATTTAATTGACGTTGGTTGTTATGGCAAGAAAATAGGAAGAGACACATCGATTGAGATTATTCCGCAAAATAAGCGAGATAACTGAATATTGGATTCATCCAGCCCCGTTTCGTGGTTTCAGAGATTCATCCAGCACCGGTTCGGTGGTTTTAGTGCTACAGGTCAAAGTTCTGGAGTAGTATTTCCATATACGGAGCATTTTAATATTTATGACTTTCATATATGGATATCCTCCAGCAGAACTTTGACCTGTAGCATTAAAACCACGGAACCGTGTATGGTGGATCCTTTGTGGTCGCGAGTTAGTGACAGGACCGCTTATTCGCAGAATCATTGTTGGAACATTTCATAATACAAAATTGGCGAACGGCATCAACAAAACTTGGAATATGGCTACAATAAGCCGGAACCACATAACAACAACTGACAAATTGTCTACAAGAAACCGGATCCGCGGATCTTATATTTTTCCGAATGATCTGGAATTGATTTGTTTTTTGCGTCGTTCGTCCATTGTTGGATAAAGGAATTTGTATGACTCATTATTTTCACAAAATACCACTGCAGATTGATGATGGATTTCCGATAAGGCAAAAAAATATATATATACCTGTGTTTCTGGAATCCAATACTCAAAAAGTAAAAATAGGGGCGGGGATGGCTTTTCATTTTATTTTATTTTTTCATTTTATTTTCAACTTTGCTCAAAATAAATATGATTACCACCAGACTGCTTATCTCTGTTTTTAATGTACTATCAAATAATGTTGGCCTAAATCGGATGTTAGTATCGTGATCCGATTTCATATCATGCGTGTCTGAATCAGAATCCTGGACTATCTTTGATCTCGGAGGATAACAAAAGAATATATATATTGAATTTGAATTCGATTGATCACTTTTTTTCCCCAATATATTTCAGAGGTTGGTTGTAATAATTAAGTTCAATTTGTCATATAATAAACATATTATTACTACTGCAGTCAAGTCATCTGAGTCTCCACGTAGGTCTCGGTGAGAAGGTGGGTTCCCGGATTAGACTCGAAGGCTGTGGTAGCTCGTCTGGTCCGGGATCTCAATATAGGCGTGATATGGATATGGAGACTCAGATCACTTCACTGTATAATGATAATCTCTGTCGATGACTGCTACTTTAACCCCTTACCCAACAGAACGGCCATGTGCCAATGCATTCTCTTATATATGCGAGTCGACCATAGGTCGCCTCGCATATATAAGAGAATGCATTGGCTTAACACATATTAAAAATGATAAAAATAATAAAAATTGTTTAAAAATGTAAGAAAAAATTATAAAATTGTTAAAGAATGTAAGAAAAAATGGTAAAAAGTTTTTTTTATGCCAATGTATTCTCCTATATATGCGAGGCGACCTATGGTCGACTCGCATATATAAGAGAATGTATTGGCACAGGGCATAACTGTAACCATCACAATGTGGTCAATGAACCGGTTCCAATGATATCGATATTTGTATGGTGTTATTGAGACAGACGGAAGATATTTTAGGCTGTTGAAGCTTTATTTGGGCGTTTTTGGCCGTTTTGTTGGGTAAAGGGTTAATTTGCGTATTATCTATATATAGTGTCATAGTGAAATATGTTGATGTTGATGAATTCCTATTGGCTGGATGTGCAAATGGAAACTATATAAATATTCGTATACATACATGTACATGTATGGGACGTACATTTTAAATTAAGGATATAGATATGGATTGACAAGGAGTATAAAACTGGCTTTGAAAACTGGCAACACGAAAATATCACTGCAAAATTAAGTTCCTAATGAAACGAAAACTCAATGTGTCAGCTTACCAGTAAGCTCATAATATTAGAGTATTTGCTGGTGCATTGACAATAAATCCTGTGCATAGAAGAACACATGTTGTCAACATACTAATGTTGTCTGTGCTAACAGATACTAACGCAGACAAGGCAACATTATAAATTTGAAACTGCTAATATTGCCATGCATGCATGAGTTACAGTTTCTTCAGAAAAATTATCAACACTGATCATATTTAGCCAAAAGGCACATCTCATCGGTAATTATTTAAATTTTCTAGAGTGATTTTATGTGTGGTGTTATAACAATGAATGCACGTTGTCTTCAGTGACTTCAGTAAAATGATATGGCACAAGAAAAGAGACGGAAATGATATAATGCATACAAAGTAACCATGCATGAACATGTCACATACTATACAATGTGTCAAACGATATTTGTAATCATATTCAAATAATGAAATGAAAACCTTATTTTAGTGGCGAGTATGCCTCATTACCTTTTCATGTCGTCATGTCGGTTATTATCCATTCGCCAACGCATTTTTACTGTTACAATGACCATTCAGGCGTGACATGGAACCCGATCCACCTACACATGTATAGGCTTCACTCGTAAAGCTATTAGGCTAACATGCAACTTTGTATCGACATAAAAGGCTATGTCCTCCATATGGACAGACAATGTACAGCTCACATTGCTACAAACATGTACATTATTTCGTGAAAGTGAAGTTTCTTATAGACACTTCTACCCCACTCCACCCCCGTATACCAGCCCATGCAACTTGCTAGATTTATGTTCAATATTTTTTCCAGAAAAGATGATGGCTGGTTTGCCTTGCAACAACCAAAATAGCAATTCTTAAAACATTTTACAATATTTATATTTTCAGTGTTTTTTTCACATAATGGCTTTTCTCTATTCGCTCACATTTGCCAAGCACCGCAAAAAGACAATTCAGAAAAAAATGACGGTACATTTTCTCAACAACATCATTTTGGCCCACCAGCATCCATAGCAATTCAGCAGGAACCAACAACTTTATTGCAAATTGGAAAGGCCACTTAACCAGGGGTGTGTACACCAGGTATACGAGATAACTCAGCATATAGCAATCGATGAATTGACTCTGAAATTGTAAAATCAGTGACTCTGGGAAAGAGTTGACTTAGTTTTGGAAAATGGAAATTTGTTATACGACATAACGCTTCGGGATTTGTCAGTGGAAAATAATGGAAACACTTTAAAGGCGCCTACATTTGGTCTATATTTGCTTTTGGCATAACACCAGCAACTCGTTGAAACGTGATCAAAAATAAACAGTTTCGTGGATATTTTTTACAGTTGACGTATTGAGTAGACGGAAAAGTTATTCCTCGACAGAGTATAACTTACTGGGATTTTATTACCGGGCCGGTAACCTACTACCTCATAATAATTTTCTCGAAAATTGGCGGCAATAGGGGCGTCAATAAGTTAGTAATAACTTGTACACCCCAAGCCAATTAGTTATTTGGCTAATACAATATGTTGACACTAATAATTTTCTCGAAAACATGGCAGCTGTTTTCTTAACCGACGTATATATCTCAACAAAAATATAGCAAATTAATGACATTAGTTTTACCACTTCACTATGAATCCAGTCCCATATCTATTATGTTTAATGAGTATGGCCTATCGGTTGAAACGGCGATTAACCGAATCAAAACCGAATGGGGTCCCGACGCAGATTCATCCACTCAGTATTTTCTATATAAATCGTTCAAATGTACCAATAACTGTATTGTTAAAAGATTCGTGCTATACATTTAACAGAGTATTAGTAGATACTAATATAAATTCAAGCTGTTGTTTGACCATCCATTCACATACTATACTGAATCACACAGTTATGCCGAATCCACATTGCCATATATAGGGTCATATGTGGCACCTGGCATCGAGCGGCGCATATCTTCAACGTTGCCGTAAACAGGCGCATCGTTATCGTCAACACATCCCACATTTGTCGCCTCTACACACATGTTATCATAAAGTTCGGAAGGCGAGGAGTCGGTTACGAACTCATTTTGTGCGCTTTCTGTGGTTTCCTCGGTGTTGTTTGCACTGATTTTGAGTGTCGCACAATTCTCATAATCCTCGCTTGGTTCCAACTGTGTTTCGGTGTTTGTGTTTTCTTGCTCGTTTTCTGCGTTAGTTTGTCCGCCATATAGTTTCGCGTTGTTCGGGGGACACTGATAGAGCTGACTGCCCGTTGATGTGCGGCCCTCATTCGTTTGGACATCCGGTGTGTTTTCGTATATATCCTCTGGTTCGTTGACAGCAACACTCTCGTGTGGTGAGTTCTCATAAATGTCAGTCGGCTCCAATTGGTCCCCTTGTGGGTAACTGTTGGCGTAGATCTCAGAAGGCTCCCCAGAAAATACGTCGTCACCTCTGTAATCACATTGACCTTCAGTTGGCGGTGGTGGTGGTTGGCCAAGAGCCGTGAGTTCTGCGCTCTCATTCGTTTCGATTCGCTTTCGAGTAGCACGAGTTTCCCGGTCTACATTGTGTAGTTGAATTGTCATCTGATTTCCATACAGATTTTCTTCAACCTTGGCCTCTCCATTATCCTGAAATGTAACGAAGAAATAGTTCTTGTTTCTAATATGATTAATATGCAGTTATCATATCGCGTGAACTAAAATCTTCGCTCAGCAGAACCGCATCCTATAAGGGACAATATTCCGCCTCCGGAAAGAAACGGAAGCAATGAACAAAGTAACACTCTCGATCGAGAACAGATATACATAAATGCTTCCATCAATTTCTTAGGCGAAATGTGAAATTAAAACATAACTGTGATCGGAACAACGTCAACTAGCGAAGTGGCAACATTCGGTTGATATCACCTTTTTGCAGTGTCGGGTTTTCGTGCACTCAAAACAAAACCCCCGAATACTGCGCGATTCAGGTTACTGAACCAGATTTCATCACATTCTTGCGACGATTATATGTTTCCCTAAAAATTGTTTATCGGTAAGTGGATAACCATATTTGTTCTCAGTAAAACGAGCTGTACATACCAGCAGATGGTGTTGGTAGGGTACACGGTTATATATATAGTATGCATGCTACACGTTCGAATTGTTCGGCAAACATAACAAGAAAACCATAGTCAGAAATGGTAACGCCACCAAGATCATATTATTAGCCATAAATATAAATTATAATATTATTCATTAGTTAGCGCTAATATAGGCGCTAACTAATGAATAATTTTATTTGATTGACTTGTTAAATAACATCTAATAAATATTCATGTTATTTACAACTTTAAGGAGTCCTTCTGGCACACGAGAATATTTATCGCCGTTTGATTTGCACCAAGTGAACTCGCCGCATATATAATTGATAGAACAGACCTCTATTATGATGATCGTGTCGTTATTTGTTTAAAATAGGTATCAATTGACATATACGCACCCGTTCCCTCATTAAAATCTACATATATCGCCAATTTTAGGGGACCTCCGCCAATTCGGGGACTTCCGCAAAGTGACCTCCGAAATAGTGTCCTACTGCAAATCGTCGCACCCAATGCAATTTGTAAACAAATACGATTGACATGCGTGTTAACGAGGTGAGCTTTAATTAATTGAAAGAAGCAATGCTACATAAACTATTTGTCATGGACTCAGCCAGTGTGCCATATATATGTGTCAACTAAGGTCGCTTTGCGTGGTAAAAGTGAAAAGTGAAAGTGGAAATTCGGAAAATCCTATTGAAAATGAAAGTAGCCTACAATTTTGGGAATTCCGCGGCAGATTCAGAGAATCTATACTATTGAAAGTGAATGTACGATTCCTGGAATTCTATCAGATATCGCGACTCTGCTCGTTTTCGTGAGATCATAGGTTATATATACGGCCTATATGACCACGAAAACGAGTCGAGTCACGATACATCCATCGGTACAAACACATTGTGTATACGATACAATTTTGACTTGATGACCAGAAAATAAAAGATAGCGGTTACTCCAACAGAACAGGCATGCGCACTCCAATTAAAATTACCCATAATTCACTTCACTACACCAGGGGCTCCCAATGGGTTATACATTATTTTCAGGCTATCAGATTATTTATATTTTCAACAACATATTATTACACCGGTGACTTTAAGTATACAATTTCAGCCTGCCCTGACTCTATCGATACGATTGAGTCATATCTTCAAAAACATATTATACACCGGTGGCGTTAAATTTACAATTTCAGCATATACGTGATTCTATCGGTACGATTGAGTAAGGTACAACAAAAAAATCTCCAACAATGCATTCGCCCAGTCGACCACAGAATATCAAAATCTCCGAAACAACTTACACCACATGTGGCGTAATAAATAGAGCCTGGCTTAGAGTGAAACTACGCGGGTGTAGTGCCCAGCGGGGTGGGTATAGTCCACTCCGCTTCGCGTCGTGAACTATACCCATGCCACTGGGCACTATATACACACCCGAATAGACATATGCTCTATTTATTTAATAGGAAGTATCTCAGAGCTAAATTAAGCAAATACAAATTGTGTTCGAGAAGCAGTATTCAATATTGATAGTAATACATTGGGTCATCAGTTAAGGTGATTTATCACATAATTAACCCACAAAACCAGCTTTATAATTATTGGTAAGACACACGTGTAATATTATAATTAGCGCGTGCGATGACGTCACGCCATTATTTAAATAACTTGCGATTGCTGAAGTTTATTATTGTTGTTTTCGATGAATACTTCGCGTTGTTTCGCGTTTATATGAACATGTGATAAAATGTATCTCAAACTCGTTCTATTTTATACGTAATTTATCAACCTTGTCCACTAAATTCTATTTGAGCCTCGGTAAACCTCGGCTCAAATCCAATTTAGTGAACTCGGTTGATAAATTCCGTATAAAATAGAAACTCATGTGAGATCTTTTATATATATATATATATACTGCATGCTTACCATGATAAAATACATGATTGCCAAAAATGATTGTAGATTTTTTTAATCGCTTCCAGAAATGGCATACTCATTATCTGGAACCAATTTTCGAAGTGGGAAAATGGTCTATTCTGCGCAACGCTGGATCGGTAGCAACAAGGGAAAGAATAGTCCAAAAAGGACTAAAATATACGCCGAATGTCGCCCGATTGTCTTAACGCATTTTGTAGTTCATTATGCAAGTTTTTTTCCTCAATTTTCGATGACGAGATCTGGCTCGATTTTGTCGATCTTCCTCTCAGAATGCGGCATGCAACTCATCCTCAAAGATAGGACCATATTCCTCTAAGTTGAACATGAGATCAATACGTGAACATTTTTTGTCTTCGGGTGGATTCGGAAATACAGTCATTGTTTCCGTGACCGTGTTTGTGCTACTCGTGCAGTGGCTGAGAATGTCCCGCCCAACTTCTCTGTAAGTATGACTGAATTTCAATGAATTTGTGGCCCTATATATTGACTACATATATATTATTTATTTGAAACAAATCCAGTTTGGATTTATGGTTCCAATTAATACGAATAAAGAGGATACATAAAGTTAAAATAATGTTCATCTACCACCCTTCAGTACTGTGGACTTCCATGTTACTTTTTACCAACACCCCTTACCATTTTAGCCGTAGGATCCTCTGTGTAACGATAAAATTCGTCCTGCTTGGCCAATACTTGGAAACTGAAATCCTTTGGTTTTTCTGGCATATTCCCATAGACGGGAGAGTGATCCGTTACATGATGTGTATTGTCTTGATCGTCCACCACGGTGGCCTGTTAAAGTTAAAGTAAACACACGATTAAATCATGACCTCTATATCAAATTAGGGTAAGAATATAACACGAGAAAAAACACGTACGTTAAGTTCACATTGATATGTGAAATTTGGCAGAAATTTTACTGGCCATGTAATTGCTATATAGGGCTAAAAATTCATTGGAACAATTTCCATGTTAATAATGGACAATTCGTTGTCTGACGTATATATTTGTTGGTGACAAAATTGTTGAAATTATTTTAGCGAATCATTAGGGTTGTATTTATCTAATTTTAAAGTGATTATTAAAGGTATTCAATCCGATTAAACACCCCTAAACTACTATTTCTTTGGCTTGGGGGTAAAAAATATTTGATTCGAGTCGAGTGACCTACCCATAAGCTCAGAGTGATCAGATATCGATTTTTGAAGTTTGTTATTTCAATTGTTTGTGATCCAGAAACACGCCGTCAAAAGGATGTTCTCGGTAAAATTTGCGGATGAAGATGGATAACTCTAAAAACAAGTGGTAATACGGCCAAATTTCGTGAAAACTCAAGTGATAATACGGTCATATTTCGTTGAACAAAATATTGATAAATAAACACCTTTTGGGAAATTTGATACTATATTTGACAGTGGTTAGCATTATTGGGTTGCAATTACTAGATTCTGATAACTAAAGCGTATTTTGAAGAAATGTTGTTGTTGTTGTTGTGTCTTGATATGGGGACCCTCTGATTGGATTGAGTACCTTTAACGTTGCCGTTTAGTAGATGTTAGCATTGATCTATAGTATTACACCGTCTACGTCAAAGGTTATACACCAAAGAGGTTCATTAGAGCTTGAATACGCCTTGTCATCCATCCATCCAACCCCGTTCCGTTTTGTTTTAAAGCCACAGGTCAAAGTTCTAAGTAGGATTCCATATATTGAGCTTTTTTGATATTCATGAATTCCATATATGGAACGCTACTGCAGAACTTTGACCTGTATAGCATTAACAAAATGGAATGGGGCTGGATGGATCCAATATGACCGCGACTCAGTGGAAAGGCGTGTTGTTTCTATAAACACAATCAAACTTACGTCCTCTATCCGAGGTATATCTAGCATGGCCACGGATGGTTGCTCCTTCCCCCGTCGCTTCTTGCAGATCACACACGCTACGACAACGATGACGACTATAAGTACGACCGTTCCACCAACCACCCCACCGACTATAGCAGGA
Organism: Siphonodentalium dalli; assembly: GCA_032622095.1. Taxonomy (NCBI): domain Eukaryota; kingdom Metazoa; phylum Mollusca; class Scaphopoda; order Gadilida; family Siphonodentaliidae; genus Siphonodentalium; species Siphonodentalium dalli. The sequence goes on along the minus strand of CP136069.1, from coordinate 88,687,084 downwards.
AGAGAGTCGTCATCCTGTGTACCACCACCTGTGTACCTCACACACTCTCCTTTATAGTTCGTATATTTACATGTTTCGCAATCTTTGGAACCGGACCCATTGCATGTCACGCAGACATCATCGCAGGCAACACAAACAGACGAAACATTGCCGAAGAAACCATCCGGGCACTTTTTGACGCAGATAGATGAACGAATCAATACATGTTGTATCGGCGTTGTGGTGGAGATCGTTGTTGTTGGTGTTGTTACCGTCGTTGAGTTATCATCGGTTGAGTTTTCTGTAGGACTTGCTTCAATGAGCGTTGTCAATGTGGTCTCATTAGCAGGAGATGTTACTGATCCAGGCGGAGAACTTGAAGAGGGCGCTGTTGTTGGTTCGATAGTAACATTGTTATTCACAAAATTGCAAGACGAATACGTCGTTGCTAAGAAGTAGAGCCCAGATGGGCACACGCTGGGACAACTACTCGATCCCGGATAACATATGCAACAGTTCTCTTCGACGCCCGTTCCCGTTGTTGTGCACACCCTGTCCCCATAAAGCTGAAACGAAATTGAAGTCTATAGCTATTAACTTTTAAAAGGAAGCTGTTTGTTGGAGTATATAACAATTATGGCGTATGCGTGTATATAGGATTGTGGAATGGAAGACAAATGAGCATACAACATTTCAACAGGGATGATTATATATTGTGTAGACGACATGTGGTGGTGAAGCGCACGGTCAAACAGCCAATATCGCATCAAGTCACATCACGTAGCGTCTCACGCATCACATGTCATACCATATCGTATCATATATCGTATCGTATAGTATATAATACAAGTCACAACACCATATCATACCATACACCATATCATACCATACCATATCGTATCATATATCGTATTGTATAGTATATAATACAAGTCACAACACCATATCATACCACACACCATACCATACCTTTTAAGTGTATTTTTATTTTGGTCCCTCGCCACGCGAGAAGCGTAACATGAATATGCGTACATTGCTCCATTTGATTTGCAATGTGCCAAAAACGAACTTGATTAAACAAGGCATCAGTCGATAGCCATCTAAATCTTTTCTCTATTTGTGCGCGGAAACAGAAAAATAGATCCGCTTGCAACTTAGACACATGTAAAATAACAGTGGAATGCTAAACTTGGATAATGGAAATGATTGAACTCAATTTCAATTGTTCTAGGGACTCAACCTAATCTAAATCTATATATATCTGGCCCTGTTAAAAAAAAGTTAACGGGTGGTTGTCACCAATCCCGGGCCAAATTAATTTAAATTTTAATTGCGCAGGATTATTTACTAAAGAAACTTGAGTCTAGAGTCTGGACCCAGCCCATGTTTCCCGTCGAGCCGAAATACATGGCCACACAAAATTTATGTGCGATCAACCCACTAGTTCTCGATGAACCGCATTGCCCGTGAGGATATGACGTCATAATATAAAAAAAACAACGTCGGGTGGAGTCCGGAACAAGTTCAAGCCCATTATGCACCTAAATAAAATATATGTTAAGTCAACAACGTGCTCATGTTCATGAGAAAAGGCCGTTGAAACAGTTACAATTAGGCTATTCTAAACCCATTATATATGCACCTAAATCAAATAAATTAGAAGTCAACACGTGCTCGTTTTCGTGAGAACAGGATGTTGAACCAGTTCAATAATGTAGGAACTGTTGTTTAATGTCTCATGAAATAAGTTGTCACTGAATGTTACATTTGGATATTGACTCTTAACCCTATGGATAATGAGCCATTCTAAGATAAAGTGTACCAATAGATTTTAAAAAATCACAAAAAATAATTGTTCTTAAAAAACAGAGCAAATTATTTTATTTTAAAGACAGATATTCAGTAGACATGTACTTGAAGTGGTTTCCCTTTTAATCAAAGATAACCACATATATGACCGTGTAAAGTTCCCACAAGCATTGTCCTTGTGCGACAGATATACGTTACCATACTGGTTACTTGATATTGGTGGTTCTTCGCCTAAGTAGGTGTTCTGCGATAAAGCACCCATCGGTATTCGGCATCGACAACGTCGGTACATCCAATGCGTTAACACATACTCCATACAATATAATTCGGATTCTTAGTTTTCTACTTATAGCTACAATGCATATTCCACCATGCTCGTGCACTCAGGCTGGATGGTGTACATTTCCAGGAAACAAAGGCAAGCAAGTCACATACCATATTACCACTTACTGGTTTTAACATTGGATTCAATGTAAAAGTGACAAATGGACATGGAATTTCCATCTCGTGAGAGAGTGCTCCATTCACCATGAACATGCAGTTCGTCCGTTATTCACATTATGTGTTTAAATTTTCTATAATGTTTGGTAACGTATCTGTCGCTGCATATATAGAGAGAAAATGTGTGTTCAATGTGAACCTGTCATGGTTCAACGCCATCTAGTATTATATGGGCTCAATTATAATTTCTACTTTAAAATAGCCTTACGTACGTCATATAGACTACATGCTAGGCATATTAGTATTGTAGTGGTACGCGAACACGGGGGTTGACCAAGAAGAAATTGGTAAAAAAAGAGATTTTGTTATCATTCGACACGGGGGGATCCCAGGATTAATATATCCAAAATCCGATTTGGGGAAAATCCAATATCCACGATGGCATCTAACATGGCCGCCGTTAGTTAAAAGAGACACTGAGATTGATTCGATTTTTAGGGAGACACTTTTGTGAAATATATACAAATGTATATTTCATTATGATGCTATAACATAATGCTAGCTTTAATGACACACTTAGAACACCCTACCCAACTGGCACACGTGACCACATAACCAAATTATGCTACCATCCCTTTACGTGGACATCAGGTTATGTGTCCCTATGCGTCTTTCCCAGCGTCTCCATCACTGGATGACCCATTACGACCTAATGTCATTGCCTATGCAACTTACGGACTAGACCACCGATCCCATATATTTGCTGGAATCGTTCAGAATCGTGGTTAAACGTATAAATTGATTTACACTGTTGTTGTAATATTATACAGATTCGTACGCAATCTGAATTATCTCTACGTAATTTCCAGGTAGTCCCCCATAGTAAGTGGACATCATGTTTGGTCATTCAGTAGGTACTGCCTCGTTGGAACAATTGTGCGCAGATAGGTGGGAATTATTGGATGGCAAATAGTATTGGCTACACGTTTAATGAGTTTGGCACCGATAACGCACAGCCGAAAAGTTGTCTCGCTGTGCCTCGGAACAGAACTTAAAATTTTATAATTTTCAGCGGCCAGTTTGGTAGCCATCTTCAAATGCCGAATCGTGCTCGGCTACTCACACCTACCCAAACGCACCGTACTGGTTACAATCAGTGATGTATATTGGTGTCGAATTCGCGTTTGACTTGTGGATTTTCATAAACAAATATACCTATTTGTGATTACCATTATTATCGGCCGCCATCTTGCATTCTGTATTTTCTCCAAAGCGAATTTTGGATATGTTATACAATAGATTCTTCCGCGTCGAAATGACACCACAATGGCTTCTTTGTCAATGTCTTATGTGTCTAACCCTCCGACGACCATACTATATGTGGTATGATATAGACTTCATATAACGTGCCAAAACGAAGACCACATTTCATTTGTGGCGTATAAAAACTACGGTCGTTTGATAAGATCTTTTCTTCAACCTTCCAAAAAATATTGTAAAATCGGTAACGTATCTGTCACGGTAATGTATATGTCGAACGGAAACATTTATACTGGCCGATTTGGAAGATGTGTCTTAATCTTCTTTCCAATTTTAGGTATTTGATTTCTAATTAAAGTTGTCAAATGTATTGATATATAGCGGAAAATGTTGGTAACGTATCTGTCGAAAAATAACGTACCACTTCACAGGATAAGAGTATATCTTGTCCGTGTGTCAGATATCCACGGGCTAGTAAGCTATCGCCAACAAATATTTGATGCTTGTTATTGGAAGGACTTGTGAATAAAACTTGCGAGTCTGGTGAATTTTTAATTAATCCATATGGAGTGGCCATATCTTGGTAAAGTATCTGTCGCGTATATTTGCGACAACAACCTCCCGAGGCGCAGCATGAAATTTACCAGCAATTTTCGGCCCACATTGGTGTACGAACATTGCCACCCCTGGGCATAACGAAATTACCAATAACAGTGTAATAGGCATGTTCGTATGAGTGACGTGATTTGATTAAATATCCATACCCAGCTTGGGACAGGTCGTTTTGTATCGATTTGGAAGTCGGGTGGAGTTCGGAACAAGTTCGAGCCCATTATATGCACCTAAATCAAATATATGATAAGCCAACAAGTTGCTCATGTTCGTGATAACAGGCTGTTTAACCAGTTACAATGAGGCGATTCTAAGCCCACTATGCACCTAAATCAAATAATATTATAAGTCCATACCGTGTTCATTTTCATGAAAACAGGATGTTGAACCAGTTACAATAATTTAGGAACTGGTGTTTAATGTCTCATTAAATACCTTGTCACTGAATGTTTCATTTGGATGTTGATTATTAAAGGTACTCAATCCGAATTAACGCTCGCTAATTACTCTTTCCTTGGCTTCAGGGGTGAACAAATATTTGATTCGAGTCGAAGATCCCACCCATCACAGCTCAGTGATCAGATATCGATGTTTGAAATCTATTATTTTAATTGTAGGTGGCCCAAATAGACAGTCAACGAGAATAATTTCATGGACCAAATTGCGGGTAAAGATGGATAACTCTAAAATCAAGTGGCTTTTTATGTCAAATATTTGACAAACCGGCAATTTGTTTTTGAATAAAATGTTGATAAATAACAGGTTTTTTTTGCAATTTTATACTATAGTTGATTGTGCTTTTCATTATTTTTGGGCAATTATTAGATTCTGATAACTGAAGCGGCATTTCAAAAAATGTTGTTGTTGGAATGTGATGATATGGGGACTTTCTGATCGGATTTAGTACCTTCAACCCTATGGATAATATCTTCGCGCATAGATTATCTGCGTGCCAACCAAAACGCCATAGTATATCACTTATAGCGCAAAAGTGAAGCATGGCGGCGAACAAGTTTCGAATATGAAATGGCGAATGTGCGTCGTTTTGTTCGTTTCTGTTCGGTGTGTGACTGTGCACAAATAAAGAGCGTTCAGGTCGTCGTTGTTTGTCCCGATAAGGTAAATATAAAGAGGGTTAATCGTGTTGGTTACCAGACTATATTACCCGGAGTGCCGATACACATATCCATGCCAAATTTAATCGCAATCGGTTCAGAAACATAGATGGTTATAATGAACATACATAGAGAGACATAAGCACATTCGCATTTATATATTAGAATAAATATTAGATTCCACTGTATAGGAAGGGACGTGGTGTTGGAGGTGTCTCTCACCCCCAACTTTGGACAACATTTTCAACCGTTGGAAATTTCATACCTGACACAACATTAGTTGGAAATTTCACACCAACAATAGGTTAAAAATGTTCCTGTAGTTTGATTTTCAAACAATTTATTGGGGGGATTTATCGTTTTTCGGCCAATATTTGCATATTTTCCTACTTTTTGTCAAAAATGTGGACTGAAATGGTCATCAGTTGTAGAATATTCTAACATAAGGGAGAGTATGAGGTTTGACATTTCCAATACTAGGAAAGCTTGAGGAGTCTAGATGCTAGGAATTTACGATTTTCTTGTTTAGTTTTCAAATGGCCGAACAACCATGGTCGGCCCGGTGTGTCCTGATCTCTTGCCCACAGCATCGTGCATTGGTCTGAAGTTAGACCACTAGATGTTAGGATTTATCACATTTTCAGGTTCAAATATCTGAATTTTCTTATACCGGTTATGTAGAACCATGGTTTATGAATAAATAGTTGTTTCAATGTGGACACCCTCCCACAACGGAGACTCTCTAGCCACGTCCCTGTGTATAGGATACGAAAATATTGCAGTCATCTTTGCTTGGATATGACCCGTAACACAAACTGTAGATGCGGATATGAATATGAAAGCATACACTTTTTCCTTAATTGCCCACTATGTTTTGCACAGATACTGGAACACTACCGTAATCTGGATGAACACAACTTTCATAGAGACCCTTCACACCGAGCCTATATACAGATGCGATGGAGACAATATGAACGCTGGCAAAGCACACGAAGTACAAACACATAACCGGACTATGACACACTCATTACACCAACTTTAATTTTTTTAGCTGGCCGCCAAATGTATGCAACTTCATCATGCATATAGTGTCTCTCATCTTGTTTAAAGTCATGAAGACGATTGTATTTGGGAGCGGGGGCAGATGTAAGTTGTAAGAACTTGTTCCCTTATCTCGCTGTAAATGAATTTGCAATACAATATGTTTAAAGTAATATTCATTTAGCTCAATGATACGAATTGGATAGTTAAAAATATTGTTATGTATATTATGTACAACAAACTGTCAATCACAAAGTTTTGGAAATTTGTCGGATAAAAAAAAACTTTAAAAAAGTTTTTGAAATCGTTGTGGTATGAAACTCTTAGGAACTATACGGACTAAGAGGTCAAATTTATTCCTAATGTACAGCCGATTCTTTTCAGATTATATTTTAAGATTACATTTTCGAATCGTACAATCGTGTATGTTTCATAACAATATCAGATAATACGGGAAAACTGGGAGTTTACCCCTGCCCTTTTAATTCGCCAATTTCAAAATTGAGTGCATACGTACTACAATGTACTGACTGAATATCATTTCTCAGACATTATAGTCTTTTTTTGTATCTCAGACGATCAAGACCGAGAAAAATTCCCTTTGCCTGTACAAAAAATAGTTATCTCTGTATTACATCACATGAGCTGCAGTGATGTAGGTTCATATTACTCAGACAGAAAGTGTACTTTATGTAACTTAGAACTCGGTGATGAATTCCATGTAATTTTAAAATTCCCTGCATTACAGACTCTACGGGAGAGATATATAAAACCCTACTTCTACCGAAAACCGGATATTATTAAATTGATTGAACTATTCAATTCGGGAAAGGGGAAGAGAACACAAAATATTTCACTATTCATTAAAAGGGTTATGCCATTCTTTATGCTCCCCTGTGGCATTCTATAACCGCACACGTTAAGACACCATGCACCATGGGTTGTTGAATTAAATAAATGTTGAATGTCAATATATATTGTGTACTATCTTGCACATAATAATCACTCAAAACTCCTCATGCATCGCACACTATATACTATAAATGTATTGTTATATTGTAATTATGCACATACGCTGTAATATCTAACATGATGAAGAGTAATTAAATTAAATTGAATTGAATTGCAGTAACCATATACTTCCTGGTTGAAAGTATATGTTCATGTATACTATAGGTATATACCCGTGACGTATATATATCGTCAGCTGATTATCTTTTTAAAATTATGCAGACGTCACGTGTATTGCTCGAAGTTCTAATTTACCAGCTGTTTGCGCAACCTTTCAACGAATGTCATGTGACGGGTGACAGTTTGCGGTTTCTATACATATGTCTCACATGACTTGGTATAGGTATTCTGAACTGGAGGCCGATCACCTTGCAAGACTGCGAACGGATATATGTACTTAGCAGTTTGTCATTGACGCTTTACCCTTTAGACATGCAATTTGATACATCCTGACAAGGTGTTAAAGTGATGTGAAACACTACGGTTGGGTGATTAAATAGAAATGGAGAATAACTTGCTCAAAGAAGTTATTTTTATGAAAATTAATCCAAATTTACAACACACACAACCAGTCTTATATATTTATTAAATGCAATGAGTATCGATGGCGAAATCAGTTGCGTTACTTTATCGCCGATTGTTGCCTCCCGAATCGAGATGTAAATATTTACAATATACGTAGTTCAGACGGTGTTTTCTATGGGGTTGTATGGTCGATTTCTTTGAGATTTTGGGCGATGTTAGTTGAATGCTACATTTCCCCCAGTTGACATAGCTCCTGAGTATTAATTTATCAGTTTCATGCACCGAACAAGTCCATAATATGTCTTTAATATGTAAAGTATCTTTGAGAGAAAAACTCATTTTCAAATAACGAGAATAGATATCGATTTCAAGCTTCAATTATTGTGTCATCACATGTATGCATGGTCATTTCGATAAGAAATGAAATTTGTTCACGTACACGTATATATTGAAGCAATGAACACGCATACTGCGTAAGTGCACGCCTTCGTAAATCCGACACCTAACTATTGGAACATTCAATACAGGTCCCCAGTGAAAAAAAATTTACCCCCACCAATAATAATTAATCCTATAGAAAGGTATCCAACTTGGTCGTGCCTAATTTTTCATAATTTTTTCAAAGTCCGCAAACAGGTTAAAAATACAAAAACATGTTGTTACATAAATGCCTCATAAATAGGTAGAAAGATATTTTATTACTCTACAATTTGTTGTATCCCATGTAAAAATTGGTTAAGAAAAACTCCGGTTATGAGCACAGGTCTGACGCAAACCAGTTGTTAAAATCAGTTGGACACCTTTCTATAGGATTGGTTTAATAATATTTATTCCCAATAATAATTGTTACAATATAATATATTGATAATTCATGTTACCATGTTCCTTGTGTATGGGAGTGGATTCGGCTGTAAGCCTATATGGCTTATATATGCCGTCTCCACAAGTGACCTTATCATCGGTGGACATAATATAAAATGGTGCGACAAAGCAAGCAATATTATGCTTGCATTACTCGAGTCGCGTCCCGTCGTGGAGTTGTCGGAGACAGGTAATGAATTGGTCTATTCATGTACTAAATGTTTACACCATGTCTAATATATTATAGTATGGGTTTCATAGAATGGGTTCGTAAGAGCAATACAGACACAAGCATATATACAACATTTGTGTGTCACCTGTCGTGTCGGTCATCAGCTATTTCAATGGTTCCATATATTAGATATTTACTTAATGTAATTATTATTGAGCAGTGCCATATAATCTATAGGATTAAGTATTATTGTGGTGGGGTACATTTTTTTTCTGGGGACCTGTGCTATTCATATGCAATGCTCGGCGGAAATCCCAATGAGACTTCATTTGAGTCCATAACATTTTATGCAAAAACAAAACGATACACAAAATATAAAAAAAATTAAATTTCACAGCGATCTTAGAATAATATATGACCTGAAATTTGCTGAATTCTGCGGTTGTTTCGAGCGTGAAATGTCCAACTGTTGACAGTTTGTCTCGAACTTGGGGAAGGGTTGTATGACGTTCCCTGTCTTTGAGATCAGAATGTAATGAATAACTTGGATCATCATCACATCCGCAGAACGTTTATATACATTGGATCCCCGGTATCGACTGATTACTTTTGATAAGTAAATATTGTTGCTCTTGCCATGCCATACCACGGATCAAACTGCAAGCAAGAGTTCGGTCCCCTCGCTACGCTGGTCCAATGTGAAACATACGTATACGCCCAATTCGTCTAGCGAATAATATGGCATATTTTTCCTTACATTCTATATATACGTGATGGCAGTCACTGTGGTCAGACCAGTGTCGCGAGGGGACTGAACTCTGCCTTGCAGTTTGAATATGGATCGTGTTCGACGGGTATCGTGGAATTACCGACCGTGTTTTTGGGAAACAGGACATGTAAGAGGATATTTAGGGTTTTGAGTGAATACCATAATTATTTCATTCTTGACTATATCGGTGGAAATATAAATTTTCAACAAGCGACCGCAGGTCGCGAGTTGAAGATTGATATTTCCACTGCTATAGTCACGAATGAAATAATATGGGATTCACTCAAAACGTCATAGGTGTTCCATTTATTATATGCTTCAACCATGTCGATAGTTATTAGTTTTAATGCTTAAAGTTGCTAAATTATGCAGCATTATCACTTATAATAGCACACCAAATTAAACAATACACGGAACAGATCAGCTGATAGGTAGCAAACCCCTTTCAAGTGAAGACGTCATTCGGCAAGCTACAGTTTAGCTGATTTTACCAGAAGTAAGACACAGTGCATGAAGATATAATTTTTTGAATAACAAAATGATATCTTTACTGTCGGTCTAGACCCTTAATACGATATCTACGTTGCGGCAATTTCCCACTATTTAATTAAGCAAATAATAAACTGCCCTCTCTCTGTGATATTTTCCAACCATACAAAGCATTATTTTTTGTTGATAAACGTTGTATATCGTCGCCGGCCACCCTATGTTCCCATATACGCGGTGAAAATTATTCGCCCAAAGTCGTCCACGAAATAATGTGTTGCATACAGTTCAGCCATTTCTTGGGATATGCCTACCGTGCCCTTATTTCGGCCAATTTGGCCGGTTACTTCATGTGACTTTTTCATCTGACGTGTGTGTCGGATAATTGATCTGGAGGATTTATGTAAATGTTAGCCCAAACTACATTTCCAAGTAACGATGGTTTTGTTGTTTATTTTGAGGAATAATACCGCGTCAGATGAATTCAGCCCAAATATGTTAACAGTTGTCGTGTCAAACATTCGGCAGTAGGTTAGCGTTATTTAGTATTTGTGGATTTCCTTTAACATGGGGAAAATAGACTACTGCGCTTGAACGAGCATGTGAATTTGTCGTTTTTAATGTACAGCAACTTGATAATCAATAACAGAGGCATTCTCTGTCAAATAAGGTCGCTCTATTTACGGTATTAATTGCGGAACTTTCTAAAGTAAACTACGCGTAAACGGATACATACGGTAAATTATAGAATGTGCCGGAATCGGCCTAATCGCCCCATGGCCAACTCGCCCAGTCGACGTGTGTCAATTCGGTACCTACTATAACATGTACCCGAGTCCGATTCGGAATAAAAGATGTATACGGGTGTTATATAGCGTTTGGTCCGTTGTTTCTCAATGAATATTATTGAAATTTGGTGTATATGTCCGGGCTGGGACATGGAATACAACAACGTTTGAATTGTTTTTAAATTTACAAATTTGTTGATTTTATTCAATTTTTTTTCGTTCTGAAAACACACTATAAAGTGTATATAATATAATAACGAACACGAGACATACATAATTTATAAACTGTTAACAAAAGATATCAAATTCAATACATGACAAAGATGACTCAGTGGAGTTTATAAAGTGAACATAAAAACATTGAGGTAAGAATCTTTTTAAGGAATGCAACTTTATTTAATGATAATAAACACATAAATTAAAATAACAAACATGAGACATACATGATTTATAAACTGTTAACAAACGATATCAAACTCAATACATGACAAAGATGACTCAGTGAAGTTTATAAAGTGAACATAAAAATATTAAGGTAAGAATCTTTTTAAGCATTACTAAACCGTTTAGCACAGACCACAGTCCACTTCACTCATCCGATCATCACCAAACTTCATATTTATCTTGATATTGATCTATCAGATGAGAGCTATCAAATATTTTTTTAATTTCATAGGAAAAAATGGTCGCCAGCGGCCTTATTGCATTTACGTTATATTTTATCGCGTCATGTCGATATCTAGTAATACTTAGAAATTTCACCTTTCCAGATTCATAATTGCTCCATTGACTGTAACAGATGAAAATATTCCCCTCTTCGGATAGAGTGTCACTGAAACTTTATTTTGTCAGACTGTCTGTATAATCACTGATTATATATGGCAATAATCTGTAATAAGATGTAGCACTATTTTATTTTATATTTACACGCAGTGCTGTTTTTATACATCAATTCTAATCCCCCTAGATCATCATGTGATCGATCATACATCGCGCGAGGACCTGGTTGAATTAAGGGGGGTTTTATGGATCACTTCTGTCCTCAAGCTAGATTATACTTATGACATTTAATGGCATGTTTCTAACGTGGAGGGTTAGATATGCTTGAGAAACCACCACTCTTTAATTCACACCAAGTTCTCAGCTGTCATGTTCGGATATTAGAACCCATAGCCATGATATATGGTTTATTTTGTGTATACTAGTAATATAGTTATTTTCAGTACCGTTATATACCAGTACTGTGTATAACAATGCATATAAATTAATCCATGTATACATGTATATTGATTCAACGGATTCAGTGGTTTTGTCCATCAGTCTATCAAATTTGCGGGGAAAACATGGCCACAAGCAGTACACCCTGCTAAATTTCGAATTTGAATCAATTGGCGCACCCTGCAGCCAGCTTTTATTGGAGAACTTTTTCTTATGTGGATATTTTGGGTCACCGCTAGATGTGAGCCATATTTTGTTCTCAAACTGTCCTTGTGAAGACATCACTGCCAGCGGTGATCTTCAATTTTACTATTTTTATGGCTAAATAATTTGGTTGATCCTACAGACGACACCCTTGTCCGATCGTCATCAGATTCCACAATTATCTTCTGGATAACCAGGGTGAGAGTAATCTAATTTTCCCGAATTTCGTTAAAAAACATTACCACAGGCAGCAATTTGGTATCTTACTCTTTGATCCTCTTTTGCATGACTGAATTGTTTAGCAACTGTACAGACATATCCCTCATCTGATTTTTATATACATGTATATCTCTTCATGCGGATAGCCAGTATTACGTAGGTACTTCAACTTTCTGCATTCCTGTCATCATTTGAAATATAAAAATTTACCTGATACATGCACCCTTCAAAATTTGTTTCGTCGTATCTATTTTAATGACCCGTATGGTAATATTGATACAGATATATTTGTCAAACATTTCTTTGTACAATATACAGGTATTTAGTTTGTAACTAAATCTAGAAATATATAATAGTAGCTCGTGGACCCCACTTCGTCCGGGATGTTCCCCTCTGATTTTCGGAGAAATGCGCGATTTAACCTTGAATTGACTATTTTAAAGGTGAAGGTCATGTCGGGGTCACGATTTGACCCGTCCAAAACACTCCCCGGACAAAAGTCACGACAAAAGTACCCGTCGAAATTCGCCCGGCTTTATACCCGATTTGACCTTGAATTGACAATTTTTAATGTCAAGATCAGGTCAGGGTCATGATTTGACCCACCCGAAACACTCCTGGGACAAAAGTAACAGTAGGTATCAAATTTCGTTGAAATACTTCCGTTTTACCAGATTTGACCTTGAATTGATCTTTTTGAATGTCAAAGTCAGGTCGGGATCAAGATTTGACCCGTCCAAAATACTCCCTGGAAATAATTTCCCCTAGGTATCAAATTTCGTCAAATCTGTCCGGCAGTTTTCCCGGCCATAGCTAACAGACAAACAGACAGACAAATGTCCAAAATATATATTAAACTAGCTGATGTACTCGACTTCGTTCGGGCTAGTTAGGGATTTTTTTTGTGATCGCCTCCATCTGGACAGTACCCAGTATATACAGCGTCTGGCCAAACTATTGTTCAATTGGTCCAGAAACATGCCTATATCAGCACGTTCGAGAACATGGTCCCACGTGAAATTGGACCCGTCCATATTGCTCCCGGGATCGAAGTAGTCCTACACACAAATTTTTAGTCGGATCGGTCAAGGTCCAGAAACATGCCTATGAGCGAGGTCAAGTTGACACGTTAAATACCAAATTCGAGCAGTGTTAGAGTCTATAACACATACACACATGCATTCACGCATACACACATACATACATACATACATACAGACAGGTGTTTCAAAATGTATAATCGATAGCTACAACAATTCTATGGTAGATAGTTCACGGCCGACCTGATGCATGCATCTTAGTTTTCTTGTCGTCAACTGTTGGTGGGATCACAATAATACGTCCCGGTCATGTTACATCGTCGTTTATTCTGAATTATCTCTCAAAATAGCAGATTGCACTTCTGTGTTTTCTGTGAATATGATTATTGGCACTGACAATTCTAGCCGGGGCTGGTGGGGGGGGGGGGGGGGGGGGGTAAATTCCCAGAGCCGGACATTTTGATTCTGTCTACCTTTTTCTACTCCCCGAATGCAGACCATCTCCACACACAGAGGAAGAATAAAACTTCCTCAACATCACATGTCTATTAAAGGATTACGATTATGGCGGGACGTCATCAAGTTAATCAATTTGAATGATGTCGACAAAATTAATGCGGATGATTCATCTCATAATATATTCGACGAAAACAATCATAATTCTGCTTAGTCCACTTGATCGTAACATCCGCCGATGCGCGTATACAACTCAGCAGGCGGAATTCGTCATGGTGTGAACGTGAATGTTCCGGCTTTTAGCATGAGAGTGTTACTGGTGTTATTCTCTAAAGTGTCGAGATACATCTTCCGGGTAGTGATAACGCTGACCACAGCGTTGAATATGTACCTCTTACATGGGAATTTAGAACCATGTAATATTTTCAACCAGCGCCTTTGTGACCGATATCGTAAGAGTGTGGTTTAAAGGAATTCAAGGTCTTCATATAGTGGGTTCATGTAAACAGTAATGAAACTCTGTAAAATTACCCATAAAAAGAAGAACGTGACTTGTCTATACGTGCCTGTAAAATATATTTGACCCCTCCTCCCTTAGTACGCCTGAGTGCCAATAATGCATGATTATATATACTAGGTACCAGTAGTCAATTACATCATAACGATCACATTTTTTTTTATCCATACAGATTATTTTTGACAAATTCATGTTTCTCGATCCTGGTATTTATGGGGTTGGAGTATGCCAGCATTATGGTTTATTCACTTCAATCCGGCATATTGCATATTGCCATCATAGAATAGAGAAATGGTGCTTAAGTCGTCTTAAACTGTCGCTTTACTTGGTCATATAGTGGTCAAGTTCTTAGCTAAATGTTGTTCGTTCATGGATTGCTATCGTCCGTTCTTCGAGTGTTGTTGTCCGCCACCGAATGTAACAACACCTCCACCTTTATGTGTTTTTATACAAATTCATATTTCACGACGATATGCGGACAAAATCAATGCTATATCACTATATTTATGTACGAATCTACTCCAAAGATATATTCTACAACATGAGACATTCATCCAAATAAATTCCCAAGATTTGAATGAGTAATATGGGACAATATTTGTGAATCATTTTTTTTTATTATGCAAATTTCTCCATTATAGGATGGATTCATGTGTGTGAACATAATACCCAGCGTGCTATCACAATATACCGACCGCAGTTACGTTATACATACAATTTTCGAGACAATCAATGATCATATTAAGCACTTTGAACAGCCCAAAGTTTAATGAGCTTCCATTCAAGCCCAACGACAAACACCCCCTTACACCACTAAAGGGAATTAACGACGTTCAAACTCCAGATCCCGTGCAACCAGTTTACCCACGCCTAAATTCATATTTAATCCATTATTATAATATTATTATCAGACACATATTTACATCTTTATGAATGTTTGCATGCATATGTATACCCTCCCCCAATTCTATTCAAATGTCTGCAGTGCTCAGTGCTCTGCATATGTGCCGTGTTTTATCCGCCCTTGATATGTATTCATATTCAACGATACTGATTTAGAAACGAAATAAAATGACAACTGTACATATATATACTTATATGTAATTATGAATGTCAAGACACTCGTGCGATGAGTCAACACTATTGATTGATCGAACTTGTTGGTGACAATACGTTGGTTTTGCAGTCGGTTTATAAGTCTAAGGTCACGACTGAGTCGAGTTGAAACGATTTTGTAAATAGGACGAGTGTGACATATATATTACATAGACATATCAAACAGATTTCAAAAAATTCAAGGGTTGTATGGATTCTCAACATTCATGTTGTATTATACACAAATAGCGTCTGTAATTTACACTGCAATGATACACTCACATGTTATGTGTGATAGTTTGCATGCTCATGCATCGCGCTATTTGTGGAGTGGGTCAGCAGTGTTTGCAGACATGAAATACAATTTGATATCTCTTCTCTGTACAGTCTAACGTACACTGCCATATAAGTGCCTCAGATCTGTGGAGAAACACAGTGCAAGGCCATTACAATTATTCCTTCCACAACACAGTTCCTGGGCATATACGCTATACTGTGTATGTTTCATTTAGATTTGGGATTTAAGCTACTAATGTTGTCCGGACAGAAGTCCCCAGAAGCTTCTTTCCCCAGAAATTGAGTTCACTTCGTTTTTTTATACGCCCTTTTGAAAAAAGATATTATGTAATCAGTCTGTCCGCCCGTCCGTATGTCCGTCTGGACGGACGTATATCCGTCCGTCCGTCTGTCTGTCCATTAACATTTTTGGTTTCCGATCGATAACTCAAGTTTGGATTATTTTATCTGAACCAACGTTAGTATATGTGTATTTCCCAGGCCAAGTTTGAATATGGGTTCCGTCCAATGTTTTTTACATGAGTTACGGCCCTTTTTCGAATTATAATTTGACAGTCTGTTAACATTTTTGGTTTCCGACCAATAACTCCAGTTTTGATTATTTGATCTGAACCAAAGTTGGTATGTGTATTACCCAGCTAAAGATACAGGCCAAGTTCGAATATGGGTTCCGTCCAATTATTTTACATGCGTTTTGGCATTGAAATTAGGGGTATATCAGATATTCTACAAACGTAAGCTCAAATTATTATTTTATTCTGCGGAATACAATTCGAAATGGCTAAAGGGCGTATTTTGCCACGCCCTAGCGATGCTCTTGTTTTTTTTTCGACGCTATAATACCGTGGGCCAATTGTTATTATGTACTATAGTTTTTAGAATATTACAATTTACAACTCAGATCTGTGTATTATTTTTTTGGCATGTAATGCATGATCTTCAGGGATATCAACACAGACCGGGGCAATTCGGACGGGTCAACAGACTGCACGCTAGTGTCATTTACATTGATTCAATCCAGCAATTGAAACAGATCGCAAATATATTCATTGAGATCGCAAGAATTAAAAATTAATTTGCTACTCCGACAGTCTCAGGCTGCCCACGTGTTCTATTGACTCATAAAGTATGAATTTATGAGCGTGGCAAGTGACTTGGAAAAAGTTGAATAAAACAATTGACAGCACACTATAGTGTATCCTTTCACACTCAGATCACCGTGACACCATGAACCTACTCTCAGATATGACGTAGAGATCACATTCCACCAGTTCAAGTTTCATTCAAGTTTATTAAGGAGAGATGTTGATATGGATATTCGGGAATTCGAGCATGAAAACGGTGTGTGAAACAAGCTGGCTTGCACTTTTGATCGAATATAGCCCTTTTCAGACATACGTCCAGGGCCTCTGCCATCAATAAGTATCAACATAAACATTTTTATTAGAGCAACAAATATGCACAGATATCAACATACATTTGCATTTGAAATAAAAACTCAAATATTTTACTCCAATTTGGGACCTCATTTTGAGTTGTCCCACAATTTTGACAATCTTTATATAGTATTTTCTTCATTTAAATCATCTAAATATATATATAGATAAGCTTATACCTAACTGATAATATATCAGATTATTACATTTAACATTACATGAGGAATCTATATAGCAGTACCAAACTTGAATTCAACAACATAAATAGCGTGGGTTGGGGAAGTGTTATATCTCGCAGCTCTGACCATATTCTGTCCTTATTTGAACCAATGCAAATCCCAATTCTATGAGATCCATTGATCTTGTAATTTAATTTCATAGGATATATTTTAGGTGTTGAGGTGAATTCGTTTTCAAAAGTAGAAAACAAAGTTTATGGAAAGGTTAATCAGCATGGCACCACTAATACTTGTTTCTTTAACTTATCATAATAGATATACACCTCACGGAAAGTGTTGACAGATATGTACATAGTATTGTAATAAATCTTACATGCATAATGAATAATTTTTCAAAACTGTATCAGCACCCAAATTGAAAAGTTCAACATCTTAAGAAGGGGTTCAAGTATTTAGGGTGGGGGTAGTAGTGTAAATAATCTCATAGTTCCTATTCACACCATTCAAAATGACCTTTCACTGTGAGATCCAACAGTTTAGTGATTTCGTGGGATGTTTTATACGATATCTCATTGGAAACAAACTTGTTAAATACGTGTATCAGCCCAAATTGACTGGCCAGCCAGTAATATTTTATATATGGTTACAGAGCAAAATGCAAGTGTCAACAAACTAGACTGCTTAGCACAACAAATTAAAATTATTGACCCAAACACAACATTCTCCCACAGTTCTGTTACCGGAATTTGTTTATTGAACATTGTAAGATAAGATCAGATGACATGTGTGTAATTACCATCAACACCGGTAGAATGGCATGCTTATTGAAAAATATTGTTGTCAGTGTAAGAGATATGTTTTTAAGGATTTTAATATAAAGGTGTTGTGTTGGGAATATGAAAGAATGAACACAATGCAATTGTTTTATAACATGGGTGCTTGACCCACCGACGGGCAAGTATAAGGAGCTTCTTGGATATTCGCATCATTAACTACATATTCCTAAATGGCCAAGAATTACTGTAGAGGGAAAGAGTTATGTTAATTGCTGGCTCTGTCCATATTTAACGTGGTGACACAATTTGAACAAATTTTAATGCCAGTCAGATCGTGACCTCCCATACCAAATGTAAGCTATACATAGATCTAATGGTTGTTGAGAAGAAGTCGTTTTAAGAACTACTATTAAGGAAAAGAGTCATGTAATCTCTGACTCCGGCCCTAATTGACCTGGAGAACCAATTTGAACAAATCTGAATTACAGATACCTAGGGACTATCCCCACCAAATATGACAACATTCTGTAATGCGGTTCTGGAGGAGAAGACGCTTTAAGAATTACTATGGAGGGAAATAGTTATGGCCCTGGTTGCGTCCTTATTTGAACAAATCTTAATCTCAGTCACACACGGACACCCATACAAATATAAGCTAAATAGACCTGGTGGTTCTTGGGAAAAAGTTTTAAGAAATAATGCGGAGGGAAAAAGTTATGTCTCTGGAATCTGGCTCCGCTCCTAATTGACCTGGCGGATCATTTTACACAATAACTATGACTCAATTCTGACTTATGGTTCTGGAGAAGAAGACAATTCGTCGCGTCAGAACTAAATTGTTCTATCTCCATGTTTCCATTTTTGTGGGAAATCGTGTTTAAGTTTTGACCCCCCCGGTTCACATGTTCTCATTTTGTTTTTGGAAGATAGTAAACACCGCGTATGATTTCTGGTGTAAAGATACTATTATATGACGAGTTTCGAGTCAAAATATATATCTTGGGTGTAATCAGAATAAAAACACTTTGTGTAAAATTTTCCGTTTTGTTTCCGTGATATAGTGGTTTTTGTGTTTTTTTAATCATATAAACCTGCAAAAATCCGAAATAATGCCATGTTCTGTGTTATTTTAACCAAATAATTATCCTAGAAATAAGATGCTCACACCTAGCATTATTTCCAACTACTCACTTCGCTGGCACTCTGCCAAGTTCGGGTTCCATTTCTTTCTATTGGAGGTCCGAGATACAACATTTAGCACTGAAATTTATTTAATCACGTGGTACAAAATAAATAGATTCATTGGTCCACAGTGGAGATACAACAATATAGCACTGTCAACAAAGTGAGTTTTTGAGGTGGAACATATTTACACATACTCTCATTCAAATTTGGTATACATTAGACACGATATCTGGTGATTTTTGGACAGGAAATTCCACACTGAATCGAAAGATAATAATATCTCATTTTCCAGCCAAAATGGAGATAGTACAATTTAATTCCGACACGACGAATATTGTTAACGAACGGAAAGACTGACGGAAAAAAACGGACGGTTGACGGACACGGAGTGATAACTATAGCTCCACCGGAAACTTCATATCAGGTGAGCTAAAAAGTACACTTATCATATCTCTTTGTTTAAGAAACGCTGGGAGAGCTTGACGCAGACGGTCAGATTTTTGTTCTCGTCTATATTCGGCGACGCAAGTAGAATATAGTACTAATAAGACAGAGAAAGAAATTTACATAACACACAAGATTACCTTATATGTCTCTCCGCGCGTTTCCTTTGGTTGATATAACAATAGGCATATAATATGCAGAAACAGAATCATCTTCTTAAACTCAAACGGAAAGCATACATTTGGTAACTTTAAATGATAGTAAATGACCGTTCCGCCACACAGGCACGGTGTTTTCACTACATTTCCCAACGACGGACCAGGAAGTAAATACACTCATTGTTGAAACTGTCTCCGCCACACAAAACGCGGTTATATAAAGCATGGTCCTTAACCTCTTGTTGTTGACAATTCATGCGCGATCGAGTACTATGCATGTACACCATAATAGCCATTGGATAAGTACACTAATTTAACGGCAGAATCATGTATGTACAACATGATAGCCATTGGATAAGCACACTAACGGCAGAAGCGTCTGAGCTTATTGTAGTGTCGCTCTTTTCTCTTTGAAAAATATTCTCCCAGCGTCAAACATGGCTCGTGTATTTGTCACAAGTATCATTTGTATCTTATGTTTATAATGTTCATGTTTGTTGTGACAGTCATGCTTTTCTTCTATGTGAATATACATGGCACCTAATTAGCTGTTAATCCGACTTAATCGCATTTTTTTTTCAAGTTGTATTTATTGATGAGGGCAAGCATTTCTAACAACTCAAATTCCGAAGACGTTGTGGAGAACACAGGAAACGTGTCAGTTGTACAGGGGTTGGTTGGGATGTCTCGAACCCCCCCCCCCCGAATTTTGGTACAATATTCTTAGCTGTACAGTCATTCATACGTGAGGCAAATCAGGATTCTTTTGACTAACTATTCCAAATAATGATACGTACAAGCCAGCAAACGCAACAAACAAACTCGATTTTAAACAAATACATTAACAAACTTATGACTAACTCGGGGAAGGGGGTGACCGGTGATCTGTATATATGTTCAACTTGTTTTGGTAGTCATGTTGCTTTGCCATTACTAATTATTTATTATTCAGTGTAATAACATATGTGAGAGGGGGTACTTTTAAGTGAGTCAGCACTTGTCCTCCAATCCCATTGTATGTATAATCAGGATTCTTTTGACTAACTATTCCAAATAATGATACGTACAAGCCAGCAAACGCAACAAACAAACTCGATTTTAAACAAATACATATACAAACTTATGACTAACTCGGGGAAGGGGGTGACCGGTGATCTGTATATATGTTCAACTTGTTTTGGTAGTCATGTTGCTTTGCCATTACTAATTATTTATTATTCAGTGTAATAACATATGTGAGAGGGGGTACTTTTAAGTGAGTCAGCACTTGTCCTCCAATCCCATTGTATGTATAAACAAATGTATGTGTTATATATCATGTGTTATCTAAATTTGACAAATAAATATGTTTAAACTAAACTTTAGTACATTTCCAGCAGTTGGAAATGTCATGCCTGACACAACATTAGTTGGACATTAATTTGACACCATCTATAGGTTGGAATTGTTCTCATTGTTTGATTTTTCAACCGGTAAAAGTTGGTAATTTTCCAATCTTAGGGTGTGTCAGGTTGGATATTTTCAAGGGGTGCAAATGGAATTCTGCGAACCTGTGAGTTGGATGTTTGGTTCAAGGGGGGAGGGGTGCAGTTGGTCGGATATTTGATGGAGCACTCACTGTCTCTAGTCACGTCACTATAACTTGTACGTGTGGGTACTTAATCAATAAATTGACTGCATTTCCACCATATATAGTCCTGAGATCATAGAATAAGCTTTACATTTGTGTTTGTGCGATTTGGAGTTGCAATTCACGTGCGATCACAAGACCACAACAGTAGCTTTATTTTCCAACTATTGTACAGCACATTGACCAAAAAATGCCTGTGTTTCTGCACTATACAGAGACTATTGTGTAAAACGACTATTTAACGGAAAAAACATTTTAAATATGAAATTGCTATAAGACTAGATAGTACATACGTGTATCTGATAATCCATCGATATAATATAATCCTACTATTTCTTGAATAAGAAGGAACATATAATAACGAACAAAGCAGAAGACATATCCATGCAGGTTCACGTGAATTCGGTCAATAGTGACGTATCCGCCGAATCTGAAATCGACATGCGTTCGGGCGGTATTTTATGGATGGAATATAGATCGTTTATATTCTGCAATAATTAGTAGACAAGGGACGGATTCTTATGTTTTATTGTGTTTTTAAACTCCGAGGTGGCGAAATCTCGGTGTGTTTACATTATGTAGGTTTGAGAATCGGAATCAGAATCGGAATCCAGATTACGACGAAATAACGATTGATTACAATTACGGTCTGTTCGTTTACTGATTCTGGTCTGTTCGTTTACCGAACCACGTCGTACGGGGAATAATCCGTAATCTGAATTCTGAATCCAGATTCTCTCACGAAATAACGACTCTGGAGAAGTTCTCCCACAGTGGTATGGCTGGGTGGGACGAATACCACCCGACGTATAGCACCACATACAGGCGCATGGGACATTCAGGAGCCTGTTACGCGAAACATATCAACTTATAACAAGAATACTCCCCCCCCCCATGTTAACCGTCCTGTACAGGGAGGTATCAGTGCCGGGTTAAGCTCCTGGTCGCAGGGAACTGTTTGGGCAGGGAAATATAAGCAAATGCTACACAAAGATGGAAGAAACACGCGGCGAGGACAAACTATCGATAGCAGGTATTCTTGAGATGCGGTATCTATATATAAAAGACGATAAACAGATCTACAAACAAGTACTTTGACAAGAATGAGCTAGAAAAGGCAATCGAACAAAACAATCGAATCTATCAGATTATTTCCATGAAATATCAACAATACACTAATATGATATTTTGCAATGCAAATACGTCTTTAATTTGTCTCATATTGTCAGGGGTGAATATATTCCGACACGTATGCTGGGGGGTGGGTGTCAAAATAAGCACAAAACAATTTTTTCCGTGACAAATGTTTTTTTTTTCCTTCACACCTTTTATTGGATTTTTACTAGTTTGTACTGGTTTGTAACACTAAGAAATCAATAATAAGGAACTGTAGCAACACTAAACACGCTAGGGCCATTGGATGTTGGTTTTGTGCCTCTTTAGGACATGGGAAAATATTCTTAATGCAGCTGAATCGCCCATGCAGTATTCTATGTAATTAACATCAAATAAGGATAACATTAAAGAAATAAATTTAATGCCAAATCTGGTCAAACATGGACATTAAACATTGATGTATACACTGATGTATAAAGAAAAAAACATGTAACATACCTAGACTTGTGAGTGGATAACACAATTATCTCATATGCGACAAAAGAGATAGAAATTGGTAATAATTCACAATCTCATGTAGTCATGAATGAGTTAATACAGGTTTCTACTAAAAGTTTAGGTTTGTTTTTTATTATATGCTTTACTCTCACATGCTACACTTGAGCAGTCCAATAGAAATAATGCCTTTTCTGAACTCATACAAGATTTCTGAATTCATACAAGATAAACTATGAATGAACGTTATAAAATTCCTAACCAATCTGACCAATCTGAATCAATTGGAATCAATCCTAACATTAACTTTCTTTGATTTCCCATTAGTGCTCCTGGGTGCTCTAGTGTATTGCTATATGTGCGATAAACATGTTTTAGTAATGTCTAATGAGTCTGGGTGGCACGTAGCATATAATAATTTAACCTATCTGATATAATACAATCACCTATCTGGTGTAAAACAATATCACCTATCTGGTGTAAAACTAAATCACCTATATGGTGTAGAGCAATATCACCTACCTGGTGTATAGACATAATATCTTTATAAATTTCCATAACAAAGTAACAAAACACAAAGACTAAAAAGGTCTCTAAAAGGACTACCACACACATTTTGGCACTAAATTAACTATTAATTGACTATTAATCATGATTAACCGTGTGCGCTGTGTCAGTGACCGGTTACCCAATCAGGCATAGCTGCTATTCACAATAGCAATAAAGCTGCTTAATAGGTTTTGTGACGAGAAGGAAATTGAATGCAGCCTGGACACAATACAATGACTTCAGTTTAGCAATAAAATGTTCGATGTATATAAATATTAGAACGTCAGTTTGTCTATAAATGTTCGATATAATATAATGATTAGAGCATATCTTGTCGTTGACTACGCGAATGTAGTGGCCAGTGGGAATGGTGTAGTTCACTCGCCTTCGGCTCATGAAATACACCCTTTCCACTGGCCACTACATTCGCATAGTCAACTCCAAGCCATGCTCTATTCATATACTAAGCTTTAAAATAAATTGACGGCAGAGCTGTGGAAATATGATATTTAACAAAAACGATTAAAAATCCACTGCAGTCAAGAATATACTGCTAGAGACCAGTCCTGCTGTTCATTACTAGATTCACTGAATCTCAATGTAGGAGGTTTCGTCCTGGTTTTCTCTGTATGTTTGTGTTTTGCGTTCCACTGCGTTCCGCAAGGGGTGGGTGTCAAAACATGGCTGGAAAAAAACTCTATGAAATGGAAAAAAAATTGGGGGTCGTGGGTGGGTGGGTCCAAAAAGTGGTCATCGGCAAAAAAGTAGCATACGTGTCTGGAATTTTTTTCCGACCCATCCCCTGATATTGTCGCCTATTTGTGTGTTTCATATTTTTTTTCAAATATCTATCGTTTGTCTGTCGGTTTAATGTTTAATATGCTAAAAAAAACAAACATGATCAGTAAAAGTGATCGCTATTACTCGAGTAAACCCATTACTTTGATAGCAGACCATCATCAGACAGAACACATACCACCTGCAGACAGTATCATTTGGAAGCGCGGGTCCCCTGCGAACGTTACCATTGCCAATCTATCTCCCTCGATTTCGTGATCCAGGGGGTCATTGGCCATCAACAGATTAATAAATTCGATTCAGCATCTATTGATGAGTACAATTAGTGGATAATCGATGAACGATGAATGTGAAGCATCCAAGTTTTTCGGTTTATTCGTCAAGTCTTATCTGTTTCTAAAAAATATAGTTGGTCGTGTGTGGTAATTATATGAAATTACCACTATAGGAATAACTCACACATTATGTCTTATATTTCCTTATATATGTTCACTGATAACAATTCGTGATATCTTCTAAAAGCTACCGGTGTGATTGGGGTCCCCTTCTAACGCGTTTACATAGTACCGCAACCACTGCTACCTCGCTGTACAGGACCGGTTCACAGGGGGTGATAATCGTGTTCAAGAACATTGTATACAGAGAATTATAGCCGAAGAATTTAATTAAATTACTCCGGTTTGTTTTGGTGCATCATTCTTGAAAATAAGAACTCTTTAGACCCTTATATCTTGAGACATCAGGCAGGAATCGTTCACATCCATCCTAGCTCAACCATGCCCGTAAACAAGCCGTTAAGTCCCTGAAATTGGAACATAATCTATTTGGTGAATAATACTGAGAACATTGGAAGTCTCTATAATCTTGAGATATTGTGCAATAACCGTTTCTATATCCCCTCCTAGCTTTAACATGCAATAAATCCCTGTTTTGATCAATACGTTACTACTTTCGGTTGGGTTGAATATCAAGCTGTCGCTTAACACCGAAACGAGCCATCCACGTGATATATTCTTCGCGAAATCGTCGGTTCCATGCGTGCAATTCCAAATCCTATTAAGCGGTTAGTCACTTTGTTCCGCGTACCATGTGCACCCTTCCCGCACAAAACATGATTACGTTTCGGTACGAAAGTACCATTCGCGCAAACATGCTCTACTATTAATATGAGATATGGAACAGGATTCGCCTAAGATCAAAAGGGATCTTGATTCTCAAAGTGACTTTGCGTCCTGGACGCCCTGAAATTCGTTAATTCCACACCAATAGATGAATTCATTACAATTATAAAATCTGCATGCTCCGAGGACATCCTAGAAAAATTATGTTAAAATTTGTTCGATGAAACAAAACAATTACGAACATTCACATAATTATGATAAAAATTCCATTCTGAAAAAGAGTGTTCAAGCTAAGCCAACAAGTGGACCAATCATAGCAGAAAAATTGAGCTCCGATATTTACACCATCTTACTGCTCTTGGTGGGTGGAGAACAAGAGAACATCTCGGAAATAATTAGTTCAATTAAATCGGCACGTAGCTCTGCAAATAATGATCATTCTCAGCCAAATGGACAGTCCAATAAAAATGACACAAATCGCCCTTTCAATGAATCAGGGTCCAGTTTCATGAATCAATGGCTTAAGAAGATCTTAAGTTGGACTTAATCTAAGACGTATGGTGGATCTTATGGTGTTTCTTTTCCGTTTCATGAAAGTGTTTCATAAAACAATCTTAAAGTGATGTGAAACACTCCGGTAGGGTGATCAAATAGAAAAGGAGAATAATCTTGATCAAAGTAGTTATGTTTTACGAATATTAATCCAAATTGACAATACACACTGTCATTCTTATATATTAATTAAGTGCAATGACTTTCGATGGCGAAATCATTTGTGTTAGTTTATCGCCGATAGTTTCGTTCCGAATCGAGATGTAAATATTTACAATTGAGCGTACTTCCGACGATGTTTTCTATGGAGTGGTTTGGTCAATTTCTTTGAAAATTTGCGATGTTAATATAATGTTACATTTCCGTGTTGGCATAGCGCCTGAGTACTAACTTATCAATTTCACAAATCCATAATATGTCTTTAAGTCTATGCAAGTTAAGAAGAAAGTGAAGTTCCCGCGCCTTAGACTGGCTCTCGACTATTTATTACAGCTTTGCGCGGAAAATATTGGTGCTGTCTATGATATATGCCTAGGTATATATGTTGTCTGTCGATAGGTTAATATGTGCGCTTTTTTATTGTGTTTTCGCGCCAATGTCCATGCACACATAGCTATCGTATTCGCTATACTCGGGCTGCTGGTATTATGTTCGAATATATTATACGTCCCTTGAAGCAACTAATTCTAGGAAACCGAATATTTCCAACCAAAGGATTAAAGTATACAATACATCACGGCGTATGAACTTTGAAACTTCATATACAGGGTTACGTTGAATGACAATTTTATATAGATGTTTGCTAAAACCAAGGTGATTGATTTTATTAAACAGCATTTATAATTAACACAACATGAAGAGCAGTGCATATAGTTCTAAATGCTCTTACGGGACTCAGTTTGCCCAAGGGTCGTATTCAATGCTCTTTGTTTTTGTTTCCGAGTTAATAAAACATTGTGATGAAAATGTAATAAATTTATGCATGATCTTAAATGCATGTGGGTGGATTATAATAGTAGACCCCGGGCGCTTGCTATGTATTATTATCCTGCCGCTATATACAAGGGATTGTGGGTCATTTTCAATATGTATATTTAAAAGCAAAACAAGGATTATCACGCTCGTCGTGGTCGTGGGGCGAAGAAGAAGATAATTCGATATATTGGACCATCCCGAGCGCCAAGCGCCCAACTAGACTAAATTAAATTCAACTCGTCGTGGTAATCAATAAAGAGATATGTATAATATGATTACTGTCTAAGTATGATAGTGTGAGTTGGAACTTCTGTAATTAAAACAAATCATGTCCAAATTTGTGGGAATATAAAAAATATTTTTTTATACACAGCAGTTAGAAATTTATAGTCCGGTCTTGGTGGTTTATGGTTAGAAGTGGACACTCCGCCAACCTAGAATCACTGGCCCTCGTCCCTGCCAGTGTGTCAGATGGTTATTAATTACTACCATTTCAGGAACATCGCATCCCTCCGTTTTATTCACTTAAATGTATTATAATAATATACATGAACTATAGATCCCATCCATCTCTCCGACCAAAGGCGAATCATCACTTAGGTCTTAACTTTAAGATTATCTTAAGACACCTCACCCCAGACTTGAAAAAGTTTTGACCATCTTAAGTTAAGATCTTGTTCGTGAAACGCGCCTATGACTGAAGATTGAAGTTAAGACCATCTTAAGTCCCAACTATGTCGTAAGTTGCTTTCAAGAAACTGGGCCCTGATGCCGTGATGGCTTCAAATCAGATGACCAGCGTTACCGTGACCAGGATAATGACGGAATCTAATTAACGCCATCGGTTCACATTGCATATGCTATTGTTCTGACTCTTTATGACTTAAGTTATTCATATCTCTATGTACAATTTGTTAGTTTTGTCTGGCCATGAATGATATGTCGTGTGATCTGCTGTATATCATGATATCTCTTTTAACATGGACTGTCTCTGGCATCATATCGAGAGCACTTTACCTTATAGGAACGCTATAGAGAAGTATGGTATTGATATATGCGAAATTAGTGTATATTGGCTGAATCAGAAAGATTTATCCTTTTTTCAAATCATTGCATAAGAATTATGATTTCCAAGCAGTGAGTGATTCAGTCGGATTCCTTATGTCATTTTGCATTTTTGGTTTGTTAAAAGCGATCTGAAAACGGATTATGTATACCTATGTGTGTTTTCGGGATTGACTTGTTTCCATTCTTGAATTTTGGCTGGTCAGCCTATATCGGGTTCAACATAATTTAGAGGGCGTTTCGTATTTACAGAAAACGATAGATGGTGTCATCTGGTGTATGGTGATCGGTGCGATTTGAAACTTCTCAAAACTATAAGATACGACCCACAGACGTATTTTTTTTTATTTGAATGTGATCAGTTCATTCTTGTTAGCTACAGTTGCGATCAAAATTTAACACTGAACCCTATGGAGATTCTAGTATTTTGGATAAATGGCGCCATTTTGCGTATGATAATATGCGTTACTGATATTACTCAAAAATACTAAGTATGAAACACAGACGTACTTTGGAAAAAAAATGGATGTGATCAGATGATTCTCGCTGGCTACAGTTGCGATAAAAATTTAACACTGAACCCTATGGAGAATTTCGTATTTTCTCAAACGTTGATTGTAATATCACTTATAAGCGACCATGTGCAACTATATATGAAGATTAACACTCGCGTTTGACCCACTGCATCAATCAATAATTGAATGGATGCAACATACGATACAGTTATGCCTCAATATACAGTAATTGGCAAAAGTAAGTGTCGAATGGTTTTGTAATTTCGATAATCTGCAGTCTGTTGAGTCAAACGAAAACATTCTTAACACTCAAGTTTTAACGATGTGATTACATATTAAACTAGAGGTCAGATTCCATGGAATCAGATATACTTCCATGGTATTCCATTCCATCCCATTTGAGTGTTATGCGTATATGTGTGTTCCTCTTCGCGCGAATGCATATTGGTGCCTTGCGATCCGATGGTGGACTTGCATTGACATTTCTAAATTTAATATATATTTTGGTACTTCTGTCTGTCTGTTTGTTTGTCTGTCAGCTATGGCCGGGAAAACTGCCCGACGAATTTTGACGAAATCTGATAAATGTGGGTACCTTTGTCCAGGGAGTGTTTTGGACGGGTCGAATCGTGACCCAAACCGGACATTGGTCTTCAAAAAGGTCAATCGAAGGTCAAATCTGGTAAAACAGACGGATTCACACGAAATTCGATACCTAGGGGTACTTTTGTCCGGGGAGTCTTTTGGGCGGGTCAAGTCGTGACCCTGACCTGACATTAACCTTCGAAATGATCAGTTCAAGGTCAAATCGGGTAAAACGAACGGATTTCGACGAAATTTGATACCTAGGAAAACTTTTCTCCGGGGAGTGTTTTGGACAGGTTAAATCGTGATAATAGGTTACTTCTACAGTAGAGCGGACATACCTATATAATATATCGGTGAGCATATTCATGCATTTGCCTTGCTTCTTGATAAGTCCGTTTGAATTTGCGTCATGAATAGAGGGTTTGAATTTGAGTAATATATATCACCCGTTACAACGTTATACGCTACCAGGGTTAAACCGTTCAATATAAATCATTAAAAAGTGAACTAATCTTGCGTTTAGATACCACTTATCACATCCACTCATCTAAAAGTTTTTATCTCAATATATGGTTTTCGGAGTAATTTTCCCCATTTGATCTTCGGTGGAATTTGCCAAATCTGAACCCACCCGACACAAACACTCCCTTGAGCAGGTTGCGTTTATATTAGAGAGGTCAAATTTTGGAGGCATACCTACAGTATACCGACTTACGTACCACCGCAATAAACTCGCTCCTACATTACCCCGTTTGGGTTTGGGGCTAAAAATCGGCTAGTGATAGACTACAGAAGTATACATATTTATGATATATAGCGTTGTCACGAGTAAACCGTTCCATCTGAAAATTAAAAAATAGACCTCTGGATGCGCGTGAACACTAGCCATCAGATGTACTCGTCAAAAAAAATTATCTCGATGTTTGAATTTTACCCCCTTTGCAATTTTCGTGGAATTTTCCTAAAGTCTCAACCCACACTGACACGCATTCTCCGTTGGGCATGTTACATTTATAGTTGGGACGTACATAACGTATGTCAACGTACATGCTACGACATTATCTTGCTCTTTAACCAGCCGGATTGGATTTGGTGGGAAAAGTAGTTGCAATATTTCCGTACCCCGTAACGCGGAAAGTACTGGGTAAAAACATTTTAAAGCGATATATTCGAGTCCGAATCTCTCGCCCAATTCGGAATATGCAATAAAAAAGTTAGAGCTCTGTACTTATAAAAAAACAAAAAAAAAAACATTGTTTATTCATCCTGGTGTATAGTGTGTCCATTTGTATGGGCGGTAACTCCTCAGGAAAAGCTCGGACACAAGTTTTGATGCCGTTGGTTTGTAGGGCATATCGAGTTGTGCATACGGTCCAATTTTCGATGCTCTGCTCCTTATAATTTCCGAGATAATAAAATGACATGTTTTCGTATAAGGGGAGATAACTCTGCGAAGAAAGCGCGGACAATATTCGTTATGCGACTAAGGCATAAAACTCATTTGCCCCAACAAACTTACCAACTTTTAGTTTTCTACTGCTCATACTTTCCGAAATATTGTGATTATAAAAGTGTTGAGTATTTTAATAATAATAATAATAGTGAAAAATAATTTATTTTTTAATTTCATTCCGCGGCGAAGCGTTCTGGCGACATTGGGATTCTTTCATTTTCAGTATCGCTTAGATGCCTACGTTCCCTAGAGATTTCACGGTCCTCCTCCAATTAGTTTCTGAGTATTTTCAATAAAACGGAAAACGACACCAATAGAAAAACAGTATACTTCCTTGGTTACACCATGGAAGTATAATTATTGTTTTATTGATATGTGTCTGTCTTGCTGTCAACTGACTAATGTTTGAAGCCACGTTGTTGATCATAACATGATAACGGGATGCATTGTCACAAATACGCAGGAAGATATTAGTCGTTCATAGTTGGCTCCATCGTTGTCATCGGAGTCTATCCCACATGTACTGGGAGATTCTGTGTTTTCGCAGGAAGTGTGCTGCTGACAAATGGCCATTTTGGGGCAGCTGAGATCTATAATATATACGCTTTGCTTTCACACTTCCGACGCCAGTTACATTTGACGAACTTCAGTACAGTGACTGAAACCTAAAATTCACCATCAAAATTCCAACCATAATCAATGTTCACGCTTCATGTATAGCTGTGACAATCAAGTAAAGTCGAATTGCCACTAAAGTAGAGCTTAATGAGTAACATTAGCATACACATTTTCCTGGCAATTCCGGGTAGTTGCTTAGTAACCGTTACTAAGAAGAGATCGGGTGGCAAAGTCTTCCGATCTTATAAAATGATCAGTGGTCTATGCAGAACACGACTGCACAGTTTTAGATATACGTGTGCCCCCTTTGAAATAACCAACACCATGTGACTAGACACTGGCTAAATAATGCAAAATACCAATGAATGATTAGTGCAATGGTGTCATCAATCATATGTGTTATTAGCTTAGCAACCGTTGCTACCCTTAAATGAGACATTTGGTTCACTCTACTGGTCAGGTACATCGCAAATATCACATCAGGGTATTAACTGCATTGGAAACGCAAACACTGGCGTTAAATTGCGACGCTATTGTAACAGAATGATGTATACCAAACCTAAATTCTCTATCATTCAATAAGTAAGCTGGTAGTTTGAAAAATAAGGTGCAATTTAGTTGCATATTTCTAGGAAATATTTCCCAGCTTAAAATGAGAATACGACAGCATCAGCCAAGTACAGTAGAACTGTGGTGTCGGGATTATGTTGAAGCCACATTCTCATGACCAACAGTTATTAATATATAGAGGTCATGGATGAAATGAGAATGACATTGACAGGAACAGCACCGTTCACCGGGGTACACATTAGTTTATCATACGAATGCTTGATATAACGTACCCTGTTACCTAGTTCGAACTATCCTGCCTGCCAGAATAGATGACTATTGTGACAGGTTTTGTGCCAACTCTGACATAGGATGGTTGGAACTGGTATGTCTAAAATTTATTATAATGAGGGGACTTATGATTGGTCAGTTAAGTCCCAACCCCTCTTTGTATATATGCTCGGTCCAGAGTTTAGACCGGCAGTTCTAGTCCTGCTACTCCACTTAGTTAGTCTCTTATACTAAGGTGCTGTTCCACTGGCTCAGTGTAACTCTGAAAGAAAACGCTGCTTACAGATTATCTCTTGAAGAAAAATAAAAAGATCAATTCAACACGACTCGACTTATTTGTGACAAGACCACGACCACAGACATCGTCACACACACAACGTAAAGAAGAAGTCCTACGGCTCTGTCACATAGAGGTTGTTTGGTGCGCGTGATACGGATTCACCTGGAACTCTTGAGATATTGGTAAGTACGTTTTCTTAGTCTATGTCAAATCCTTTTGGTAGTTTTTATAACCCTTTAGCGATAGACACCAGTGGCACGGGACCGATAGTTTGGACTACTGCTTTAATTAGAAGGTGCTATTTTGCTTCAATTCCGACACGTCCTGCAAGTAGCTATAAGTGTTATTTGCCGGATTGTTTTGATTTGTTGAATTTAACATTGAAAGAGTATGTAGATCTCCTTCAACCTCGATTTCACAGGTTAGTCGGTACTCGATACGGAAACGTGATTGAAGGTAGATTTGCGAAACACACTTTTGTGCACAGTGATTTTATTCATCTAGTATTTCAAATCATTTGGACGAACGAAACCAACATAGTGCACCAATCAGAGTTTGGAATGTGTGTCAAGACACCTTTTAAGCACGATTAACATACATAACAAAATCTAAAACTAAAATTCTGAAAATTACTACAGTAAGTTAGCTTGAAATATTGTTTTAAGACATTCAATATATGTCCATAAAGACAACATCTCAAGAAGAGGGATATAGATTAGGAAAATTATTTACAAGAGGATCTATAAGTTGCTTAGCACCCAAAATCGAAATAAGTAGACATAATTTTGAAGAATTGTGTAAACCTGTATTAAAAGAAAAATTGGCAGTAATAAAAATAATAACTTTCCAAACAAATAACTTGGAAATAAAATCAATTATTTACCATTATAAACACTATATAATAGAACCTCCTGTAGAAGAATATAAACCTACACAACCAGTCACACCATTTACAGTCACATTTAAACAAACTCAACCAGTGGAAACGTTTGCTATTGAAGAACCCTGGGACGAGTATTGATTAAACTATACATTTGCTAAGAGTCAATTTTTAAATCTTAACATAAATAATGGAAGAAGGGGACATATTAAGAGCACACATCTTGGCTCAACAGCAGCAGAATATGCACAATGTGCCCCTCCCTGAAGACAATGATGAAATGCAGGCCCAAGCACAGGCGCCACCTCCAATAAATTTTAACCACCAAATAGGAATGTTTCTCGAGGGGTTAAACCATCAATTTGAGGGATTTAATCCAAATTTAGCTGCACAGGTTCAGGCCATTAGAACACAAACAGCCGCACAAAGTGCATTATCGTTGGCTGGTATGATAGATGTGTACGAGGGTGATGGGAATAAATTCAAAGAATCTATTAAACAAGTAGAGAGATACTGTCAGGTAATTGGTATGCCTGATAACGAGAAATGGCTAGTGGCATTACAGAGGCCCAGTTGCAGATTATTTGCAACGACTTAAAAATGAACACCCGCGAGCAACCTGGAATGGGATAAAAGAACAACTTAAGGTTCATTTTGCTAATGTCACTGACCCACACCAGGCATTAACTATGTTAAGGACTGTCAAACAATTGCCATCAGAAAATATACACATATACGTGGAGAGAATCCGTCAGATAGCATCTGACGCATTCCAACCACAAGAGTTAGACATGAACCCTGTGCAGGCGCAGTTAATAGGTTATTTCGTGGATGGGTTGAACGATAGCAGCCTTAAATTAAAAGTTATCAGAGAAAACCCAAATAATCTTGACAATGCACCAAATGTGGCTATGGGAGAATTTAACATAAAAAAGAGATTCGCCCTTAGATTCCCAAAACAGAAAACAAGATCTTCAGATGATGAATGTGAACCCATGGATGTGGGCCACATTCGTCCAAACATAATACAATGCACCTTCTGCAAATTAATAGGGCATGACTTCAAATCCTGTCGAAAACGACAAGCACAGATGCAAAATCAATTTAACCATAAACCAATGCACTCAATCCAAAAATCAAATGAAACCATTTACCCTACAATTTTGTAAGTATTGTGGAAAGAATAGAAAACATAGAGACAACGAATGTTTTTAAATCCAAACCAACAAAAAACTTGTAAAGTCTGTTTTGCCACAGGTCTCAAATCAGACTATAAACCATGGAACTAAAAATGGCCTTAGCAATAAAATACAAAAATTACAAAAACCAGATATCACTTTAAGGACTGTGGACAAACTGTACAAACCAAAAGTAAAATCAAACATGGGACAAATTAAACACATAGCTCACCATGTAACTAACTGTGATTCTAAAACAAAATACCCTGTACAAAGTATTGATATACTGCACTCTGGCAGCATGCCAAGGCACACTACAGCAGTAGATAAAATTATTCATGATAGGTCAGTAGGTGACCGCAATTTTAAGTTGCACCCTCATAAAAGCCAACTGCAATATACTAGGCCAGATAAATCAAAAGGAAATAAAAATAGGCAACACCAAAACAAGGTTGTGTTCCCTGAAAATAGGTATGATATTTTAAAGGTAACTGATGACTTCAATGCCAATGATGCTCAGGTAAGTAGTCATCAACAGATAAGTGAAGTCATAGATATCCAGAACAATAAGAAATCAAGACCACACCAAGATAGGTTAAAATTAAATAATAAATTAAAAAATAAACATAAACAGGCTGTTAAGGCCCCAATTAGGCAACATGGTACCAATGTCTTTGAAAAAGAAAATTTCACTTTAGTAGAGGCTGATGATAAGTATAAATTACTTAGCAAACCCAATCAGAATAAATTTAAACCATTAAAAGCAAACACTAAGTCTATAAATGAAAAACATTCTACTAAACCCATGGAGAGTTTAAAACAAAAAGTAAAAGCAGAATGGTTAAATAAAATAAAACAAATACATGATAACAAGAGCTCACAAATAGCGGAAGTACATAACACAAAGTAAAACACATTAACCCTTCCCACCACAGCCAATCAACTGGAAAGATGATAGAGTCAACAGGCATACCTGTGCCTTCAACTATCATTTTATACATATGTAAGCAATGTTTAAGAAGCTTGGTGGATACTGGTGCTCAAGTTTCAATAATAAGTCACAGGCTTTATCTAAATTTACCTGATAAGCCTAAATTAAACAGAAATATAGAGAATTTGTCCTCAGTAACTGGAGGTCAATTAAAAGTTTTAGGTCAAGTGGACTTAAACTGTAAAGTGAATGGACTTAAACAAGGTCATTCATTTTATGTAGTTGATAATGTTTCAAGGAATTTAATCTTGGGAACGGATTGGATGATAAGAAATTGTGTCAGGATTTATTTCGATCTTCAATGTCTTCGAATTGGTCATAAGCTAGTACCTATGGTTCCTGACTCAGAAACTGCTTGTCTAGTCCGTTTAACCCTTTGAACCCTGGCGCCCCACAGTGATCGACACCCTGACCCGGGGCTCCCAGTGGTATGTCCACTTAAATTAGACAGTGTCTAGTAGAATGGTGTTGATTATGTTCAAATTGCGACACTGGTCTGAAACTTTACAGGTTTGTCCCCCATGGATCTGCGATCATTATAAGATCCCGAGACTTTGCCTCACGGCAACTCCTTGGTAACGGTTGCTAGGCAATTACCCGGAATTGACTGGAAAATGTAAATATAGCTTATAGCGTCGTAATTCAACCTCAGTGATTGCGTTTTTTGTATGCAGGTACTACCCTAACGTGAAATTTGAGATATACCAGACCAGAATAGTGAACCAAATATCCCATTTAAGGTTAGCAACGGTTGCTAAGCAAATACCACAACTGATCGAATGACATAATTGTACTAACCATTCAGTGGTATGTTTTGCCTTAATTTAGACATGTCTAGTCGCATGGTGTTGGTTATGTTGAAAGGGGACACCTAACTGAAACTGTGCAGGCATGATATATGCATGCACGGACCACTGCTCATTGTAAGATCGGGAGACTTTGCCACCCGATCTCGCCTTAGAAACGGTTACTAGGCGACTACCCGAAATTTGCAGGATAAACGAATTCTAGCTTATAACGTTGTAATTATACATCAGCGAATTGCGTTTCGATGCAACCAATATCCTAATGTGAAATTAAGATATACCTGACCATGCGCGAGTAAGTCAACTTGATATGCGATAGCCTTTTTGCTGCATGTGGCACAACAGAGACTGATATTACAGAGACCAGAAACAACGTAATTTCCCGTAACATATCGTGGCCCCATTGTTCAAGTAAGCTGTCCAGATTGTGTCTACTGTACTAACATGTGAAACATGCAACAAAATGTCATATTTTGCGCCACATTTCACTTAAACGCATTTAAAAAAATTAATTATAGCCTGCGCCCATGCGCATATTTTCATAGCCGTTTCTAGCGGGCAGCCAATCCATATAGACACCTTTGCCAGCGCTGACTTCACAATAGGCCAATTTAAATATATATATGAGTGGGTATGTCGTGTATAAGTACGTTATAAACCATTTATTTGTCATTGTGCTAGTCTGCGCGAATAAATCAACTTCATATGCGATAGACCCTTCCCCATATGTAGCAGAACACTGGTTAATATACGCGAGGGTAATTTAAACTTAAATTGTGTGTCTAAATTATGTCTGTTCTGTACACACACGGGGAACACGAAATTATATGCCGTAAATATAACGGCACAGTTCGCTTAAAATATCGTATGTTTTTGTAGATTATATGCTATGCGCATATATTTCTACCCTATACTAGCGGTCAACCATTCCATACGCACCATGGGCGCCGCTGACATATGTGGGGGCAATTTAAATATAAATCAGTGGGTCTGACGCTCTTTATACTATATATAAATTTGCTACCGAATCATGTCGTCGCTGCACCGAAATATCGGTGTTATGGGATATAGTCACGGTTCGTTTGCACCTAAATATCGGTGTTACGGGTTCAAAGGGTTAAAAGCCGAAGCAGTTATAAAACCAAGGAGTTGTTTATTGAGTTCCGTAAATATAGTAGGTGGTTGTTGTGATTTGTTTAGTTCACCTTACCTCAAGGTCACCTCAATAGATAATGGATTTATATCACAGCAACCCGGGCTTACGATAAATGATTCCATAACTGAAATAGGTCAATCTTCCGAGAAAACATTACCAGTGTTAATAGTTAATGAAACAGATAAATTCTATAAACTCAAAAGAGGATGTGTAGTTGGACAAGTGGAATCAGTTAATGAAAATGAAATTAATGCAATTCACACTTCCTCAGAATTAACCAACTACCAAAACTGTACTAAACAAAATAGTATTGATAGAATGGAAGACAGAGTTAACCCTTTCAACCCGGGAGACCGGAATACCGGTCCGATCCTTATTTTCCTATATCCCGGGAGACCGGAATACCGGTCCGGAAACCATACGATTTTTGACACGGAAATACAGCATAATAAACGCACATATCCATAATAATTGTACTTCTACTTTGCACACACGAGTCCCTGGTTTACCCCCGTGACTTTGGCTGTCGAACTGGCTACAGAGAGTCTGTTTCTTCGCGCATGCGCAGAGGCATATTAAAATAAAAAAGTTAGTTTTTTATCGTCGGCTAAGGAAATCAATTTCGTTAGAAATATTGCGAACAGAGCACACATTAAATATATTTAGCAGCTAAATTTGTGATGGGGGGGTCTGTTGTTTCGCGCATGCGCAGAGACGGATTTTGAAAAACGCTTTTTTATCCTCAAAGGAGAAGCATTTCTCTATAAACAACGCGACCACAGGGAGCCACAATATATAATAATATAATGTACATGTATATTGAGACTAGAATAGACTGTCTCGCTGAATTAATACGTGACACGTTTCACAACACGCTATAGTACAGATACACATGCGCAGATGTGACATACCGGTCCGGTACTTAACTATATATGGTCCATATATATGCGCATGTATAGATGAGCCTATATATGAGCACATGCATTTAACGTAGATTAGGTTGCGTATGAGTACTTGAAACGACGGAGAAGAAACTCCATATAATTACACACAAAGTATATGTGCACTAGATTCACTCTTCTGGCTAAATATGTCTAACATTTCACAATAAGGCGCTCACTGAATCGATAACACCATTTCTTAGCTCTTATTTACAACGATAAAAACTATAATTGCATTTGACCTTCAATTTAGGGTAGTTGCCTAGCAACCGTTACCAGGGAGTGATCATGTGGCAAAGTATCCCGATTTTAAAATACTCAGTGGTCCATGGGGAACATACACATAAAGTTTCAGAGCCGTGGAGCAACTTGAACATAACCAACAGAATGCGCATAAACACGTGTCTACAATAGGTCAAAATACCCCCAGGGGCCCCGGGTCAGGGTACAGCTCTCTGTAGGGAGCCAGGGCTCAAAGGGTTAAATTAAATGAAATAGATGCGCCAAATGAAAAGATGGAACTAATAAAACACTTGTTAATTAAAAATAAAGATTTGTTTGCAGCCAATGATGCTCAACTACAGTTTACCGATACAGTTAAAATGTCAATAAATAAACAAGAAACTCCGATTAAAATGAAACCCTATAGAGTACCTCTTCTAAAACGTCAGATTATGGATAAAGCAGTAGATGACATGCTTGAGTCAGGGGTCATCGAAAGGTCAAGGTCACCTTGGGCTTTCCCTTGCTTGTTAGTAGGCAAGAAAGACGGATCACAACAATGCTTTTGTGTTGATTTTCGAAGACTTAATGCGATCACAAAAACAATTAGTTGGCCTCTTCCTGTCATAGTTGACCTCTTAAACTCATTAAATGGTTCTAAATTCTTCTCAGCGCTTGATCTTAAGAGTGGCTATTGGCAAATAAAATTAGATGAAGATGCTCAAGAAAACAGTAGTTTTGTGTGTCACAAAGGTCAATATTCCTTTAAGGTTATGCCTTGTAAACGCCCCTTCGCTGTTTCAAGAGCTTATGAGCGTAGTCTTAGATGGTATGCAAGACTATGATTTGGCCTACTTAGACAATATCTTAATATTTAGTAAGAATACCAAAGATCATCTTCAAAATGTATTTGATCGCCTGCGCGACCATAATCTAAAAATGAAATTAAAGAAATGCAGCTACTTTAAAAATCAAACAAACTATCTTGGCTTTGTGATAAATGAAAATGGAGTTAAGCCAGACATGAAGAAGGTTGAAATAATTCGTAACTTAGCTCCGCCTACTACTGTTCGTGGTGTA
This sequence comes from Siphonodentalium dalli, assembly GCA_032622095.1. Classification (NCBI taxonomy): domain Eukaryota; kingdom Metazoa; phylum Mollusca; class Scaphopoda; order Gadilida; family Siphonodentaliidae; genus Siphonodentalium; species Siphonodentalium dalli. Next base: position 88,647,142 of record CP136069.1, on the reverse strand, counting down.
CGTTCGTTTATGGGAATGGTAGGTTACTATTGTAGGTTTATCCCTTCGTTTAGCTCCATTGCTGTACCATTAATTGCATTAACAAGAAAATATGCTAAATTTAAATGGACATCAGAGTGTCAAAGCAGCTTTGATGCCCTTAAAATTGGATTAACCACCATTGGTTGTTTAGGCTACCCAGATATAAATAAACCATACATTTTATATACAGATGCTAGTCAAAATTGTGTAGGAGCTTGTCTTACTCAGCCAGTAGACGAAGATGAACATCTAGTCACTGACTTATACATGGCAGAGGAAAAACCAATATATTATTTGTCACATAAATTGAGCGATACTCAACAACGATGGGCAACCATTGAAAAAGAATGTTTTGCAATTCATTATGCCCTTAAGAAGTTTGATCATTGTTTAAGTAATGCACATTTCATTATAAAAACAGACCATAAACCATTAGAATACTTATTAAAAGGCCCCCTTAGTTCAAACAAAAAGTTACAAAAAATGGGCATTGGATATAACTGGTTATAACTGTAAAATAGAATATATACCTGGACCACTAATCCTATGTGCTGATATGCTCTCTCGCATACCACTTAATGATGTCAAACACACCACCGATACTGAACAGGAAGAACCTGACATCAGTGATAAAGCTTATAAAATAGCAACGTTAAATTCTAACAAATTTAACCCTAAAGACTATGTCGCTTGTGAAATATCTTATAACGAATTACCTACCATGGCTAATCTACAGATACCTGGGTATAACATGATTGTTGAATAGGACAAAGAGGATGACATAGTCGAGCTTAAGAAGCAATATAATAGTTCTAAACCACCATCATCTATTTGGGATAAATATATCATAAGCCAAGGCATAATGCATTATGTTAGTGATGCCAATGATGATCCTAAACTTAGAATATGCATTCCTCAACATCTTCAAGCATCAATATTACAACAGTACCATAATAACAATGGCCATGTCGGGACATATAAAATGTTCTCCTCCTTACAATTAAAATATTATTGGAAGAATTTATATAAAGATATTTATCAACACTGTGATACTTGCATTATTTGTAAAAGTAGAAATCTTAAGAAAATAAAACCTCCTTTGCAAGACACGGATTTATCTCCCTATCCATTCGCTAAAATAGGATTGGATCTTTCTGGACCCTATACAACTACGCTCTCAGGTAACAAGTACATCGCCACCTTCATTGATTTGTATAGTGGTTGGCCTGAAAGTTTCGCAATTCCAGATAAGACCGCTCAAACGATCGCACAGTTATTAATGGATCAAATCATTCCATGCTATTCGTATTCGGCACCTTTAGAGCTCCTAACCGACAATTGATCAGAAAATTGTAATCAAGTCATGCAGGATGTCTTGAAGGAATTAAATATTTCTCACGTCAGAACTTCATTCTATCACCCACAAGCTAACGCTCGTCAGTGTTCGCGCTGTCGGTAGCCAAATTAGCCAATGGCTAATCTTTTTCGAATTTGGCTAATAAAAATTTCATTTGGCTAAACTTTTGGCTAAACTTTTTTTGAACCCAAATGGAGACTGAAAGCATGGAGCCAGAAAGCTAATTAATAAAAGCGCTCAATAGATCGACATTCAAGACGAAGTTAGGTGACGAAAGTATTTCATTATTTTCGAACTTATGAAATATCGTACAAAGGGAAACCCGATCGACAACTCTATCAACCAAGCGATCACAAAGTGATATGCAATCATCTTTAGTTTTCACAAGACGGACATTCATAGTCGCATGGACATTAAACCGACCGTGGTTGAATTATGACAATGTGAAGAAAGCAATGTTTTGTAAAGCAATTTGTTCGTAACAGGCTGTTTTAATCTGGAGAAAGATTACGTCACTCTGCACGAAGCAGCAAAAGGTCATTATTATTTTTTACATTTAATCCCCTAATCCCCCATTCAGCCCATTGTCTGTCTGGTCACTCACGGCGCGCCTGCACAATGCATGTTTATGATGACATTGTATTTATGACGGTCGAGGTTTATCAGTTCCAAGTGTAAGACAATAGCTTAATCGGCCAAATGTGAATCACGACAGATATTTTTTTGGCTATTTGTCGTCAATACCGATACAGTCAAAATAATATGCATGCTTTTATGACAGATTGTAATTTGATAATGGCGTAACAATATTAAGTTATTAGTTTCCAGATGTCACTTAGATATTTTCGCAAGGATAAATATTTAATGATTTAAAAAAAGATATTGATATAAAACCAAAAAAATAATGACATTAAGAAGGATAATCCGGGTTACCCCCCCCCCCCCCAAAATCACTCTCACATAAAGATTAATAAATTTTTAATAAATGATATATATAAAAATACTTCTAGTTCATCAAAATTATTTAAATTATTGTGTATTTTACCTGTGTCTGTTAGATTTTACGTTTTAGTCATTAATTGTGAACCGACCAGAAAACGATGATTTTATTTGGCCAAAGTTTTTTAATTTGGCCAAAAAACATTTGGCTAAAGTTTTTTTCATTTGGCTAATAAAATTTTCATTTGGCTAAACTTTTGGCTAAAGTTTTTTTCGGTCCAGCGCGAACACTGACGCTCGTGTGGAACGGTTTCATAAGACATTGCACGATGTTATTTCTAAATTAATAGAAAATCAATTAGAAGTATGGGATCTCCATCTTAATCAAACTCTCGCCGCAATTCGATTTAATGTGAACGAATCCACTAAATATTCGCCATTTTATCTGTTGTATAACCGAGATCCTGTATTACCATTAGATAACTTGTTAAAACCACATAAGAAGTATGTGGGTGACGCCTTTCATAAAGTTGCCCTTCAAGAAATGCATAGATCATTTCGATTAGTGCATAGACATTTTAAATCTGCTAAGAAGCGTCAAAAACAATATGCTGATAAAAATGCTAAAGATGTTAGTTATGAAGTTGGTGATCCGGTTTATTATAAGGATAATCGAACCAGAAATAAACTAGCTACCAAATGATTACCGTATTATCGTGTCACTGCTAAAACTTCATCAGTGAGTTATCGTATTCGGAATCAACTCACTGGTTGTGAAACTAAATGTCATGCAGAGCACATACGTAGGGCTCCACTTGATTGGCAAGTACCTACTAGAGAGGATAAAGGTCACGCAGTCCAAGCTCAACGCTATGTTGTGCCTCCTAGTTCTTCGGACTCCTCTGATTCCGAAGACGACATGCCTTTAGCACGTCTCCCTCAGAGATATAAACATAAACATAATAATTCCGCAGATGACGAAAATATTCCTTTAATGGATCTAGCTAAAAAGTTGAGGGTTGCTAAATATGTTAAGGCTCAATCTAATTCCGATATGGAAGATGTAGCATGTACGAGTTATGATGATCATGAGTCGGTAGGGTCCGATCATGCTCAGTCACTCGATGAATTTGAGGGTTACCTCACTGCTACATCAGACATGGTGGACGACGTTACTCCAGTAACGGGTAAACAGCCCACACCCATGGAGGCCTAGACACTTTTCATGTGCTGTTCCTTCCCATTTTTTCCCATTTTTCTTGCTAATGGATAGGAAACGTAGATTTAAAGTCGATATATACCAATGATTACTGATTTTAACGGTACTCCATTAGTAAGTAGGTTGGCGTTTTCTATATGTCGCCAATCCTTTTTATTCCCTTCTTTTCTGTGTAAAGAAGTTTTACATAGGGAGGTATACATTATGGGGCTCCATACTCTTTGCGAAAACACGTATAAATTTTTATTTTTCATTTTTCCTTTCCTTGTTGTAGTAACCAAATTTTAACATAACAATGGTTTTGTAAATTGAATTTTCAAAACCTTGGCACCAATTAAACTGGTGGGGTTAAATGTAATGGGGAAAGTTAACATCAAATACATTTATGGAGTATGACCTTGGTCATTTTAAATATCTTCCTTAAGTAAGAACCCTATATATAATGGCTGGTATAAACGTTAGTAAAAGAAAAATATGCTAAATAATAACAAGATAAGACATCTTACCAAAAATTCAACATTAACTATCATAAAATACATGTCTGTGTGTGGCCACACTTAGGAATAGCATAGTAACTGATTAAAAGATATAAAGGTTTGGCAACTGGATAGTTTGGAGATCTGATCAATCTCCCAGACAGTTACACTTGACACTATACATGCACACCAGTATACTTACATAAAACACTTATAAAACACTAATACATAAAATATCTTTTACTCTGTTCACAGATAAAAGATGTCCAGATCAAGAATAGTCATATGCTTGCTACCTTTTCTTGGTCTTATAACATGCACACTTATAACATCATATAATGTGATGTTTCAGAAAATAAAAGATATAACCTTAACAAATTCAGAATGGACTATGGGATTTGTAATAGACCTTAATGTCTATCAAAACTATCTAAATTTCATATCAGAACAAAAAAAACTAACTCAAATCCATATCGAAAATGCAATAACTAAATACCCACGTAGAATGTTCTCAAATGGAACAGTTCAAGAAGAATTCCAAATAACTTTTCAAGGATTACAATCGGAATTAAAAGCATTAAAAGCACAATATTTGGAAATAATAGTTCAATTCACGGAGTATAACAGTTTACATGGAAAAACTACAAGAAAACGTAGAGCACTTCTTCCATTTATAGGATAAGGTATTTCATGGCTCTTCGGTACTGTTAGTACTTCATATCTAGAAAACATAAATTCCAATATAAATAAACTAGGACAAAACCAAAATAAAATTCAACATGCCTTACAAGAAAGTTTCAGTATAATGGATGCTACTAGGAATTTGCTTAAAGACAATAGGCAAAGAATAAATCAATTGGCACAAATTGTTAAAGTCATAAAGAATAAAAATACTACACTTGCACTAAACCAACAACATTGAAGAATTCTAAAAATAGAATATTATACTAGTGTACATCATAAATTAGAATTAATTGTAGACGAAGTAAACCAAATGGTAACATCTGCAAGGTTTTACATAGAACACCTGCACATGCAATTAAGTATGCTAACCTCTAAACGAATATCTCCAAGTGTAATTAGGATAAATACGTTAAGACAAATGATTAGAGATATTAAAAAGAAACTGCCAGATCACCTAAAATTATCTTTTAACCCGACATCAGAAACTTGGCAATATTATCAACATTTAACTTGTAATGCTGTTTTATCTAACAGTCAAATAGTTATAATAATTAAAATACCACTTCTAAATGTTAAAAACAATTATGAAGTATTTAAAATACATTCTTTACCTTATGCAGTAAGCGAGAAGATATTGAAAACAGACTTAAATCAAATGATAGCAGAATATCGCTTAGGCACTTCAACGTTAATTATAAACCATAGTAGAACTCAATATGTAAATTTACCAGAAACGTCACGATGTGCTAAGGACAAATTAAAGTATTGTAAATTTAATGGACTAATTAGAGATGTGGAAGAAATGAAACCTTGCCATGTAGCATTATTCATAAATGACAGTAAATCAATAGAGAAAAGATGCATAGTAGATGTTAAACCAAATATTGTTTTTCCATACGTAACTCAAATAAATAAAGGTCTTTACGTATTAAGTACAAAGGAACAATTAACTTTCTCAATGGATTGTACAAACATAAAAGACCCTTACCAAATAAAAATACCCCCCCATCGGATTATTAGAACTAAAACCTATTTGTTCAGCATCCACACATAGCTTTAGATTTGAAAGTTATTATGAAGGAAACAACACTAATTTAGTGGATGCATTTAATAGTAAGACTTTTACCAACATTTAATACTTCTAGATTCCTCTTATGGAAACCACTCTTGGAGAAGTTACCAAACTATTTAAATGTAACTTTTCCAGAACCACTGAAGTTAGTTGATAAGATACCTCTTAAGCAACTTGTAAATTCTTCAGATAGTCTAGTAGTCCTTACTCCGGCTTCAAATTCATTTTCAAAATTCTTATACTTTCTATTACTTGTTCCACTGGTTATATCTCTATGCTGTATTGTCAAATTTAAACATGAAATATGGCATGGGTTATGTAAACGCCGCAACAGGCGAACTGAAAGACACAGACGAGAAAAGGTACTAAATGCAAATATTGAAAACACTAGTGAAGCTGTATATGAAGATATGGAACTAAGCACAACTGAACCAATGAAGAAGCGACAACAGTCGTCCCCAGAGACAACTTCAAGGAGAACACGAATTCTTCATCCAGAAAAGGAAATAATCGAGTTGTTTGATAAAAGTCTATTCAATGCACCGACACTTCAGCTAATGAATCCTTCAGAAGATCAGAATGCCTATGCCGCTGTTAGGAGAGCCACTAAAGCCCGGAACATTACTGAGAGTGATAATAATGTCGCTCCCGAAGCAGTATCAATCCAAATCAAAGGATAAATCATGGGAACGACAGAACCAAACATTGCAATACAAATGATGATAATTGTGATGATAATGATTCAAAAAGAAGAAATAACTTCTCACATAAAACATTCTTAGTAACAAACTAGGAAAAAGGAAGCTATGTATACACATTTCCAAAAGAAGAAATGATGATGATGATGAAGAAATATAAACATTTCGAATAAAGAAAGGATAACAAATACTTTCTTACCAGGATGTATATAAACATTTCCAAAAATAAGGAAGGATGATGATGATAAAGATGATGATAATGATGATCGTCTATATCCTTAGAGAAAATAAGGAATTTATAACATTGTCATGTAGACGTTACAGTGATAATATTTCTTAAAGACGAGTCCAACAGTGATCGTGATAATGACGATTTGCAGAGTGTGATAGTGCAAAGACACTTAACATTTAAGAAAATATTGTTGATACTAATTGATTCAAAATGTATATTAATTATTATTAACCTATTGTATTAATAGAAAATTGATGTTAGGATTGGAATAAGACCATAGTATCTCTCTCACACATTTTAGTTTGAAGTATAAATATTTAGCGATTAATGAGAAATATCATGGCCACCACACTTCCAATTTACGGCTGAAATTATAACAGAAATAGTGCTGTTTTTTTTCGAACTATACTTAAAGTCATCCTTCTGTTATATTCTCTATCTTAGGAGATTTCCCTAACGTGAAATATCTTGGGTATATGAGGATTGTAACAGAATGATGTCTACCAAACCTATCATTCAATAAGTAAGCTGGTAGTTTGAAAAATAAGGTGCAATTTAGTTGCATATTTCTAGGAAATATTTCCCAGCTTAAAATGAGAATATGACAGCATCAGCCAAGTACAGTAGAACTGTGGCGTCGGGATTATGTTGAAGCCACATTCTCATGACCAACAGTTATAATATTAATATATAAAGGTCATGGATGAAATGAGAATGACAGGAACAGCACCGTTCACCAGGGTACACATTAGTTTATCATACGAATGCTTGACATAACGTACCCTGTTACCTAGTTCGAACTATCCTGCCTGCCAGAATAGATGACTATTGTGACAGGTTTTGTGCCAACTCTGACGTAGGATGGTTGGAACTGGTATGTCTAAAATTTATTATAATGAGGGGACATATGATTGGTCAGTTAAGTCCCAACCCCTCTTTGTATATATGCTCGGTCCAGAGTTTAGACCGGCAGTTCTAGTCCTGCTACTCCACTTAGTTAGTCTCTTATACTAAGGTGCTGTTCCACTGGCTCAGTGTAACTCTGAAAGAAAACGCTGCTTACAGATTATCTCTTGAAGAAAAATAAAAAGATCAATTCAACACGACTCAACTTATTTGTGACAAGACCACGACCACAGACATCGTCACACACACAACGTAAAGAAGAAGTCCTACAGTTCTGTCACAGCTATATATAAGCTTTATCTGCAATTTCCAGTCAACTCCCGATAGTTGCCTAGGCTAGCAGCCGTTACCAAGGAGTTACCGGGTGGCAAAGTCTCCCGATCTTATAATGATCAGTGGTCCGTGGGGGACAAACCTGTAAAGTTTCAGACCTGTGTCACCATTTGAACATAACAACACCATGCGAATATTGACAGTCTAAACCACGATTCAAAGCCCAAGTCGACGATTTGTTCACAATAGATGGAGTCATGATAAATTATGAAGGGTGATGGAAGGCTTCCCTCAACTATGTTCTTCGTCATTTTGCTACGACCAATATGTGGTATTCACGAAACCACCATGCACGACTTACTTCTTCACGATCTTGCCGCACCATTATCATGCCAGCCATATATGGCATGATCTTGTCGCACCATTATCATGCCATATTGAACACTCGCCTCACAATATAAACAACGCTCTACAATCCACAATATCGACACATGTCCGTCCAGTAAATGTGCATAGTTATCGCAAAATGAGAGAATTATACTAAACTTTATCACCATATAATAATACAACAAAGTCATTGTTTTTGTTATGATCCACACATGCACATACATGTAGACAATGAAATACATGAACTTGACGACAGGTGTCATTAAAATACATGAACTTGACGACAAGTGTCATTATTATTCTATCGCATTAATCGTGATTCATACGCAAGTCTGTTAAAGCTTTGTCCACGCACTGTGTCAACTACATCTTAATGTGTTGCGCTATATATAAGAATATAAGACCAAGCACACAATGCGCATATGTCTTCTCATAAATAACTTCTCTTTTAGAAGGTGTCCAGAAATGTCTTCCCTATTTATACTGACAATTCATTTCTATTCTTGTAGCAAAGAATTTGAGAGAGTGATTTGTTATGTTGACTGAGATGGTCATCTAGTATGTTATAAATGCATCCTGGGGCCGATGTATTGAGTGGACAGAAAACAGTTTCTGTCTTCTTTATATTCAGATCAACATAATTTGAACTCCCATGTCAAAAACCTAGAAAAAGAGTAGCGAATTCAAAAATGAATCATTCAGCTGTCAAACGCCGAAAAGGTCAGTCGAAAAAACATCCTAGCAGTCGAGCTCTTGATATTTTTGATTAATCATGGCACAAATGGTAAATGGATCATGCGAATGCAATAAATCGGAACTTGATATAACACATGTTCCACCAACGGTGGCTACAATGTCAGAATCGCAGTGGATCGAAAATATTTCCGATTGCACCGCTGAATAATTCCGCTCCGATAGAGTTTGTCATACCATCTCAAACCGAAAAGTGGACAGATATTAATCAATCTTATCTTTATGTGAAATTCAAAATTACAAAAAAAGATGGAACTAATTTGGTAGCTGGTACGGAATTAGCACCTGTTAACAATTTCTTTCATAGCATGTTCAGCAGTATCGATGTTTACTTGAACAACAAATTGATAACTTCGAATTCTGACACTTACCCATACCGAGCATATTTCGAAAATCTGTTGGGATACTCTCCAGAATATAAAGATAATCAATTAGCAAATTTAGAAATGTGGTATGGCGATAAAGCAGAACAATTTGAAGAGAATACCAAAGGTGGTGGCAATGCTGGATTAACTTCTAGAGAAAGTTTGATCGGTGGTAGTAAAATTGTTGAACTATGTGGACGCTTACACACTGATCTGTTTCTTCAAGAAAAATATTTACCAAATGGAATTGAAATTCGTATCAGATTAAACAGATCACCATAAAATTTTTGCCTCATTGACGCCGAGGATGGACAAATTGTTTTCGAATCAGCAGTGTTCCATGTCAGAACAGTTAGTCTCTTTCCAGCGGTCTCAAATAAATTAAATCAAGACATTGTCCTGTCAAAAATGAAAATACCTATCAGACGAGTAGAAATAAAAACTTTCACAATTAGTACTGGACTTAGATCAAAAATTGAAGACCACTTATTTCAAGGACAATTACCAAAGAGACTTTTTATTGCGTTGGTCGAAAATAAAGATATGAATGGAGATTTGGGTACCAATCCATTCCACTTCAAACATTTCAGTTTGAATAAATTGGAAGTTAGTAAAGACGGTCATACAATACATAACCGTCCATTTGAACCAAACTTCGCAACAAAACAATGTCTCAGATCATATTTATCTTTGTATCAATCTTTAGGAATGTTTGGTGTTAACAAATCAATTGGCATTAATTTAAAAGAATATATGAATGGTTATTGTTTGTGGGGTTTCGACTTGACACCGGACCAAGGAAGCGACGAGGGACATCTACATCCTATAAAGACAGGGAACCTGCGTTTGGAGCTTCAGTTCTTGACAGCTCTCACTACAGCCGTCAACGTTTTGGTGTATGCTGAATTTGACAGTGAAATAGAGATCACAGCTTTGAGAGAAGTGCTTACTGACTATTAGGATGGAGTTCACATCACAGCTATGGAACTACTATGAAGAATACCAATGTTCACAAAACTTTGCTCCGAGATGGAACCTGATCTTGGAACACTCAACAACGCTATGATTGAAGAACTACAAGAACTTATTCGCAAGGAAGTGTCAGCAAACTGTGAAGGATGTAAAATAGAACATCCTAGTCAACGTGAACATGTTCTGTGTTTGTTCTCTACAACTAATGATTGGACAAACCAGTTTATCGACTTAGCGCTGATTAAACTTGACATATACAATGTTATGGAAAGATGGTTCCCGAAGCTGATGGAGTTAAACCCACACTGCAAGGAGAAGTTCGAAGCATACGTCATGTGGGATCATCTGAGAAACAGTTTGGAGCTCAACCGCAAACAATTCGACGCAGAGTGGACTCTGATGTGGTCACAGCGAGTCAAATAGAATTACAACGATGCAGACAGCTGAACTTCAATATATTCTGGACAATTCCTGGTTAAACTTAACACACATGTTTGTGCTAGAGATCTGTTACCAGAGAAGAAACCACAGCATATTCAAGCATATATTGTGAACACGCACTCATCGGATCAGCCAGGAGAACACTGGACATTGATGTTATTCAATGGAAGATCAGCTGTATACTTCGACTCATTTGGACTACCACCACCGAGACGATATATGTTACCATTCATAAAAAGGAACTCATCAGCATGGACTATGAATACAACACGATATCAACATCGTGCGACAAATGTGTGTGGATTATATTGTATATTCGCACTCCACCACATGATGAAAGGAAAGAGGATTAAAAGATTATTCAATTCTCGGGATTTCTTCAAGAATGACAGAACAATAGTTCGATGGTTTGGAAAGCTCTATGGTCGATTATACAGAAAAGCAAATTAAACTTCACCAGGACATCGACGGCTGATATACATACAACGCAAAGAAGACGACGACCAGATAACAACGAATGTGTCAACAACTCCACACAATAGACTCTTTTGTTATTGATTCAGCGTAGGATGTTGTAGGATGTTCAATTAAGTTTCTTCAAATCTGAGACCTTGTTTTGTACATAAATAATTGTTCTTTGTTAATATTATTGATGTATAATAATATATTATTGTTCATTGTTCTTGTTCTTGTTTTTGAAAAATAAATGATAAATTTCAACAAAATCGTTTTCACTGTAGGATCCCCACCAATTGATTCTGTTCGTGTCGATGTGTCATCTCTGGTCAGAATTATACAAACTTTAAATTAGTAATGAAAAAATGTCTAAGTCCATTTTCATTTTTTCGATCAGAAATGTCACATCAATGACAGGAACATCTATCCTCAGGGGGGAACTATGGCCCAGTACCCCCCAGACATGGGCACTATGGCCCAGTACCCCCCAGACATGGGCACTATGGCCCAGTACCCCCCCAGACATGGGCACTATGGCCCAGTACCCCCCCAGACATGGGCACTATGGCCCAGTACCCCCCAGACATGGGCACTATGGCCCAGTACCCCCCAGACATGGGCACTATGGCCCCAGTATCTCCCCAGACATGGGCACTATGGCCCAGTGGGCCATAGTGCCCATGTCTGGGGGGTACTGGGCCATAGTGCCCATGTCTGGGTGGTACTGGGCCATAGTGCCCATGTCTGGGGGGTACTGGGCCATAGTGCCCATGTCTGGGGGGTACTGGGCCATAGTGCCCATGTCTGGGGGGTACTGGGCCATAGTGCCCCCCCATTACTACTGACCAGACCCGGCGGACAGTTATTGGTGTTCACCCCAGAGTCGAACTTGGTTATTTGGTTGGCTGATTTTCGGTCAACATTGACACATTTGGCCTACATTTTCTCTGTTGCAAAGCGTTGTTTTGTTAACGAACACATTTTGCTCATTTTTTCTCTCCAAACATTATAGTCATAATCATAATAATCATAATAAATAAAACAGAACGAGTCAGATAGACTCTTAGTCCCGGTACATACCTACACTTGATTTTAGAATAATACAATATAAATAACAGTACTTTCACGGTATTTTAAGGTCGGTATTGGATTTGATGTCATTGAAGTGGCAATCTAATAGTATCTTAACATTCCCTCATATCGCATGTAAGATCACGATCAACGTATTTATAAGGAAATAATTTCAGTACTATAGAAGCTACAATGTCATCCCCAACCAGGGTTGTAGCTACAAGATTGGTTGGGTGGGGTTGGGATATATTTTTCAATAGTATTTAGTGTGAATTTTCAACCAGTATTTAGTGTGAATTTTGGAACGTTTAGAACAAAATTCGAATAATTAATTACGTTCACAGTTGAAAAATTCCCACTATGCATAGGGCTGTGTTAGGTTGGAACTTTCCAACAGTTGTAATCTGTATATAAATTGGAAATTTGGAATACTGAGACATTCCATGACAAAACTATAAATAGTTGCATTTGTGGGAGTAGGACAGGCGTTTCGATCGGTATAATGGTTGTGGCGAAAAGTGGCTGAAATAATTGTGAAAATTTACATTTTCTGGGATATTTTGTGGAAGAAATCGTCGCGCGGCGATGATTAAATTGCATTTTTTTTTCCGTGATAGAGCACTGACAACTGATTCTAACTGATCGTTGGGGTCGAATATTAGTGACGAAATATTCACTTACCTAAACTGTTTAGAAGTGGTGTCTAAATGTGCTTATTAGCAGCAAAAACTGTTTCAGAAAGTGTCTGCAAACTTTGACAACACAAATTCCTCGCCTCGGACTCTGCGACTTCCGGTTTTCGTTTGATTCCGTTGATCCACTGTGATATTCAAATCAACATGACAAGTTAATTGAACACCTAGTCGAACATCTACGGGATAAAGATATACATTCAATGTACATGTTGTAAAGTCAATTTTGGACTATTCCTAACCATACTTAGTTACAGGGTGCTTAGGCTGTGTGTACATATTTTAGGCCATAAACACCTGTGTTGATGCATCTTGGATGTAACAAAACCTACCGTATGTAAACACAAAATTGACTGGTGTTATAACCGCCTGCCCGCGTCTTTTGGAACGATGTACACAACAAACGAGCAAAATCAACCACAAGACACCCGAATCCCGTACTGTTAGAACTTCCTAGAACCAAGTGGTCAGGAAAACTACCCCACCACGCCTTCCCCACAACATGGAACAATATGGGAAAAGGCTATACTTCTTGCCAAAACAGGCACACATTGAAGAAGCGCTTACAGATAGCCATGCTGAAAAATTACCCAGAAAATGTACGCTGTAAAAACAAAGAATGTCCCGACTGTGCTCAATAAACAACACGAACATTCATTGTCATACTCGTTGTATAACCCTAATACTATACTCAAATAATTGTCTTCACATCTGCATGTGGACACACATCGCATTCTCGTTCCTAACATGCCCATATATACTACCATACATCATAAATGTTACCGTACACCATTATGATTTATCTAACGAGACTACGACCATATACCGCCAGATATATATATACATATATATATATATATATATATATATATTCGTTTATATGTATATCTGGCGGTATATGGTCGTAGTCTCGTTAGATAAATCATAATGGTATAATACTAGCCGATGAGCCCGACGTTGTCCGGGCTATTCAAAAACAAAAATTCAAGTCGATAGCTCTACCCAGCCCGACGTTGTCCGGGCTATTAAAAAACCAAATTTCAAGTCGATAGGTCTACCCGTTTCCGAGATCTGGTCTGCACATGCGCGAAGCTGGCGTCGCACGGGCTCGGCGACCCGATAAAATTCGTATCCGGGGCAAGATACATTCACATACCAAATTTCAAGTCGATAGCTCCACCCGTTTCCGAGATCTGGTCTGCGCATGTGCGAAGCTGGCGTCGCACGGGCTCGGCGACCCGATAAAATTCGTATCCGGGGCAAGATACATTCACATAGCAAATTTCAAGTCGATAGCTCCACCCGTTTCCGAGATCTGGTCTGCGCATGCGTGAAGCTGGCGTCGCACGGGCTCGGCGACCCGATAAAATTCGTATCCGGGGCAAGATACATTCACATACCAAATTTCAAGTCGATAGCTCCACCCGTTTCCGAGATCTGGTCTGCGCATGCGCGAAGCTGGCGTCGCACGGGCTCGGCGACCCGATAAAATTCGTATCCGGGGCAAGATACATTCACATAGCAAATTTCAAGTCGACATCTCCACCCGTTTCCGAGATCTCGTCTGCGCATGCGCGAAGCGGGCGCCGCACGGGCTCGCCAATACGACAACGTCGACCGCCTGGCCAAACTACACACATGTACCAAGTTTCGTCCCGATCGGTCGAGAATCGTAGATTTGTATAAATGACAGACAGACAAACAAACAGACAAACAGACAGAGGTCTTCAAAATATATATGAGACTAGCCGATGAGCCCGACGTTGTCCGGGCTATTCAAAAACCAAATTTCAAGTCGATAGCTCCACCCGTTTCCGAGATCTTGTCTGCGCATGCGCGAATCTGGCGTCGCACGGGCTCGGCGACCAGATAAAATTCGTATCCGGGGCAAGATACATTCACATAGCAAATTTCAAGTGGATAGCTCCACCCGTTTCCGAGATCTGGTCTGCGCATGCGCGAAGCTGGCGTCGCACGGGCTCGGCGACCCGATAAAATTCGTATCCGGGGCAAGATACATTCACATAGCAAATTTCAAGTGGATAGCTCCACCCGTTTCCGAGATCTGGTCTGCGCATGCGCGAAGCGGGCGCCGCACGGGATCGCCGATACGACAACGTCCACCACCTGGTCAAGCTACACACACGTACCAAGTTTTGTCCCAATCAGTCGAGAATCGTAGATTTGTATAAATGACAAACACACATACAAACAAACATACAGACAGAGGTCTTCAAAGTATATATGAGACTAGCCGATGAGCCCGACGTTGTCCGGGCTATTCAAAAACCAAATTTCAAGTCGATAGCTCTACCCGTTTCCGAGATCTCGTCTGCGCATGCGCGAAGCTGGCGTCGCACGGGCTCGGCGATCCGATAAAATTCGTATCCGGGGCAAGATACATTCACATACCAAATTTCAAGTCGATAGCTCCACCCGTTTCCGAGATCTCGTCTGCGCATGCGCGAAGCTGGCGTCGCACGGGCTCGGCGACCCGATAAAATTCGTATCCGGGGCAAGATACATTCACATAGCAAATTTCAAGTGGATAGCTCCACCCGTTTCCGAGATCTGGTCTGCGCATGCGCGAAGCGGGCGCCGCACGGGATCGCCGATACGACAACGTCCACCACCTGGTCAAGCTACACACACGTACCAAGTTTTGTCCCAATCAGTCGAGAATCGTAGATTTGTATAAATGACAAACACACATACAAACAAACATACAGACAGAGGTCTTCAAAGTATATATGAGACTAGCCGATGAGCCCGACGTTGTCCGGGCTATTCAAAAACCAAATTTCAAGTCGATAGCTCTACCCGTTTCCGAGATCTCGTCTGCGCATGCGCGAAGCTGGCGTCGCACGGGCTCGGCGATCCGATAAAATTCGTATCCGGGGCAAGATACATTCACATACCAAATTTCAAGTCGATAGCTCCACCCGTTTCCGAGATCTCGTCTGCGCATGCGCGAAGCTGGCGTCGCACGGGCTCGGCGACCCGATAAAATTCGTATCCGGGGCAAGATACATTCACATAGCAAATTTCAAGTCGATAGCTCCATTCGTTTCCGAGATCTCGTCTGCGCATGCGCGAATCGGGCGCCGCACGGGCTCGCCAATACGACAACGTCCATCGCCTGGTCAAACTACACACACGCACCAAGTTTCGTCCCGATCGGTCGAGAATCGTAGATTTGTATAAATGACAAACAAACAAACAGACAAACAGACAAACAGACAGAGGTCTTCAAAATATATATGAGACTAGCCGATGAGCCCGACGTTATCCGGGCTATTGAAAAACCAAATTTCAAGTCGATGAGCCCGACGTTGTCCGGGCTATTCAAAAACCAAATTTAAAGTCGATAGCTCTACCCGTTTCCGAGATATGGTCTGCGCATGCGCGAAGCTGGCGTCGCACGGGCTCGGCGACCCGATAAAATTCGTATCCGGGGCAAGATACATTCACATACCAAATTTCAAGTCGATAGCTCCACCCGTTTCCGAGATCTGGTCTGCGCATGCGCGAAGCTGGCGTCGCACTGGCTCGGCGACCCGATAAAATTCGTATCCGGGGCAAGATACATTCACATACCAAATTTAAAGTCGATAGCTCCACCCGTTTCCGATATCTCGTCTGCGCATGCGCGAAGTGGGCGCCGCACGGGCTCGCCAATACGACAACGTCCACCACCTGGTCAAACTACACACACGTACCAAGTTTCGTCCCGATCGGTCGAGAATCGTAGATTTGTATAAATGACAAACATACAGACAAACATACAGACAAACATACAGACAGACAGAGGTCTTCAAAATATATATGAGATTGTTAATTTGAATTATCCCAAAACCTCACTTTGTTTTAGATAATTTGAACAGTTCAAAAAAATCCTATGGAGAGATAATACATTTTCGATCTGATAAATCGTCTGGATTGGCTCACAACCACGCCAATACTTGTTTGTGATATGCCCTAAGTACTAGATTCTAGAAAGTTTTATATACGACTATAGTATGTACATGTGCGTGGATCTGAAATACAAGCATCTATGCTATTACTTATAGTTATACTTGTTTTAGGGGGTAGCAGGAAGACAGCCCGATAGGGCTATTCTACCCCCGACAATACACTGCTTTACTTTATTATGCATTACTGCCACTGTATCATTCGTGTGTATTGTAAATAAACTATCCTATCCTATCCTATCATATTGATTGTTGTTAATCTACCATGGTCCAACATCTATTTACATACCCCAACTCTCAAAGAGAATGGGGGTATATTGGATTGACTTCATCCCTCCGATTCCCGTCCGTCCGAGCATATGTCTCAAACACCGGTTGTCGGATCTGAATGAAATTTGGTATGGATGTTCACTACTATGAGTAGTTTTTCTGCATTTACCGTTCTAAGGTTATTCATCTTGGTTTATCTGGTAATGTTGGTTTTTTGTCAGTCCGATCAGTTATTTCCACCACCGGTAGACGAATCTCAATGAAATTTGGTATGGATGTTTACTAATATGAGGGAAATTAATTCAGTGTTCAATCGTTTTTATTTTCCGGTTTTCTGTTTTAGAGTTATTCATCTTTGTTTATGTGGTTGACAGATATCAATGGAATTTGGCATTGATGTTCATTACTTTGACAATCAATTGAGTGTTCAAAAATAAATTGTTTTCGTTCTGGTGTTATTTATCTTTGTTTATATGAATATGTTGGGGTGTTTTTCCCATCCGAGCAGATATCTCAACCACACTTTGTCGGTTCGAATTTGCCAGCACCTGCAGTGCAATCTCTTGTTTGCAATTGATTTTGATACATCAAAGTTGTTGCTGGGATATTTTCAAACCAGTGGAATAAGATATATACAAATGACCCATTAAAGCACAACCTTTATGTATATTACTTGATGTATTTAAGACATTGAACTTTCCGAGTTCCTAATCGCTCCATTGACTCTAACACATTCAATTAATTCCTATTCATGTTGAATTACAGTGTCATTGACACTTTCATTAAGTATGCGACCACCAAGCAGTGCAGACTATCTCTCGATATGGCCAGAGGAGAGTGGTCGAAAAGATCGAGTGATCTTTTCCTTCACCCCACAATTTTTTGATTTGAGGATATCTGAACATAGAAAATCGTCATGTCCGAACATGGCAAAGCTGAGTTGAATGTTATATGTGGAAGAGCCCACGAGCTTTAATACGGGGTATGGGGGTGCCCTATGTATCCCTTTAAGTTGGGTGTTTGTGTAGTTGCTGAGTGAGTCGTGCATGTGGTACGCTGAAATGAGGAACGGGGCCCATGTCATAAGGTTAAAATGGTGTTAGTTGTGTTAGTTATGCCTGAGTACCCTGCAAACAAGCAGTCTGATTATTCACGGACCTCCTCCACATAGAAACATGCGTGCTGCCCCCCCCCCCCCCAAATCATACATGTTTGCGTTCACAATCTATAGCAATACTATTTTGCTTTAATAGAATAGACAAGAAAACCAATTTATGTCAGAAATGGTAACGCGCTTTTGTATATATGTATATATGTTTGCATGTTCCATGTCAATTCGTGGCTAGCAATAAACTCATTCATTCGCTCAAGATCATATATTATATACCCATGATTGTAATTATATATAGAATATAAAATATATTGGTTTCACGAATGACCAACTCATAATTCCGTTAAAACAACTAATCCTTCAAATTATTACAACAACTATATACGGCTTATCATTGAAGGTTTCTCGTGCATCTCACCAGAATTCCCAACTACACGCGGAGCGCGAAATAAAATAAATCAGTAATTTTAGATTGGTTGTCAATGGTACATCACTCTACAATGACAGTGTTTGTGTGCATGTTTTGGTCATGATTGAATTTGAATTTTCTGTATGTTCATGCATGTCTGCCCACACATTTTGTTAAGAGAGCTTTTGCATTAACTGTCACGTGTTGCTTCGAATTTTCTCTCCCACCCATCCCCCTGGGTACGGGCGTATAGGTGGAAGCATGTATTGGCAAAATAATGGTATATACAGTATTTGGCAGACTTTAATAGCTGAAAATATATGTGAATGGTATTAACAACAGGGATATGCACATAATATACATTCAATAGATATTTTTGTGGTTTTTGTATGTTTTTTGTGTGTTGGTTTTTTCTTTATTTTAATAAAATTTGATGTGTACATATTGGACAGTGACAGTGTGTTCTTGAGTCGTCTCCGACTCCCGAAGAATGGCCAGAGCGGCAAGCGGGTCGAACATATGTGGATAAATGCCCTCCCAACTCGATGGGAGCTAATGACCACTTGTGGGTCTGAAGTTCCTTGCATCCCACCCCAAGCCAGCGCTTGGTCTATTTTTACGCCGGGTGGGTGTTGTCGGGTAACTGGAATGTTAATCACGAGCGCTATAGTTTCTGTAAAGGAATGTTACCAAGATAAGCAGTTTTTGTTAGTTGATTTGAAGGAGATAATTACTACATGTACGACAAGCGTTTCCTTCTCCGCCCGGGACAGTCAACAATGCCGCCGGAGCCATCTACGGCGTGGGCCCGCTAACCTATATTTTACTGTTAGTGTTAGTATTGGTGTCCAATAATAACAAGAAAACCATAATCAGAAATGGTAACGCCCTCAAGATCATATTATTAGCCATAAATATAAATTATAATATAAAGTCAACATAACTTTCACGAACTTGGACATCGACACTTTCTAATCGCTCTACAAAAGCATGGTCAGACCTATCATCGAATACTGTAACTCTGCATGGAGCCCACATCACAAATATCAAAGCATTGTGTTAGAGAAATACAAAGAAAAGCAACGAAACTAGTTCATCAAATAAAAACTCTATGCTACCGAGACCGAATGATAAGACTCAACCTGATGTCTTTAAAATATCGAATATTTAGAGGAGATCTAATCGAGGTATATAAACTGTAGAATGGTCATTACAATATCAATGCCTGTGACCCATTAGAAAGACATTCATCAGGAAGAACAAGAGGGCATAATAAAAAGCTACAGATGCCCATTGTTAACAAGGCCACATGAGGGTGGTAAATAGCTGGAACTCTCTGCCAGACTTCCCCGTTGAGACTCCAACACTCGATCAATTAAAAACATACATAGACTCATTCTTCTATTATATAAAATACGAGTTCGACGACAAGTAATATGTTCAAGTGACTCACAAGTAACTATCGAATGACGGTACATATATTTGTAAACAAGCATTGCAAATAATGTTATTGGGACGAAAAGTCGCAAGACTTGTTCCGTATTATGATGATAATGATGATGATGATGATGATTATGATATGACTGATAGAACAAACCACTATTATGATGATCGTGTCGTTATTTGTTTAAAATACGTATCAATTGACATATACGCACCGTTCCCTAATTAACATCAACATATTTCGACAATTTTAGGCGAACTCCGCGAATTCGGGGACTTCCGCAAATAGACGTCCGCAAATAGCGACCTACTGCGAATTATCACAACAGGAAAAACCCCATTATCTATAAATAAAACGTCCAGCGAACCACAGCTCTCTAGAATCTCTAGGACAGTATACACCCGAGGGCGTTAATAACAAGAAAACAAATGTCAGAAATGTTAACGCGTTCAAGATGATAATATTATATACCCATGATTGTAATTATAGAATACTAGCAGGGTTACCCGGCGTTGCCCGGGTTAAAGTGATGTGAAACCCTCTGCATGCTGTGGATATTTGTTGGGAATAGAGAATACTCTTGCTCAAAGTGTTACACGTATTCTCTTAAATTGTATATTCAAATAGCATCACAAAACATAATTCTTACACAGTCATGGAATATATGTAGTGGCTCACCTTGTCGATTGTCATTTTGTTTATCGCGATTAATCCGTTCCACCAATAATGAAGTATTTATTTATTTACAACTGCGTATATTTCAGACGTTATAATATCATACATGAACATCATAAACACATGTGTGACCACTATTTTTTAACAGACCTTCGATACATTTCCATATCTCTCTTTGTGGAAACTGTATTGAATGGAACAGACTCAATTATGCAATCCTCTGACGGTTCGAGTCTCTCAGTTTGCTAGAATATATGTATCTCTTAAATAGAATGATAAATATACTTTTAATGCTTCTTCTATATATCTCTTTTTGCTAGCTCATTATGTGAATGCCCTGATTGCCATCCCCATATAAATATGACAGTTGAGAAGATATAATTGTTCAAGTGAATTAATTGGGTCTCCATTTGTAGATATTGTGAAATTTGAACGCCCAAAACTCCTTAAAATGATATGGAGATGACCTGGGTGACTATATATAACTAATATAGGTTGAAATCGGCGAATAGCAATCTTATCAATGATATTGTATATCCTCTCGCCATCCGTGACCCAAACGACACCAAATGTGATTTAATTCATCGTATTATTAGAGAAGAACGTGTATGAATTTGGTGGAAATTAGTGCTAAATATATTTTTATCAGCTTTGGTGCAACTGCCATCCTCATGCATGACTTTAACGGCGCCACTTTTGACATATTTAAACCACGTCCATTAGACTCATGGATGCATGATATACTGGAGATGATTATATATAGGTTTGGTGGTAATCAAATTCTTAGAATATTTATTATGACCCCCCCCCCCCATCTTTCACCCAAACGGCAGCAATTTGGCGTCTTTAAACCACACGATTATATTCCTCGTATCATAGAGAAGAATAATATATCAATTTGGTGGAAATCTTCGCTGAAAATAGTTTATTAAATCAATTGTTGCTGCCCCCTGCCACGCTGACTCGAACGGCGGAGGTGATTATGTATGCGTTTGGGGGGAAATCGGCAACAAAGCCATTTCACCATAATTTTTAAATTTTGCTGACCTCCCCCTTTTCTTACCCTGACACCAACAGCGTCACTTTAGAAAATTTAACCCGCACCATTATCTTCCTCGTAAAAATTACCCCTCTTAGAAGGCCTTGGTGCCATCTCGATTGTACTCCGTGAAGTTATATATAGAACGCACACAGACAGACAGCACGATTTCTCGTATCATTTGAGAAGAACGTGTCTGAATTTGATGGTATTTGGTACTCAAAATTATTTTTTATCAGTTTTGGTCCCTATTTAGGACTCAAGCGGCGCCACTTTTGTCACCGTTAAACCACACACTTATATAGACTCATTAGAGATGCATATATATAAAATTGGTGAAAATTCGTATCAAATCCCTCACCCAGAGGGCACCAATTTGGTGTATCTAACCACACGATAAGATTCCTCGTATCACGAAGAAGAATATGTATCAATCTGGTGGAAATCGGCGCTAAACATATTGTTATAATTTGTTTGTGTCCCTCTCACCTCTATACACCACTGACTCGAATGGCCCCACTTGTGACATCCTTAAACCACACAATTACACTCCTGATATCATGGAGATCATTATTTTTAACTTTGGTGCTAATCGGTGACTAATTTTTTTTATCAAATTTGGTGCCCCTTCCCCATCTCTCACCCAAACAGCACCAATATGGCGTCTTTAAATCACATGATTAGATTCCTCGTATCATGAATAAAAACGTGTATCAATTCGGTGGAAATTGGCGCTAAAAAATATTGTGTATCAATTTTGGTTCCCCTTTCAGTGCACCCCTGACTCGAATGAGGCCACATTTGACAGATTTAAGCCACACCGTTAGACTCCTCATTCCATGGGGATGAATTTGTATAAGTGTGGTGGCAATCGGCGACTAAACACATTCTTATCAAATTTAGTCTCATCCAAACGACAACAATTTGCCGTTGTTAAATCGCACAATTAGATTCCTTGTATCATGAAGAAGAATATATATATCAATTTGGTGGAAATCGGAGCTAAAATTAGTTTTACCAATTTTGGTGCCCCTCCCCCTTCCGTGCATCCCGGACTCGAACAACGCCACTTTTGACATATTTAAACCACACCATTAGATTCTTCATATCATGGGGATGATTATATGTAAGTTTCGTGGCAATCGGCGACAAAAAAAATTCTTCCCCTCCTCCTTTTCTGCCCCTGACAACAGCGGCGTCACTTTAGAAAATTCTAACCCCCACCATTATCTTTCTCGTAAAAGTTACCCCTAGTAGAACCCTTTGGTATAATCTAGATGGTCCCCTGTGAATTTCTATAGAACACAGACAGACAGACAGACAGACAGACACTCGCAAATATAGATATTGATGAAATACCAGCACCTAATTAACGATGTTTTGGAGTTTCCATTTTTGTTGTGGTTTGGATTAATTGGGTAAAGTTATTGAGGACTTGCTTTACTATACAGGGGACGTGGCCATCCCACTGTGTTC
This sequence comes from Siphonodentalium dalli, assembly GCA_032622095.1. Classification (NCBI taxonomy): domain Eukaryota; kingdom Metazoa; phylum Mollusca; class Scaphopoda; order Gadilida; family Siphonodentaliidae; genus Siphonodentalium; species Siphonodentalium dalli. The sequence goes on along the minus strand of CP136069.1, from coordinate 88,623,733 downwards.
GCCTGCCTAGATCAGTACGCATACAGAGCCCCTTGAAGCATAATTATTGGGGCGCTGCTGAAATGTGCATACGATTACTGGAACAGTTTATCTGAAATGTACTTTGTTTAAGTTTCGTGTAGCCTAATCGACCTCGTGTGTCAAGTAATTAGCGTTTGATGCAGGGGGGATGGGTCGGAAAAAAATTTCAGGCACGTATGGCATTTTTTCCCTTTCGATCATTTTTTGTACCCACCCACCCCCACCGCCAATTTTTTTTCCGTTTTCGGCAGTTTTTTCCGACCATTTTTTTACACCCACCCCCCTTTTAACACTAAAACAGAGATTTGCGGGGGGAAATTCACTGTAAACAGCTGTATATGAACTTCTGTGCATACTATTTATCATGGATGTTAACATGGACATATAAATAGGAATGAGTCATTTTGAAGTCATTCGGCCAAAAAAACATGGCCGCCAGCGGCCATCTTGGATTTCAAAATTTGCAACAAAATACAACACGATAACTGCCTGCAGTCAGTTTACCAGTTAGAATTACATTATTTCTCTCATTCAAAGTGGTTTTGAAGCCCAACTCATTGCCAAAACACTAAAAAACAAGCAGGAATTTTTTTTTTTAGTTGCGGAAAAAATTGCTTGTTGGTGGCTTTGACCACCCACCCACCCCGGCATACGTGCCGGAATTTTTTTTTCACCCCCCCCCCCCTGTTTGATGAGGATGGTTTTCCTCAGGTTAGTTCTTGCGTGAGACTGAAGTTACATATTCGGGTTAATGCCAGGTCAGCGAGGTATTGGAGTCCTTGTTTGATATATAGGATATCTGCAGATAAATGGAGGCCCGAATGGGGGTGGGGCGTATTTCGAAAACGGCTTTTCTGAGTGCTGTGTCCTGTGCCACTTGCATTTTGTATAGGTGGTTTGTTCGCATTTTGGCTAAAGCAGCTGGGCATCTATAAATAGGTATGATGTGATTCTTATAAGTTCACGGCAGTTGCACAATACGTGTGTTTATAAATAGGTATGAGTGCTACATCGATTGCACAATAGGGGTGTGTGTGTGTGGACAAAAGCTATTTATAGCGATGACATGCAGTACCCATTTGACATCTCGGGTTTTTTTTAACTCCCCATGGGCTGGACAAACAACATTGTTGCTGACTAGTATCGGGTCTAGTAACTGAGAGTCTGAGAGTAGTCATCCCCATACGTATATGGAGGATTTTCCAGTGCTTTATCGCTAAACCCATGAACGATGCAAACAACTTGGTTATTATAATGAAAATGGTTTAATGACTCCAGCCATAAAATCATTTTCATTATAATTACCATGTTGTTTGCATCGTTCATAGAGCACACAAGTGTATTTTGCACTAATCCAAGGCTTAAATTCATTCATTTGTTGCATATATTCTGTTGAGTTTAAAACGAGATGGTCCCATAAATGACCGGATTTAGTGTACAGTACCCCTTTAAAGAAGCGATTTTAAAGAGCGTTTTTGCTTCTTCTTTTTTGTTAACGGTGCCAGCTGACGGAGCGCGGGTCTCAAGCCTCAAGACTAACTTTTTAAACAGATGTCCGTGGTATAACACATTGCTAACAATGTTAGCGGTGCCAGAGTCGTAATTTCGCTAAAATCCGGATTGAGAATCCAAAGCCGATTACGGGGGCGGGGCTAATTCCCGATTCTAGGTCAGATTTGAAATCCACGTGGTCTCCGAAACTATGTTTAATGTTCTCCCAGCGTCAAACATGGCTCATGTATTTGACACAAGTATCATTTGTATCTTATATTTATAAAGTTCATGTTTGTTGTGAAAGTCATGCTTTTCTTATATGTGTATATACACGGCACATAATTTGCTGCCAATCCGACTTAATCGCATCTTTTTTTTCAAGTTATAGTGTGTTTATTGATGAGGGCAAGCATATCTAAACGTGACAGCTCTGGGCCTCCTGAATCAAATTCCGAAGATGTTGTGAAGAACACACGAAACTTGTCAGTTGAACAGGGACGTGACGACAGGGGTTGATTGGGTGTCTCGACCCCCACCCCGAACTTTGGTACAATTTGCTAAGCTGTGCAGTCATTCATACGTGAGGAAAATCAGGATTATTTTAACTAACCGTTTCAAATAATGATACATACAAGCCAACAAACGCAATAAACAAACCCGATTTTAAATAAATACATATACAAACTTATGACTAACTCGGGAGATCTGTATATATGTTCAACTTGTTTTGGTAGTCATGTTGCTTTGCCATTACTAATTATTTATTTTGTCAGTGTAATAACATATGGGAGAGGGGGTACCCTTAAGTGAGTCAGTACTTGTCCCCCCAATTCCTTTGTATGTATAAACAAATGTATGTGTTATATATCATGAGTTATCTAAATTTGACATATATTTGAAATAAATATATCTAAACTAAACTTTGGTACATTCCAGCAGTCGGAAATTTCATGCATGACACAACATTAGTTGGACATTAATTTGACACCATATATAGGTTGGCATTGTTCTCATTGTTTGATTTTTTTCAACCAGTAAAAGTTGGTAATTTTCCAATCTTAGTGTTTGTCAGATTGGATATTTCCAATGGGGAGCAAATTGAATTCTGCGAACCTGTGAGATTGATGTTTGGTTCAATGGTGGGGGGGGGGGGGGGTGCAGTTGGCCGGAAATTTGAGGAAACTTCTAGCCACGTCCCTAGCACATGTGTCTGTTGTTAAACATGAAATTGCTATAACTGTAAGACTAGATGATAGTACATACGTGTATCTGATAATCCATCGATACCATATAATCCTACTATTTCTTGAATAAGAAGAGCCATTATAATAACGAACACAGCAGAAGACATATCCATGCAGGTTCATATGAATTCGGTCAATGGTGACGTATCCGCCGAATTCGAAATCGACATGCGTTCGGGTGGTATTTTAAGGATGGAATTATGAAATGGACATATGAAAGTGACAATCAACAATGATTTGCAATTGCTTCGCCATCAACCGAAGTGCTCCCACAGCGTTACTATCAATAGCGTTATTATTTGGCTAATTTCAGTAATATTCTCCCAGTTTACATTCAATAAAACAAATTTGTCTCCGCATTTAAAATTCTTTGATATAGATCGTTTATATTCTGCAATAATTTGTACACAAGAGACGGATTCTTATGTTTTATTGTGTTTTTAAACTCTGAGGTGGCGAAATCTCGGTTTGTTTACATTACGAACATTTGAGTCTGTAATCGGAATCCCAATCCCAATCGGATTACCACGAAATTGAGATTACGGTCTGTTCGTTTACTGATTCTGCCAATTTCTGGTCTGTTCTTTTGCCGAACCAAGTCGTACGGGGACCAATCTGTAATCTGAATCCAGAATCTGAATCGGATTTTAGCGAAATAACGCCTCTGGAGATCCGATGTTAATCAGAAGAAGAAAAAAAATATATCGATAACGCTGCCAGGGCATAAGTTTTAAAACAGACTTTCCGTAGTAGCGTATATAGAATCGCGACGATCGGGTGCACCATGCAGTGTACCAGTATACCATTCAAGAATCGAGAGTGCATGCCTCAAATGGCGCATGTTGGGGATTTCGTTGATGAATGCATGCTATACCCCCTCCCTGTTCAAAACTATATCGTATCATCGAAAAGTTACGGCAACGATGAAATGGATTGGATAAATGCAACTAAACCAACCTGAGATCACTCAATAAACTATGATCATGCACAAAATGTTTCTATGTGATTCCCTTCCTTTACCTCCGTGCGAACAAACCTAACTTTTACTCATTATTGGTATTGATTTATATATGCCTCAGTTCAGTCTCTTTGAAAAGCCGACGAAAATCCTATATCGGATGTACGTCTCTAGAATTCTCTATTAAAAGTAGGTTCTGTTTTGAAGGGATTCCCTCCCTTTCATTTGAGAGTGGCGAGAATACGCGCGAGTTCATTGGTTTATGGCATAACAGATCACTTCACAGATCTGAGTCAATGACACGTTGACAATTTTCCCACGCATGCATTGTCAAACTCAACTATTGTTGGAAAACTGAATACAGGTGATATATCCATAATTAATTTTACTCATCGCAATATAGGAGACCTCATCTTCGAGCTTTTATCTGTCAACGATATTCATGACTGATTATTCTTTCGCGTCTTGTTGTATTTATAACCGTTTCTAAATACTACGATTCTCACAAACATGTATTACGCCCGGAATGCATTCCATATTTGGAAATGGTTTATTACGTCATATTGGGAATGCCGCGTCGTTGTAGAAATGAAATATAATGATCACTTCTAGAGACGTACATCCGTAATATTCGTCGGATTTTCAAACAAACTGGCCTCAGTTCTAACCCGTTTTTGTTAATTTGGTCACAGGGGAGAAGAGCATTTTCTAAGTTGCAATAGCGTGTGCTCCCATCCCCATTGTTCGTCCCACTCTATATCTCTCACTTATAAACAACTATGTATTTATCTTCGTTTGTTATTTACAATAAAATATGTCATCGTCCACCCCTCCCTTGTGTTAGCTATTGTTTTTTTTAAGTTAAAAGCGCATCCGGATAAAAAGAGTATAAGTTTTTACAGAATTGTTAACCTTAATAGGCATATATATGCATATGGTTATGGAATTACTTAGTATTGACTAAGTTATGCGTGTAGTGGCTAATTAATCTACGAAGGGCAACTCTATTTACAACACACTGTATGATTTTAGTGATGTTTAAAATACATTTCCAGATGATTGAATTTTGCCATTCCTGACATTGTGTTCGGTCTATAATTGAATAATTTAGACCAAAAAATACTGGAATATATAAACAGAGGTTCATCTTCTTATTGATGACTAGACTGTTTGAAGAAATTTATCTTCATTTCCCCACATACATCCCTGGGATAAACTAATTGATTTGACATATATTCTCAGAACATTCAATATCTTTTATGAGACCATTATTGCGATCTGCCATTTGGGAATTTGATTGAAAATTTATCCTGTTTCCAATTAACTCAGTCGCTAGAATCAGGATATAACATCAATTTACTTTTAATTAAATTATGGTAAGTTTCCGTATTCAAATTCCATTTACCATCACTTTTTGTCTTAAGTACGTGCGACGTCGGAATAGAGCGGCCATTTGAGCTTCCTTTATAGCTCACCTGAGACGAAGTCTCCGGTAGAGCTATAGTCATCACTCCTCGTCCGCCGTGCGTCCGTCCTTCCGTCCGTCCGTCCATCCGTCAACAATTCTTTGAACATCTTCTCCTCTGGAACCGTAAGACCGAATTGGTTCATATTTGGTGTGGATGTTCCCTATGTGACTCTCATTCAGATTTGTTCAAATGAGGTTACTGGGTCAAATAGTTGCGAAACCAGGGCCATAACTCTATTCCTCCATAGTAATTATTACAACGACTTCTTGTCCAGAACCATTGGGCCGATTTAGCTAATATTTGGTATGGAGGGTCCTTGTGTGACTGGTGTTCAGATTTGTTAAAATGAGGTCACGCGGTCAATTAGATAAGAAACCAGGGCCATAACTCATTGTAATATTTAGAATGACTTCTTCTCAAAAAATATTTGGCCGATTTAGCTTATATTTGGTACGGAGGGACCTTGGGTGACTGGGGTTTAGATTTGTTCAAATGGGGTCACTGGGTCAGATAGGGGCAGAGCTAGGGACATAACTAAAAAAAAATTACATTTTTGCATTTTGACCTTTATTTTAGACACATAACAGCTACCCAACCCCACCCTCCCCACCACCTCCCGTCTCTGCCACACCACGCTGTATCTTACCATATTATCTCTGCCTAGTTCACCCCATTAAAATCCTTGTTTTGATCACAGCTGTAGCAGTAACACAAAGCTGTTTGTGCAGTCCTTAAAACATAATTATATAAATGTCAACACCTCTCCAAGACATGCTGATAGTGGTTTCATGAAAGGAATTTAATCACAGAGAATGCACCGGCTTTCAAGGCCATGGGAATTTTGTTAAGCTAATGTAGTCAGGCATTCAAATAAATCATGTATGTCATATTCTCTCAGGGATGTCCCCACAGTGTTGGGGGGGGGGGTTGATTGACAGATTTGTTCAATGAAATGTAATTTTTAAGCTCACCTGAGACGAAGCTATAGTCATCACTTCTCATCTGTCACCTGTTCATCTGTCTGTCCGTCCATCCATCTGTCAACAATTCTTTGAACATCTTCTCTAGATCATAAGACTGAATGGGTTCATATTTGGTGTGGGTGTTCCCTGGGTGACTCACATTCAGATTTGTTCAAATGGGGTCACTCTGTCAAATGGTTGTGAAGCCAGGGCCATAACACTTGCCCTCCATAGTAATTCTTAAAAACGACTTCTCATGAACCATCAGGTTGAATGGGTTCATATTGGTATGAAGGATCCTTTGGTGACTGTAGTTCAAATTTGTTCAAATGGGGTCACCTGATCAAATAGGGGCCAAGCAAAGGACAGTTTTCCTCTTAATATGCTTCCTTCACACGGACCATCCGGTTTATTTTACTGATATTTAGTATGAAGGGTTCTTTGGTGTCTGGGATTCCAATTTATTCAGATGGGGTCACCAGGTTAAATAGGGTGGGACCAGAGACATAACTGTATGTCTCTATAGTAATACTTAAAATGTCTTCTGAAGAGAGGTTGGACTATTTAGCCTACATATACTATGGAGGATCCTTTAGTGACTGAGATTCAGATTTGTTAACATGAGGTCAACCTGTTAAGAAATGACGGGGCTATGGGGACTTAAGACTTTTGTGTCTAATAAAATCACTAAAATACAAAATTCATTAAAACATCTACCTTGGAACTACCTGACTGATTAATCTGACATACATATAGTGTTTTTGGGTCCATGGATAATTGGGCTTTAAACATGTCTAAATGGTTTTATGTTCTAAATCCCACACAATAAAAAAAATGTGCGTTGTCTCAAAAACACACAAAGCTTCTAAAGATCGGCGCCTTGTATGTTATATATATATATAGTCCCATGCATGTATACACAGTATGGCAACGACCGACATGTCTCAAAGACAAGTTCATATAACATGCAGCTGTGCCAAAAAGCTACCATATACATAACAGGGCAACGTTCGGCATGTATACTTACATATACATAACAGGGCAACGTTCGACGTGTACCGTAAACCGGGGTAACTTGAGACAGTTTTGAGGGTATTTTAAAGCTAACTTGAAATAAATGTTTTGGACCCTAGCCACATCACTTGACACTTCTCAAACAACTTCTCAGCTATTGATCTCTAATAGTTCTAACCTGTTGTAGCATTGTATATGGCAAAAATAGTGGCCTGAACGGGTGTCTCAAGTCACCCCGGCAATGGGGTGACTTGAGACAGATGCCTTCTAAACTCATATAACATCTTGTTCCACTGCCCCAAATTGACTCCAGTAGTAGGACAGACCGATAATGATGCAACAGAGAAAGATTACTTTAATAAGAATTATAATTTAGATTTTAGCAATCTATATTTGCTATTCACCACTATCCAGGCTGTATAATAATAATCATGTGTCGATATTAGAATGCAATGCCATTGTATCATCATGTGATGCTGAAATAGGCACAGCAATACTTTAATGGATCGGCATGTTCGTACTACTTGTCATCTTAGAAAACAAATAGTATACCTTACCTATTATTTCAGGATTATTATAAACATTTCAAGAAATATATAAGAGAACAAACTGGGTGGCGCTTAAGTGGCTTTTAATAACACTTTCTTTACTGAATACTCATTGCCGAGTAGTGGCCAAAGAAAATGCTCAGATAACAACTTCAACAAACAGACATAGACCATTTGTATAACTTATTGTCTGAACGCTTCCCCACCAATAAGCGAGATCACTGATTCGCTACCGTATTAGATCCATCCAGCCCGTTCTGTGCATTCAGTGCTACAGGTCAAAGTTCTGTCTGGAGTAGCATATTTCTTTTAAATATTCATGAATTCCATATTGCTACATCAAATAATTTAGGCTTGGGGTTATAATATAGGGCTCATGTTGAACTAGTGAAAGGGTTATGGTTTGCTTTAGGGTTAACCATTAGGGCACCCTTTAGGGTCAAATCTCACCCCCTCGATCACATGCTTAGGGTTAGGGTTCATCCTTTATGGACAAAGCGTATCCTCTCGATCACAGGTTTAGTATTAGAGCTCACACTTTAAGGGCAAATCCAACCCCCGAAATCACAGGTTTAGGGAAAGGGGCTCATCCTTTATGGGCAAAGCGTATCCCCTCGATCACTGGTTTATGGTTATGGCTCATGTTGATCGAGTGAAAGAGTTAGGGTTTGCTTTAGGGTTAGGGCACCCTTTAGGGTCAAATTCCATCCCCTCGAACACAGGTTTAGGGTTTGGATTCACCCCTTATGGGCAAATTCCATCCCTCGATTACAGGTTATGGCTCTTCCTTTATGGGCAAAGCGTATCCCCTCGATCACAGGTTTAGGTTTATGGCTCATCTTGAACTAGGTAAAGGCTTAGGGTTTCCTTTTGGGTTAGGGCACCCTTTAGGGTCAATGCCCACCACCTCAATCACATGGTTAGGGTTCGGGTTATCGGAGATACGAGTCTTGGAGCCATGGTCCATGGCTACATAACGAAGATACAAGTTTTGTATCCGTGTAGCCATGGCTCCATAAAGGAGATACGAGTCTTGGAGCCATTTCTCCATAACGAAGATACGAGTCTTGGAGCCATGGCTCCATAACGGAGATACAATTCTTGGAGCCATGGCTCCATAACGAAGATCTCGTTTGGAGCTATGACATACACTTAGGCTCCATGGCTCCTAGACTCGTATCTTCATTATGGAGCCATGGCTCCATGGCTAAAAGACTTGTATCCTCGTTATGGAGCTATGGAGCCATATCGGAGACACAAGTCTTCGAGTCGTGGAGACATGGCTCCATAACAAGTCTTGGAGCCATAACGAAGATACGAGGTTTGGAACAATGACATACTTTCGTGTGGCTCCATGGCTCAGAGACTCGTATCTTCGTTATGGAGTCATGGCTCAAAGACTCGATTCTTCGTTATGGACATATGGAGCCATATCGGAGCCACGAGTCTCAGAGCCATGGCTCCATAATGAAGATACGAGTCTTGGAGCCATACGACAGTTTATGTAATGGCGCCATAACGGTGATGTATGTATTCGTGTAGCTGTTGCTTCGTGGCTTTATGGCACCATGGCTCCATGGCACGTATCTCCGTTATGGATCCATGGCTCCATTGCTCAATGCAAGACTCGTATCTCTGTTATATCCTAATCCTGTGATCGAGGGGATATGCTTTGCCCATAACAGATGAGCCCTAACCCTAAACCTGTGATCGAGGGGGTGGGCTTTGACCCTAAAGGGCGCTCTAACCCTAATTCAACATGATCCCTAACCCTAAACATGTGATCGTAGTACTTGCAGTCAGTCAGCTACACATATGTAGATTATCATTCAATTTTACTTGTGCAACTTATCATGTGCATTAACTGAGATATACTGTAGTAGTTAGCAACTAAATAGCACATGTAGCCATATATAGCATGTATAGTGCATATCCGGGTGACTGTCTCAAGTCACCCCGAGTATGTCGAAAATCATGTTTTTCTTAGAAAGCATAAAATATGTAACTACATACATAAAATGACAATCTGTTGACACATCAGATATATATTTCTGGAGTCTTGGTCATATTCATCTCCATATAGTCCGCATGGTGTATGCGGTGCAGTGGAAGTTTGCAAGTGGTCAAATTTTTGCGAAAAAAAATTAATGAAATTCTCAGACCAGTTGCTCCATTTTTTTTCAATTGCATCTCATTATTTTTAGATTATTATCAAATAAATATACCTGTCATCAGAATAAATAAGATTTATTTGAATGTAAGAACAATAGAGAATGATTATAGTGCCTGAAATATGGCACCATCCTGTTTTGTCTCAAGTCACCCCGGTGTCTCAAGTTACCCCGGTTTACGGTACTTATATATGTACCTAACAGGGAAGTACACATGTACTTATATATACATAACAGGGCAATGCTAGACGTATATACTTATATATACCTAACAGGACAACGCTCGACATGTACTTATTTCGCGCCCCGCGTGTATAATGTTTCGCTGATTCATGGTATACATGGGCCATGGGCGTTTTATTTATAGAAATGGGAATTTTTGGGACGGATTATAAGTCGAACCGACCGAAACCTTCAGTGATAAGCCGTATATAGTTGTTGTAATAATTTGAAGGATTAGTTGTTTTAACGGAATTATGAGTTGGTCATTCGTGAAACCAATATATTTTATATTCTGTAATTACAATCATGGTATACAAGATATGATCTCGAGCGCGTTACCATTTCTGACATTGGTTTTCTTGTATATATCCTAAAATTCCTTAAATCGACATGTACTTTGCAATCAAATCGAAAAAATTTCGATATGCCGGTTATCATCATCACAATATGAAAATATAGTATGTGTGGAATGTGTCACGTTAAAATGAGCACCGGAGGATCATATTTCTATTTTTCAGCTGCCATGAAAACGGTAGGCACTTTTATGCATGTTTTCTCCGTTACCAACCCGAAAAGGTAGCATATGGGTACGTACAGTCCATTTAAACATGTGGCAACAGTTTTATATTGTCACAATCAAATTGAATCAATACACAATGGTGGCTATAGTCACATGCATGCAATTTTATAAAATACTCATGATTCGAGCTGTCACTAGCCAGATGTTTAGGGTCAATGGCTACCCGTATATCTTAGGATTACCGTGCAATTAAAAATTCATTCCGAATCGAACACTCTCTATCACTCTATATGGTGTATAGACAAACGAAATGGGCCAATTTCTTATGTGGGGATATATACGTTTTCGAAAACAAAACATGTGGAAAATATTGATGTGGTGTTTGTGATACGCGACACACATATATTACAGTGGGCGTGGTAACGGAGAAAACACATTTTGGGTCTTTATGTTCCTCAATATTGCGAATCGTTGATACACACTAAATTTTGAATAATATGTGACACAAACGTGTTCGGTTGAATTTCTAACTTCGCTGGAAACATATTAATTATTATTTGAAGCTACATTCAGTCCCATGTACTTTGAATGTGTATGTGTTTCCAGTATATAAACCCATATCATTGATCTATGCTGGTGCACACAATTCTGTGCATCTAAAAATAAGACCTGCGTAATCATGCCATTCAATTTTATTTGAATACATAAATATAAGAATGTGTTAATATAATTATGTCGAACAAGGAATACCTGACAATTCAAACGCCCGATGTAATATTAGCATGGACATGATGTTAACGGAGAAAAACCCTATATATAGTTATATACGACATGTATGCAAGTTTATGAATGAGGAATATTTTGCTATATTCAAACCGGTTTTGGACAAGTTTCCAAAACAAGACAGTCAATGACTGTGGGGTCGCCCACCAGACTGCAAAGACTGGGACTCTGGAGACCACAACAGTCAGAACTTTTCATAATCACTTTAAAAGAAGTAGATCTAAACAGGATATGTGGCTAGAGAGACTTCACGTATGTAGATTGGTGAAAATCCACCTTGAAATTACCAACTGTATACTACTGATCACCCCCTCCTCCAGCCCACAAGTCCCCTCCCGACCGGGCTCCAGACACCCAAGTCTTAGGTTGGAATTTCACAACCGACACCTCAAACTTTCTCAATTGTTCGAAATTTCTAATCTCACAAGCGCCTTTTTCTAAAACCATTTAGACATGTTTGAAGCCCAATTATCCATGGACCCAAAACACAATACATGTATGTCAGATTAATCAGCCAGGTGGCTCCAAGGTAGATGTTTTAATGAATTTGGTATTTCAATGATTTTATTAGACACAAAAGTGTTAACTCCCAAAAGCCCCGCCATGTCTTGACAGTTAGACCTCATTTTAACAAATCTGAATCTCAGTCACTAAAGGATCCTCCTGATTTCTCCATACTATATGTAAGCTAAATAGTCCAACCTCTCTTGAGAAGACATTTTAAGAATTACTATAGAGACATATAGTTATGTCCCTGGTCCCACCCTATTTAACCTGGTGGTCCCATCTGAATAAATTTGAATCCCAGACACCAAAGAACCCTTCATACATATCATACATATCAGTAAATAGACCTGATGGTCCTTCTGGAGGAAGCATATTAAGAGGGAAACTGTCCTTCGCTTGGCCCCTATTTGACCAGGTGACCCCATTGAAAAAAATCTGAATTGCAGTCAAGGAAGAACATTTCATGCTAAATAAGCCAACTAGTTCTTGCAAGCATATTTTAAGAATTACTATGTAGTGAAATAGTTAAGTCTCTGGCTCTGCCCTTATTTGACATTGTGATCCCATTTTCACAAATCTGTCACCCAATGTAATTTCATACCAAATATAAGCAAAATAGGCCATTTGTTTCTTGCATAGAAGACATATCATGAATTACTATGGAGAGAAAGAGTAATGTAGCTGGCCTTGCACCTACTTGACCTGGTGACCCTGATTAAACAAATCTGAAGCACAATCACCAAAGGAGTAAGCCTGCAAATAGCGTGTCTGTTCCTACATTGCACATGCCTGGCCTCAAGCAACACATTGTATTATACAATCAAGCCTTGAAATAGTGTGATAGTGCGTCGTCGTGTCTGTCATTTGCAGAATGAGGTCCCCAGAGGGTAATTTAGTGACGCTATACCACACAGCAGGCTAGCATCACTAAATTCACCCTCTGTGGACCTCATTCTGCTAAGGCCCTCAACTGCTATGGCAGACCTAGGATAAGATTGAAGTTCCCCAGTTGAAGTTGGTGATGTTCACTCATTGGGCACCTCAATTATGAATTTTATCTTCTGCAAATTATGGGATATAGAAACTTCCTAGAAGGGAAATGTAACTAACAACAATGTTAATTTGATACTATAGATACTTCCCAGAAGATGAGGCCTAAGCAGAATGAGGTCTCCAGATGGTGAATTTGGTAATGATAGCCAGCTGTGCGGGATGGCATCACTAAATTCACCCTCTGGGGACCCCATTCTGCAAATGACAGGCATGCTATTTGCCCTGTTGATAGATTTGAACAAAACATGATAGATTGGGAATTAATGACTTCTAGCAAATCTCCAGGGAATGTTTATACAAATGTCAGATTTCACTTGACGTGTGTAGGCATACCCAGCATACAATTAGAGCCAAAGTAAATGGTTCTTATTAATGATTCTCTGTCAAGAATTTGAGTAAATTTAATTTTTGGGACCAGGGTGGCATAAGCAGTAAACTTGAGTGAAGGGCCAGGGGGCACATCCTTCAGAAATGTAATGGCATTAGTTTTTCAATTTTCAAAAAATGTTAAACAATATATATATATATATTTCATATATATATAATTGACCATGGGGTTAAATACATTTAATTTTTTTTTTATAAATATTTAGTTATGTCCCTGGCCCGCCCACATTTCACCCAGTGACCTCATTTAAACAAATCTGAACCCCAGTCACACAAGGACCCTTCATACCAAATATGAACCAATTTGGCCTAATGGTATTTTAGAAGATGTTTAAAAGAATTACTATGGAGGGAAAGAGTTATGGCCCTGGCTTCGCAGCTATTTGACCCATTGACCTCATTTGAACAAATCTGAATGTGAGTCACCTATGGAACATCCACACCAAATATGAACCAAATCGGCCTTATGGTTCCGAAGAAGATGTTCAAAAACTGTTGACGGATGGACGGACAGATGGACGGACGGACAATGGACGAGGAGTTGTGACTTTCGCTCCACCGGAGACTTCGTCTCAGGTGAGCTAAAATTTAAAGGTCAAAATGCAAAAATGTAATTTTTTGTTTTTAGAGTTATGTCCCTGGCTCCGCCCCTATTTTACACAGTGACCACATTTGAACAAATCTGAACCCCAATCACCTAAGGTCCCTCCGTATCAAATATGAATCCATTCGACCCGATGGTACACGATAAGAAGTCGTTTTAAGAAATACTATGGAGGGAAAGAGTTATGGCCCTGGCTTCGCAACTATTTCACACAGTGACCTCATTTGAACAAATCTGAATGTGAGTCACCTAGGGAACATCCACACCAAATATGAACCCATTTGGCCCGCCGGTATTTGAGAAGAAGACGTTTAAAACAATTACTATGGAGGGAAAGAGTTATGGCCCTGGCTTCGCAACTATTCGACCCAGTGACCTCATTTGAACAAATCTGAATGAGAGTCACCTAGGGAACAGCCACACCAAATATGAACTAATTCGGTTTATATGTTCCAGAGGAGAAGATGTTTAAAGAATTGTTGACGGATGGACGGACGGACGGATGGACGGACGACGGACTAGAAGTGATGACTATAGCTCCACCGGAGACTTCGTCTCAGGTGAGCTAAAAACTGCCAAAATAAAATGCATTGTTTTATTCATGGATTGGTACTAGTATGCAATATGATTAAAATTCGAAATTAATTTTAAATAGCTAGTAGCCTTCAATTAATTTCCTGCCTATATAAATCAATTTAATAAATGAGTCTATATGTCTAAACATGACAAACACGTGAAATTATCACCGTCGTCAAAGACACCGTAATCCACTCCGCAACCTTCATGAAACCACTTGCCACAATCTGAGCACAACACCCATTCGAGAACCATTAGACTCGCGAACATGTGGTGCAGACATCGTTGTGAACTTCCAATTGCATTTCAGGTCGGATTCACCATTTGAAGTTAGAAACTTTAAACAATTGGCGCAGAAACATGACGTTTCTCTGGTAGCGATGCCGATTGCTTGTTTGGTAGGAATAACCGCGTGTACCTTGAGTGTTCCAGGAACGGGTAGGACATCGGGAAAACCTATTTCAGGGCGCTTTCGTTGAGGTGAATAAATGCGACATTAACATTGGCGTGATTGCCCCAGTCACAAAATGCGGCGGCGTTCTGTATCACACATATACCGGTCTTCACTGCAACGTCAGCCAACCTCTTGGAGGTCCCTCCAACTCCATCACACGGCCCATTTCCATGACCTGCTTCTAAATATTTCCAGGAAGCTTTCACGCCCATCTTAGAATGATTACTGACAAGGTTGAAGATATGTCTGTTTCGATATTGGCTGGTGGGTGAATCCGAAATGTATAGTGGATGTATTTGTCACCAGGAACAATATATAACACACAATTTTGGATCAGGTTGAGGTGTGTGAGGTGTTGGAAAGAGTGCCTGTGGAGGCGCACCCTAAAACACCCTTTGTTTGACCTAAATCGGTCAACGGGACGAGAAATGGCATGGATGTCCTATTTGAACCCTTCTGGTCGGCGGCCACTTTGGATTGGGGTGGTGTGAAAGGTGCGAATATTTAGATTATCTTGGGGCACCCTTTGTTTTACCTAAAGGGGTCGAGAAATGTCATGGGTACCCTATTTGAACATCTCTGGATGGTGTCCATTTTGGATCGTGGTGTGGTGTGAAGGGGGGTATTTAGATTGGCTCCCTACACACACCTTTTGTTTGACCTAAATCGGCTGAGAAAAGGCATGGTGCCCTATTTGAACCCTTCTGGACGGCGGCCACTTTGGATCTGGATGGATGCGTGGATAGAATATCTGTGGGGGGGGGGGGGGGGGGGGGGGGCACCATACAAAACCCTTTGTTTGACATAATTATAAAAAATTCGAATAATAAGGAATGGAAGTCACCTTCGTTTTAATCGGTACTGTAACGGGGTGAATATATCGTTAAGATAGATAACTCTGGTCGCCAAACAAGAAATCCATCCAACATAACCCAACAGAAACTCATTTGCCACTCAGAGCCCGTTTGTCTGTAGCAGTGTGAGCAATGGCAACCCGCATTGTCTCTTTGATTTTGCTGTCCCATTTTGCCCGGATAGCCTGGCACATTGTCCCACTTTGCCCAGTGCGGTGTCCCGATTTGCCCAAAGGCACGGGCAAAGTGGGACAAAACAAGAGGTTCCAAAAGGGACATACCGAGATGAATTATATACCAATCAACGGCTTTCCAGTTTTTTCCGGCGAAAATCCTATCTAAAATTCCTTGAAAACATTTGGTGTCCCGCTTTGCCCGGGATTGTAATTAACCTGGTTAGTTTTTTGTGTTGATCTGAGTCAAATAGATAGCTTGATAGACGTTCCGTCAGATGAGATTAGCAGTTGGAGTTAACTCGTCGATTTTCTATGTTTTATGGTGGTAACGGAGAAAACATCCTTAAATAAACTGTTTTGGGAGTGGCAACTCATCTCTCGTTATTTCTACATATGATTCATTTGCATTTAGAGCTATATGTTCCCCAGGTTACACGTGATACTGCGTTTCTTTGTATAAAATCAGGCACGTACACCAAGTTGTATCTGTCAGTTATGACGATTTAAATTGATGGTAACGGAGAAAACACCGTTTTCACGGACAACATACCATGGTGGACTGCTTCCAAATAAAGTAACGTTATAGAATAATCGGTTTTTAATGCGAGAATCGGTCATACAAGTGAGATAATTACATAGGACTTGTATAATATAGTAACGGATTACTCAAGTTTCTGAGTTCATGAAATCGGATACCCAATAACGGACATCCCAAAAACAGCCAATTTTGTCACTCAAACCTCCCATTTGTGAAATATAAGGAAGCCAACCGGATTTTTCTATGTGATATATATTCACCATACGACCCCTGTTTAATGATGTGTTGCCATTGAGATGGCGGTCGAGACATGCATGAGATACACCCCTCGGACACGTATTTGCCATTTTTTCGCTATAAGGAATTTTGGGCCGCGAATACACAACCCACGAAAACCCGAAATGTGTTGTTCTGTGAGATATCCCATCGCTATAGCTCAGTTTGACACGGCCAGATTAGTCTTCCTACAATATTATAAAACAATTAATTTAAGCTTCTCAAATCATCAGTCAATAGAACTTTCACATATATATATACATAACAGGGCAACGCTCGACATGTCTCGGAGACAAGTACATATAACCTGCAGCTTTGCCAAAAAGTATACGGTATATACCTAAGACAGAGTCCTTAAAATTATCAGTACGTGCATGATAAGGTGATTTGGAGGCTAACCCCGGGATCTTCGAAAGAGCCGAATGGCCCTTTCCTTAAGCCCTCATGTTCAGCTTTTATTAGGAACATAAAAAAAATTAAAAAAAATTGAAAGTTTCTCATTTTCTATTTTTTTGTTGTTGTTGTTGTTGAATGGTGCTTCTCACTGGAAGATGGAAATGGTTTCTGTCTGTGTTCTTGTTGTGATGTTTTGCTGCGGCAGTCTGTCGTCAGTTGACGTGTTTCTTTTGTAGCTTGCTCGAGTTGTTCAGACATTTCCTTCATCTGTTGTAGGATAGCAGCTGTTTGCTCATCTTCAGTGGGCGACGCCGGCCTCTCGATGTATAACGGCGTCGCAGGGGCGGTGGTGGTAAAATCCGCCCCTGGTGGAAACTGGCAAGGTGGTGAATCCAGCTCCACAGCGAAGCTGGCGGCAGGCACGTCCGTGGTGGTGTCGGTGTCCCTGTCTACGCCTGCCTCGATGACGACCGCAGGGACCACCGGCAGATCAACGGTGTCCCTGCTAGTTGGTGAGATGTCGTCGACGACCGATTCAGCAACCAAGTGGGGGAGCTTGGCGTCTCTCGACTCGCCCCTGTACCCACTTGGTTCTTCTTTCGGCGTCCCTTCTCTTCCTGGAGGGGGTCTTTTTCCGCCTCTTCTTCCGCTTCTGATCCCAGAGGTCCAGATCTCCGTACCGGATGGTAGGTCGCTGGTGGAGTCCAGCTTCCGAGGTACCGCCAGCAGAGGGTACTGCTGGAGCAGTCCGGTACTCCAAGGATATTCGCACATGCCTCATTGTATCAGTACGTGTTAGTACGTGTGTCCTATAAGTGCGACGTCAGAACACAGAGGCCATTTGAGCTTTCTTTGTTGTGGTCGCTCCGGTGGTCCTGTGGCATTGACGCTGTACTTAATTTGAGTTGCAGTGCGCACTCGCCGTCACGGCTTGGTGTTCGAATACCACCCAATCCACAAAACGTGCATTGTCTCAAAAACACATGCTGCAACCACTTTTTAGTCAAAATTACAAAACCAAACGTTTGTAAATTTGACTAAGATAAATTAGTTAAGATAGTTTTTCAGAGGACAAGTGTTTGACTTACCAAACTTAGTCACCCTGTTTAAGTAATTTCTTTCAGTGTATAGGTGTATATCAACAAACGTCATGTGGTATTATGTCATTGAAATGAAATTAGGTGTGCTGCCAATCAGTGCCGGGTTCAACACTCCAAAGAACTCGTATATAAGCCACTCTATATATGATTAATTTGGGGTGTAGCCGTTTACTCAACAAACACGTCATTATGTGTATAGGATGTGTATTGAATTTGAAGCCCGGTGGCGATTCGAAGTTTAAACGCGTGCTTGATTTTATTATATAACGATCCGGTACCAGGATGCAGAATGGGTCGGTAATTATGCTAAGGACTTTTTCAAAGTCATAGAAAGAATTTAGAAAACTCGGGTCACGTCTTTCCTCGGGCCTCAAAATATGGAGCCTGACAGAACGAGGTCCCAGTGGGTGAATTTAGTGACGCTACCCTGCACGTCGGGCTATAGCATCAATAAGTTCACCCACTGTGGACTACATTCTGCTTAGGCCTCATCTAATCTGGAAAGTACATTTTTGTCAACTTTTTTTAGTTTCTTTAGAAACTTCTTAAGAAACTTTCTTTATATTTTTAGGCTTGTTTCTCTTTTCAACCCAAATTCGCAGACGACACAATTCATAATCGAGCTGCCCAATGGGTACACATCACCATCTAAAACATTAATCCGAGTATAATCTCATAGCAAATGAGTTCTCAGAAGAATCAGGTCCCCAGGGTGTGAATTTGGTGATGCTAGTCCGCTATTCGGGGTAGCGTCACCAAATTAACCCTCTGGGGGAGATAATTATGTAAATGCCCGGCATCACATTTTGAGGCCTGTCTTTCTACAGTGTATATATGGAAAAATAAGAGCGTTCCTTTTTAGTATGTTTCTGATATCACAAAAATAAAGATCATTTGTGCGAAAAATTTAAAACAGTCATCGAAACAGTGGGAACTCCCCATTTCAAAACATATCCCATTTGTTGAGACCGGGGGTACATATAACTGCTGTTCGCCTGCATTATTCGATGTTGGTGACAACATGGCCCGAATGGGCGTGCCTTCACCAGAGGGGTTGAGATAGATAAACATACATATGGTATTATGTGGCATGGGTACATTGAGTATAAGATTATAGCCACTATCGTTTCCTGCTATTGTACATATATGTATACATTTTGCATGTTAATTCATAGCTTTTGCAATAAACTGATTCTGAATGATTCGATTTGGAAAATTGCTAAGACAATTATTTTCAGTATATAAAGCCTGTATATATTGATATTTCGCGTTTATTTTTAGATCTATTATCGACATATTTGTACGGCCATAAATTTGAGGTTCAAATGAGCCAAGTCCGTTTTCGCCTAGTCTCGTCTATTTTCGGCATTGTTAAATGGGAATTAATCCTTTCTATATACTAAATGGATTCTCTCATTTTTTAAGGAAACATAAGCAGTCGGCAGATAATAAAAGTGCAGAATATAAGTCCTAGTTTTATTGGAGAGAAATGTTCAGGTAACTGGTTTTTCGAAGGTAAACACACCCTATTTACAAATATCTTCGGGGCATGTCAAATGAACAGTTAAATTGTGTTAATTTACCTTTAGTAGATTGGCATGGAATTGTTTGGTCACAAAATGGGATAATACAATATAATCTGCCTGTGCATGCTTGGGGAATATTTGATCAAAATACATTATGCAAACATGCAGGCAGTTTGTCATTTCTATTAACTCGTTTGGGACGTGATTCGTTTGAGCAAACATTACTCACAGACGAGATTGTTTGCAAAAATGCTTACTTTTATATAATTTTATAGCAATTTATGCGTTTATTCAATGTTCGGTCAGACCATTTGCCATGGCAGATTACTCTGCGTGACAACTCATACTATATGGGTGATCACACGTGGTCTAGAAATCTTCTAGAAATTTTGGGTAGATACCGCCAAATTGCGACCGGTTACATTTTCGGAGATGTATGTGTTTAGGGGGCTGTAATTTCGCTATATGACGATATGTTTGCGACATTTTGAATCAAATATAAATGATTTCCGAAGTTCCGAAGTTAAATGGTCGAGGAATATTTTGCCTACATCTGAAACTAGCCTTGTTCGAAAATCTCCCAATACCGACAGAGGGTGCCATTCAAAATGGCCGCAAAAGTCCCGTTTTCTGAAGTTAAAATGCTTACTTTTATATCATTTTATAGCAATATATATATGCGTTAATTTAATGCTGGGTCAGACCATTTTTCATGACAGAATTCTCCACGTGACAAGTTACTGACAACTCATAATATATATATATTGGTGATCATCCGTAGTCTATAAATCTTCCAAACAATTTGGGTAGATACCACCAAATTGCAACCTATTTTCGGAATATTATGTATGTTCGCTATACGACATATCTGCATGCGACATTTTGAATCAAATGTAATTAATTTCCAAAGAAATGGGATCCAGGAATACACTTAAATTGCCCCCGCTTCTTGTTCCTTCCGCTGAAGAGGTCAAGATTCACCTGCAATGGTGATTGCCAACCGAAAACTTGTCTATGCGTCTACGACTTATGCTACTGGGCGACGTCATTTTGGAACAATGACGTTACGAATCACGACCCCACGTGACGCCAAAAATAGGTTACATCTTCCTGGACCCCTCACTGAGTGGTCGGCCTATATTGAATATATGTTACTGTGCGCAAAACATTTATTTATAATTACAACTACTTTCGCTTAAATACGTGCATTTGATTGGTCAAAGCCCTTAGATACGCTTTGTAGCGACATGCAATCTCTATCAGTCGATGGGAATATCGTTTCCCGCATCACAACGCGCATGCGCAGTGGTACTTTAAGAAATTGGGCGACATGCACCAACGGTGCCATTTCACAAAAGCGTCCATAGTTACCATACCGTGACAATAAAATTAACGAATTAGACACATCAGTGAAACTATGAAATGCGATAATTTAGTTGGGGATAAAGGAATGTTTTACATAACTATACTATTCCACTATTAGTATTAGCCTTTATCCAGCTTCGTGTCAGTACTAATATGACATGGCAGTGGCCACGAGGGCATAGAATGCGCCTTTGTAGCGATTGTTTACTTTTCCGAAGTGTTCGAGTTTGTCACCGGAGACCGCAAATTCGGTGGGGATTTTGGGAACACCGCTTCGGAATTGTTATCGAATCGGATTGTCTTTATGACAATAGATGTTCTAGAATCGTTTTAAATAAGTGAAATTTACACCAGCAAGTACAGATTAATAGTTTACGGGTGTGGTGTCTTGGTTTTGTATAGTTGGAAAGTTGGAAACGGAGATCGAATTGCGTGTGTTCATCTCGAACTTCCGGTCGGTCGCCCAATTTATTCTCGACCCAATTTCACATTTTCGGTTAAAAGAACGGCTGAAGTCCAGACACAAGAATCACTTGGGTATTTTTACTATTTGAGTGTTTTATATATAGTTTCTTAAAAAACTAGTTTAATCACCAACTAATATGCGGATTTTCGTAATTATAAGCAATCATTCGCGAAATTATACAGTATGTAATTCGGCATCAGACACTTATATACGCCGACAGATGCATCGAAAACGACGTTGATTGCATATATAAAAGAATCATTCGCTGATAACAAGTGCATGAAGTGGGAAACGGATATATCATTTTCCCGTTCTGTAGGTAATGTTTTGGGAAACGGATATATCCGTTTCCCGTCCTAAACGAGTTAAAGGTACTCAATCCGATAAAACTCCTCTCAATTACTATTTCAATGGCTTCGGGGGTCAAAAATATTTGATTCGAGTCGAGGAAGTCACCCATCAAAGCTCAGATTTGTTAGATATCGATTTTAGAAATCTATTATTTTTCATTATCGGGAATTCTTTCTGGCCCAGAAGACAGTCAAAATTTCGTTATTATTACCACTTGATTATAGAGTTATCCATCCTTGTCTGTTTGAATAGAGTTTTGACGTAAAATCTCGAGCAGGTTACCAACTTGACGGCAGTTATTAGTACTCATATCGAGCAATTAACAAATTTCAAAAATCAATATCTAATAACTCTGAGCTTTGTTTGATGGGTTCCTCGACTCGAATCAAATATTTTTTACCCCCAAAGCCAAAGAAATAGTAATATAGGACCCTCTGATCGGATTGTTGTTGTTGTAATCTGTTAAGATGGGGACCCTCTTTACGGATTGAGTACCTTTAAATAAGTTCGCCAGCTATTATAGAACATCAATAATTTACTGTAAACCTTTTACTTCCAATCTTAATAACATATATGAACATTTAATACAAGTTTTGACAAGAAATAAATAGCATAGTATAGATGGATTGATTGGTAATGGGATTAAACAACAATCCCAAGTCTTTTCTTAAGTTTGCACCCCTTTTGTTTCGCGGCAACTCTCCATTAAGTGAACAGGGGTCGGACGGATGAGAGGCACGAGAGAGAGAGAGAGAGAGAGAGAGAGAGAGTGAGTGAGGGGGAGAGATAAAGAGAGAGAGAGAGAGGGGAGGAGCTGATTGGATAATTAACACCACCGGTGTATACTGTGGCCCAAATTATAAAATTCCATGGTCCTATGTAGGTTTTATAAATAGATAATTGTTTTTTCCGGTTATTTTGGGACGCGACCCCGAGTCCGGTAAAAGCTGTAGTTGGAATGTCCAAGTTCGTGAAAGTTCTATTGACTATGCCGATGATTTAAGAAGCTTTATTGTTTTAGGATATTGTAGAAAAGCTAATCTGGCCGTGTCAAATTGAGCTATAGCGATGGGATATCTCGCAGGACAACACATTTCGCATTTTCGTGGGGTGTGTATTCGCTGGATGTCTTATAGTTGCAGTATATAACTACATGTATTATGACGCGTTAATTGCGTTCGATGTTTAGGTATGAACACTGGCTGGGTCATGCACACTTGAAGATTTTATGGCGGGAACACAATTTTTGATCCGCATTTAGAAGCTTTCTGGTTTGGTGAATGAAAAACCTGCAGTAATAAGGCGTCACTCTCCCCAAAAAAAGTGATGAAGGGTACACATGGTTTGAAAATGTGCTGAAGGGTACACAGGGTTTGTGATCGGCACGAACACCATTACATAAATTGTGTTTATGAAAGTCTGGCGCCCATTAGCAGTTTGTTTTCAGTACATTTTAATATTCATTGGAACGTAAACAATTATTCTCTGACAGAAATCATGGCAGATACGAAGACTGAATGTCCTTTATAATGACATTTCAAACCTTGTGTACCCTTCAGCACATTTTGAAAATCCTATGTACCCTTCAGCACTTTTTATGGTGAGAGTGACCCCTTCAGCAGTAATAAGCCGTATTTTTTTGTAATAATTTGAAGGATTAGTTCTTTTAACGGAATTCTGAGGCGGTGCATTCATGTAACCAATATATTTTATATTATAATTTATATTTATGGCTAATAATATGATCTTGGTGGTGTTACCATTTCTGACTATGGTTTTCTTGTACATATAATGTTGTTTACATCTTTGATATGCCGGTCGCCGTGAGATGTCAGACGATCTCAATAATTTGTTTCCTACACGACGCGTGCAAACATTCACACCCGAATACCAGAACCAAGAAATGTATACTGACTCATACAATACTATATTAAAAAGGATTAGTGTAATTCTGGGGAAAAAGTAACTGAACACATACTTCCATGTGTAGAAATTAGAAAAGCTTTCCGCGAAAAATGATTGTTCTATATTACAAACCTGTTCTGCAAGGACATAATCATGCACGCCCATTTACCGGAACACCGTTTCTTTTAATTACGCATTAAATCGTTAACTACCGAGAAGATTGTTATCGATTAGAAATATAACGTTGTGGTATGATCATTCCGGAAAACTCATCGCGAAACAAACCCTGTATGTTAATTCTCTTTGATGATATGTGCAGATATTAAAATACCACATCTGTCTGCTTTAAACTCGAGTCACACCCCATACGCCAGGTGTATACTTATAACTGGTTATAAACCTTTCCATTATAGGATAGGATAGGATATGGTAGGATAGGATAGGATATTTTATTTCAATATACACATACTAATACAAAGTACATTTTAAAATATTGTATTGTATATTCGAGGGGTGGCATAGTCTTGCTATGCTGTCTTCCTGTCACCCCCTTATAATGATGAATAGATGTTATGATTGGCGGTCAAAATTTCCATTATGATCTCATTTCAACAATATTCGGCCAATTCGTGATTGCGATTCTCCGAAATGGACAATAACAATGATAGGTATATGTGAGGCAATGCACCGATAGACCGCGAGCAGGTTTGGCCGCGAGACGGTTGGGCAGTGTGACCATGCAGCATCATAACAAATTACCATAATAGCTTGGCCAGTTGTCCCATCAATACTCGATAGTCAATGACTTCCACATCGCAATGGCGAACGGTATTGGGAAAACACCAGGTCCATGTCTATACGCAAACAACCCGAGAGAACACAAGAATCAGAAGAACATGGACACATTGTCCACAACATTTTATATCAACCTTTTATCCGGACTTCCGGTAGACACAATCCGGGCTTCAGTTCAGGTGATTGTATTTCATAATAAAATTATATTTGCCATACTCCTAACCCAAACCCCATCCATAACCCCATATATAGACGTAGCAAATGACTAACCATAATCCCCTCCATAACCCCATCAATAACCGTAGGCGATCGTTATCCCCAACGCTATACACAACCATAGCCATAACAATAACCTCGACCATAGCTTTAACAACCATATCCTCAACCCTAACCCTATTCATAACACTCGTGTTATGAATACCCATAACCATAGCATTACCCAAACTCACAAGTCTAACCATAACCAACATTATTTGCATAACACAGACACCGTTTTATCATTAACCCTATCCACAACCCTAACGCTATTTATGACCCTGAACCTACACATAACATCAACCAGTTCCACAGCCCTAGACATAACGATGACTCTTACCCCATCGATGCCCTTATGCCGATCCTATCCAAACCTATAACCCTAACTCAGACCCACAAACACTAATCTTATCCATAACACGAAGGATAATCACACCCATGACACAATTCATAACCCTTAACCATAATACTAGCCCAACCCCTAACCAAAACCCTAACCATAATCTTACTTTAACACTAATCATAGCGCAATCCTATCGCTAACCTTACCATAACCCTAATTCTGAACTATACTAATAAAAACCTACCCCTAAGACTACCCCATAACCATAACCATAACTCTAGCTCTAACCCTGACCTAACCTAACCCTACCTTAGCCGTAACCCTAACACTAAGCATCTGCCTAGCAAAACGATAGCACCATGACCGGTAATGGTAAACAAATTAACGAAAAAGGTGCTACTGTAGCTCCCGCATAACGGCCGCATTGATTTTTCCCCATTATATTATTAGGCCATTTTTTTTAATGGGCCAAAAGCTTCTACCCACACCGACGCGTCATCTCCGTTAGGCGTGACGTCTTACGGTTATCCAGGTCAAACTTTCTTGGCGTACTTGGCGTATACCGAGGTATCGGCTATTGTATTAGCCTCGCTCCTCCATTAGCCCGTTTGGATTTTGCTGAAAAAAAGTTACCCCCCCCCCCCAGTTGCCGTCTTGAGAGGCACCAGGGACTATATAGTTTAAATATGAAGTTCCAGTCCCATTAATTCTAACCCATGGGAAGAATACAAATTGTAAGTCCGGAGAAATTAATTAAATTAATTAAAACTCCATTCAAATGCCGAAATATGTAGAATGGTCTTGTCCTATTATGTCTATCTAATATATTTAACCCATTCGCGTCGGTAACATAGTCAATAATGTATTATAAAGACTTTGACTGTTTTAAAAAATATATAGGTGGGAATTACATAATTTACCGGCGGCGTTGGCGATGGGTATGCTGTTAAAATATTCAGCTCCGTCAAAAACCGCCATAAACAGAAAGAATAGTAAAATATAGACAGACTTTGTTCTTATACCAATCAGAAATATGGCATAAACAGTATGTTATTGTCAATGTTTTCCTTTTGTTATGTAAACAAAAGCACAAAAAAAACGTTACAGAACCTGGCTTTTGTTTAGATCCGGATATGCTAAACATAAAGAGCGTTATTTGTTACTGTTTTCCTGATATGGAAATAATAAAGACCGTTTATATCATTTATGAGAGATTTACCAATGGAATTGCGCTGTGTTATGTAAACAGAAGCAAAACTTCTGTAACACGAGCAGGTTCTTGTTTACGTACACCATCGTACGTCTTAACGACAATATACTATTTACGCGCTCATAATGTTTGGCATATGAACAACACTATATATGTGTTAATATTCCTTCTGTTGATAGCGATTTGAACAAATATGAATATTTATGCAACGAACGCCGCCCGTGCCTTTAAATAATTTTGAATTGACAGGTGTGAAACTAATATTATCCACCATGACCTGGGTGAAGGATGGGAAAATATGAACCCGCAGAGATTCCGAGAAACGCGCGTATTGATATGAATTGTAATTGTATACAACTAAACTAATTATGTTTGTCATGGGAAATGTCCATATCGGTACCATTAGAAAGGGAAACATCTTTATATATGGCAGACAAATGTTAGTTTGACGTGTTCGACGACTTATTGCAACGATGACAAATGTTCGAATGTGGAACTATATTTCGTTCGTCATTTGTGAAGCGGCTATTGTCTTGAGAAATGTGCAAGTAATGTCAGTTTCGCTTTGGGGCCTTCCGTTTGATGGAATGTGATCGCACAACTATAGCTGTTTATATTGCACGTTATGCAACTCTGCGTTTGCAAGTGAGGTTATGTTCAAGGTTCTTCGTGTTTAAAGATATGGGCGGCGTTGGCGGTGGGTATGCTGTTAAAATATTCAGCTCCGTCAAAACCGTCATAAATAGACAGCATAGTAACATATAGACAGACCTTGTTCTTATACCAATCAGAAATATGGCGTAAACAGTATGTTATTGTCAAATGTTTTTCCTTTGTTATGTAAACAAAAGCAAAAAACGTTACAGAACCTGGCTTTTTGGATATGGCAAACTTCTGTAACACGAGAAGGTTCTTGTTTACGTACACCATCGTACGTCTTGACAATATACTATTTGCGCGCTGAATACGTTTGGCATATGAACAAAATTATATATATATTTTAATATTCGTTCCGTTGGTGGCGATTTGGACAAATATGAATATTTCTGCAACGAACGCCGCCCGTGCCTTTAACATGTTGGAGGCTCATCTCCATTTGTGTTAATTCGTTGTTATTTATTTACATGAAACGTGAAGTGTAACTGGTTGGTCGGCGTTGTTTTAGTTGACACAAACATGATGACGGATTGTTAAAATAGTTCTGACTCTTCAATATAATATGCGGAATTAGCGACTATGCCTATTAGTCCATGAGCCAGGACCGAGAATGGTACCATTTTGGTGGGCAAATTCTTTCCACATTTTTCTCAAAGCTTATATTCTGAAATTAATCTGAGTGCTGGGGCGCACTGTGGCAGTGTAGCTTAGTTTGCAAAATGTGTGTTTCCATGGCAACGAATGGTGTTTTTGGCCAGTATAAAAAATATGCTTATAATGGTCTACTACTAGAAAGTTTAATGCAGTAACTCTATCTTTACACTAATATGGGGTGACACCCTTGGTGGGCTTTCTTTTGACACGGGGGATTTCACATATAGAGGTCAAGGTCATACACAAAGGTCAAGGTCATTCACCAAAATATTAGCTTTTTTCATATCGGGTCATACATTTTCTATCCACTGATTTTATATATCAGTTTTGAATGCGTTATCTTTTCTCCTAAATAATCTGTATCGTATATGCTACATGGAGAACTTCGTTATTGTTGAAACAGACAATTCATTCATGAGATATAGGCCTTTAAACTTGGTGACCATTTTCCAAAATGGGTGAAAATCGGTTATTTCCCAATATAGTCCAGGCGCTTGGTGCATGGGAATGTAAGAATTGCACAAATATTGATAAAAGCATGAAACTTCCATATGTTCCTTGGACCTTACTGATAATTTTCAGAATGGACCCCATCGATATTTGGCCCTGCTTAGTAACGGTTGCTAGGCAACTACCCGAAAGTATAAACATGCTCATATAAGAATGTATTACAATATTTCATTCAACTTTAGTTGCTGTGAATTGCATATTTCAGGTCTATTGTGACATAGGATGCATTACAAAGACTTGTGACCTTGTTTCCTATCATAATATCTATGACAACCGTTGCTATGCACTACACAGACAGTAAATATGTATAACTCCGCCAAGGGTACCCCGAGTCCTCACACCAAATTTGGTTTAAATCGGTCCAGATAAAGAAAGCTATGGTATATAATTTAAAAATGTTTCAACAATACACACGACATGCTATTAACAGTGGACTAGAACATCTTTGCTGCTTTGCACAGCTGAGTATATCGCTCCACAGATGGTATGAGGTCATTATAAATGTTATAGGTTTAATAGAGATGCCAAGGTTCAGCATAAACAAAGCCAGTGATTAGTTGACAGCTCTGCTATATAATTGATATTAATAGGTCAGCAGTGAGGTGTCTTATCGTAATGACTGTGTTGTTGGTAGAATTTGATACATTATCATTGTAAACTTAAATTGGCTCTATTAACTCAATTATTCTATGTCCTGGTCACCTTTTACATTTAATCCAAGGCTGCGCTGGTGCAGCATACCTATCATGTGCCAGTGAATTCTCTTATATTTGCGAGTGACCCATAACATTCAATAATTTGTGTTAAGTACATTTGTCTATAATAGTACATAACACTATACTATGTAATTCAACATGATGTGTGCCCATGAAATCTTGCAATAAATAGGTTAACGCATAGCTGACTGGAATTTTGTGTAATTCATGAACCTTTGAGTGAGAAAATCGTAGTGAAAGGTTACCGGTCAATGGGACACATCCACTCGTTCCAAATCGCTATTGCTTTATGAGCTGCATTGAAAGTACCCACGAGACCGTGACGATGTTCATTGGTTTACCCGTACCCGTTCCCGTCGTGTTGAATTCAATGCAATTACTTGGGCACAGCACGTGTTCTGCTACCTCAATAGCAGTTATTGATAAGTGAACACTGAATGAGACCAAATATCGATCCATATATAGTGTAAATGTAAGACGTATTATGTCTTATAAATGCCTGATACACTTGTATACATATTCTTCCTCTTATCTGCGAAAATACCCACATGACGTCATTTGTCGCACGCTCTCTTTGTCATAAAGAAAGATATATCTATAAGCACTGCTTAGGTAACATTGTGCAAATTGTAATTATTATGGTAGTTTGATTTCTCAACGAACATGGCATATCACTGACTCACATCTTATAATGGATATAGTATCAATGATTTATAATAATTCATATAAACTGGTATTACTTATGAGGGGTAGGGATGGTAGCCTATGATTTATGAGAATTCATATAAACTGTTATTACTTATTACGATGGGGTAGGGATGGTAGCCTATGATTTATAATAATTAATATATTCCGGTATTCCTTATTATAAGGGGTAGGGGTGGTAGTCTCTGATTTATAATAATACTTGTATACCTGTATTTACATGCATCGTATAATTTGGTTGCACGATATAACATTTATTTGTAGCGCCTATTATAGTATATCATATATCACGTGACTTTCTCGCATTCTGATTGGCTGCACACTGCTACACTATTTTACGATAGTACCCCAGTAGGATTCCTACATGCCTACTATTCTTTTTCTATTTATAGTAACAAACTCATTTCGCGAAATCGGGCTGCCGCCTGAAGATACGGCCAAACTATACCTTGTGTGATATTTGTTGCAATTTCGGTATATCATTATATTTATTGATGAATTGCAATGCTCTTACAAATGTCCGATGATATTAAGCCAATGTGTTTCATAGTTTGTCCGTTTAGTTGGCAAGCGGCTAGTCCTAATTTTGCAATGCCAGTGGACGTTATTTATAATTTCCTTTTCCGGTTAATCGAAGTTAAACAAGTTGACTTTTTTCGCCAAAATGTCTTTGCTAATGACGTATTTATAGAAATGAATCATGAAGAAATGCTGTTAGATGTAACTAATGACATAGTTGTGCTCCCCTGCCATCGTCAAAATATTGCCGTAAATTGTAAAATCTGAGACCGATTTCCAAAATTCAAGGTAAATAAAAATGTGACAAAATCAGACTCAGAAATTGTGTGAGAATTGGCACAAATGTTCGATATAATATAATAAATAATGAATGTCTTGTCGTTGACCCTTTACCCAACAAACCGGCCAAATAAAGCTTCAACAGCCTAAAATATCTTCGGTCTGTCTCAATAGAACCATACAAATATGGATATCATTGGAACCGGCTCCTTGACCACATTGTGATAGTTACAGTTATGCCCTGTGCCAATGCATTCTCTTATAAGAGAATGCATTGGCCTAAAAAAAATCTTTTTTTTAACACTTTTTACCATTTTTTCTTACATTCTTTAACAATTTTTTAATTTGTAATGTGTTAAGCCAATGCATTCTCTTATATATGCGAGACGACCTATGGTCGACTCGCATATATAAGAGAATGCATTGGCACAGGGCCCTTCTGTTGGGTAAAGGGTTAACTATGCCAAAATAGTGGTCATCGAGGAGGAATAGTCACGAGACCACTATTTTGGCATAGTTAACTATGAGCATAAATATAAATAGAGCATGGCTTGGAGTGAAATACGCCGATATAGTGCATAGTGAGGTTGTGTAGTTCACGACGCGAAGCGGAGTGAACTACACAACCGCACTATGCACTATATCGGCGTATTTCACGACAAGTCATGCTCTAATTATTATATTGTATCGAACAAATGCAGAAATTAAAGGCAAACCAGTGGGCAAACACCATTTTTTGCCATAGAATGGATACATACATTTAATGCTGCTCTACATAATGTAAGCCGGTATGTATTTAATGATGCTCTACATAATGTAAGCCGGTATGTATTTAATGCTGCTCTACATAATGTAAGCCTGTATGTATTTTTCGCCTTACTGAAGCTTTAATTTGGATCAGCGGCGAAATAACAAGTAGTTTCAGAACAAAGTTTGATGTAGTGTTCGTTACTATTTGTAGTAGTCAAAACTACATATGCATAGTGCACGATGGGAGAGACTTGAAGGCGTAGTATACAACTACGACTAATAGAGTCGAGTAGCCAACCAATCGGAAAGCTTGATTTCAATAACAAAGTCACGTGAGATACAATATAATATTATATATATGTATGTACTACATGTATATACATCCTCGTATTCATGTGCACATATATTCGCGTGGCCTCTATATCTACGTGTGACCATTTTGTGACGGTAACCGGGAATCCACCTTTAAATAAATCGACCGATGTATTAGATTCGACGCGACGAAGATGCGTCCGTCTGCAACAAAACTGACCGCAGTCGCATCACCGACGGATTTAATACAATTAGATTCGAGTCGACAAAAATCCGTCGTTTGGAACGGGCCTTAGTCCTGTAGATGGCCTCATTATTTTCTATATATAGTGGACATGCAGACAGACACATATTCGAACATACATGTATACAGATACTAGATAAAACCAGCTGCGTCAGTATATATTGTATCCTTCAATCACAGGCCTAAAATGTTATGTTAATATATTTAAATAAAGTAAAATATAAATAAAATTGCATATTTTAATTGAGGTCCATATCAGTATGGGGTCCGTATAAGCCAGGGCCCGTATGAGCCGAGGTCCGTATAAGCCAGGGTCCGTAGCATTCGGGGGTCCGTACAAAAGTCAGGGTCCGTATGCATGCGCCAGGGTCTGTATCAGCCTCATACCGACGCACGCACGCCCAGATAGGAAGCATTTAATCCACATAGTAGTATGGCTACGTTTTCTCTAATAACAAATATTTTGCATAATTATCTTGCATGGTGAATCTATAACTGGAATCGGCATTAATTGGACTTATGAACATAATATTTATTTTCCGATGAACATGCATATGAATATACATTTTCCAACATAAACAATGATACTACAATAGTGTTATATATTCTCTGTTTATGACATGTGTGTGTGTGTGTGTGTGTGTGGGTGAGGGTGTGTGTGTGTGAGAGAGAGAGAGAGAGAGAGAGGGGATGTGTGTGTGTGTGTGCGTGAGAGAGAGAGAGAGAGAGAGGTTTATATCTCTCTCTCTCCCCCTATATTAGACACATGGCTGTCACGTGATAGTAATGGTGAATTTAACCGCCTAAATGCCGTTTTATTTATCTGTATGCAATACGTGGTGTTGCGATAGCTAATTTGCCAATTATCAGTGCTTTCATTGAACATATCATCCTCTGAGAGTGTTTTTTTTTTTTGGATATGAAAACAAAGATTACTAAAACACTTGTCTCTACGCTAATATTCTCTACGCTAATATATTAGCGTAAAGGGTTGATGTAAAATAGGAGTTACGCTAATATTTTAGCGTATCGGGTTCAAAGGGTTAACAATTAACTATTTTTCTATGTAGGTGTGTGTTGACTTTCCACTTCCTAAGATAGCTCAGATGTGGAAACCCTTAAGTCGGGTTTGATCGTGACATGTGTGTCTGTATAAATACAAGGCTCGTCAGATTGCCCAGTGTAAGCTTTTGCTTTTTCGACTGTTCCCCAAATAGTTAATGTCATTGACATGGGAACTATATTTTATCTGGATATATGACCACGCAGCTAGGCACGGCCCCCCTCTAAACAGTTTCCACTATAACCAAGAAACAGATAAGTGCAGTATCGTGCTTTTGTTAATGTCACAAATCGTGTTTATTTTGTTCTGATTGTATCTCAAGGGTAATGAATCTTGAGTCATATATTACCACAAAGTTATGCATGATGATGGGGATTGCTTTTATGACTAACCTACATGTACTAGAGGTAGTGGAATATGAGCCAAATTATAAAAAATAGACCAAATATAACTTTTTTCCAATGACATCGACTGTAGCAATTTATCGTGACCCTACAAGGAATATAGCCCAGTCCATTGGTGGATCCTTAATGGCAATATGAGTTCACATCATTTCTTCAAACAAAATTAGGCTCAGGTTTCCAGCAGTTGGATTTTCAATAATAATATTTGCCGTTGCCATGGAAACCAGATTTTATCTCGACAGTTTGTCAGACCTCTCATTGAGCACCCCCCAAAAAGTGTCCATTATAACTACGGAACACATATGTGAAGTTTCATGATTTAGTTACTAAAATCACAAAATTGCAGTTATTTTGGTCTTGATGGTAATGCATCGTCGCTTATGTACTGTCACAATTACCACAACAATGTAGTACGTAAAATGGAGATTAAAATGTGACTAAAATGTGCCATACAAAAACAAATCAAGATTCGTTGATTCTCAAAAGCGGCATTTTTTTTTTTTCTTCAAATATATGGTGTCGTCTCGGAAACCTGGGTTTATAATGTTATTTGACACCACCCCCTCCTGGGCATGCCCTCCAAAACATTTTCCCTATAACTAAGTATATATTTATATAAGTTTCGTGCTTTAGTCAATAAATTCACAATTCAACCCATAACGGACCCAGATAAGTAAATAACTATAATATACACAAAAGCACGATATTTTGGGAAATAACTGATTTTCACCTATTTTGGAAAATGGCCACAAAGTTTAGAGGTCGTTATCTAATGACTGGCTTGTCAGTTGCAACTAGAACACAGTTCTCCGTGTAGCCTATATGCTCTAGATTATTTCCGAGTAAAGTTAACGTATTCAAAATTGATATATAAACTCAGTGGGTAGAAAATGTATGACCCGATATGAAAAAGCTAATATTTTGGTCAATGACCTTGACCTTTGTATTTGACCTTGACATATAGTGGTGAAATCTCCAGTGTCAAATTAAACCCCACCAAGGATAGCACCCCATATCAATGCCAATATAGAGTTACTGCATTAAACGTTCTTGGTATAGACCATTATAGGCATATGTTTTATACCGTCAAAAACACACTCCGTTGCCATGGAAACACACATTTCCACACTAAGCTACACTGCCCCAGTGTGCCCCAGCACTGACATAAACTTCAGACTATGAGATTTCAAAAAACTGTTGGTAGAATTTGCCCACCAAATTGGTACCACTCTCCATTTTTGGGGAGCCTGGCTCATGGACTATATGATAAGTGGCCAATACGTGTAAAAACATAACTACCCCATAAACTGGCTCCCGTCACAATTTGCTCTTCTGCTAGTCCAAGCGGTTGTTGTAGAAAACACCACACCTGTGAAAAGGGTGATAAAAGCATGACACTTGGCACATATGTTTCTTATACACTACTGCTCATTTTCACACGTGGCTATATTCGCAACATGCTCTTAACAACGGTTGCTAGGCAACTACCCGGCATCGAATTAATGCAGATGACTGATATTATGTGAGTTCTAAAAAACTAAATTACGTCGTGTACGATTTTTATGGTGAAAACAATTGTTGTCAGTTTTGACCTGACTGACAAACTTCTAAATGTTTTACTTACAGGTGGTGACGGTTGCTATGGGCACGCCCCAGAATATAAAAATGCACATATGACTGATATTATGGTTGCTTTAACAAACTAAACTACACCAAATAGCACTTTTATGTTGACATGATAATAGTTGTTGTTAGTGTTGAGCTGGCTGAAAACAGTACCATATAATTCTTACTTATATGAGTGGTGTCTGTTGCCAGGGTCACACCCGAAATACCAAAAATTCACTGATATTATGGTAGTTTTAACTAAACTCGTTTTATGGTGTTAATGTGAGCCTAACCAGGACGTGCTACAAATTTAGTTTCCATATGGGTACAATTATCCGTTATGTTCCACCAGTTCAGATATCGGGAATTCAAAGTGAGAGTTGAAAAGTCATTGCTTATATTTTATATGAGGCATGACCATAATAGTTATATAAGCCATAGGCCAACACAGCTAGATATATAATGTAAGTCACGAACCCACTCTACTATATATGAAGAGCATAGGGCCAGCCACCAATATCTTAGCCATGGACCTAGCCTACAATAGTTGGGTTAGGACCCAGGCACATAGACATGGTCATAGGACCCATGGCCATACATATAGACTAGGATATGTATAGTCCATGAACCAGACCGCTTCATATAAGCCCTTATATATTGGCCTTGGATCCAGGCATCTATAGACTAGGCATACACCATTTAACCACGATGTTAGACGGGTTATACCTGGTCACCAAGGCCGCAATGGAGCGATGCCGTGTTATAGAAATACAGTAGTATACTCCATGGTGATGGACCCAGCCCATTATACATGTATGATACCTAAGCTGCATTTTCAAGGACCATGACACGGTTGCATGGTTCAAATACCCAAGTGCCCATGTACTCAGATACCATATACCAAGTCCGATGCACAATGCATTAGTACACCATGGATTCAGGTATGAACATGTGGGACAGTTATGTGACAGATCAACCTATACATATATATTGAACCGATGCCACATATATGAAGGTAAGGGTGGAGGCGCCTATAAATAGCCCACACACATGGCACTGTATGTTGGCCATGGACACATGCCCATATGTGTAGGCCATGGACCAAGGCCGATATATGTATGCCATATAGCATTGTACCCAGGCATAAGCAGATGCCTATGTGTAGGATATGGACCCACCCCTTATACGTGATATATCTATACCAAAGACCGATGCACCTTTAAGTAGTGCTAATACCAAGTAGTAGGGCGGCTAAGTGTAAAATCGTTAACTTGGTGATACAAGCATGAACTTTGGCACGAATGATCAGTATGGGCCACTAAACAATATTGTTCGACAAACCACGCGAAAATCCAAGATGGCCGCCATTTTTAAGATGGCCGCCATTTTCAGCTACGTCAGTTTTCGAATTTTGAAAAGTTAACTGATTTTATCGATGTATCACTCAAACAAGAGATCTTATGTCATTTCTAAAGGTTGAATTGAAATTAAAACACAACCTCAGTATATTAAAACAATATATTGTAACAAATTAGCTGTTTCGTTTCAAAATTTTGGCATTTTTATATAACTTAACTTTCAAATTGTGAAAAAAAAATTCAATTTCAAACAATTTAACCTCACTATTTATGATGTTAGTACTGGGATAACTACACACATTCATTACTCTCAGTTCTTAGAGTCTTTTAAACTTGGCAGCAACAACTGCATACAGTGGTGCATGGAAGCCCAATATGGTAGCATGTGCATCGCCCACTATACGCCTTCTTGCAACCGCATTTGGTCAACTGACTGCAACATTTGGCAAATGGTGGAAGCTCCGTCCAAAATGGTTCCCAGTGACTGCCATTTTCTGCCCATCCCAAATCTGCAGGACTCGAATAAGCTGGTTTACGTTCCAATGATCGTCCCCATATATGCCCTGCCTCGTATGCGGCTCGCTTGAAATGCTGCAACAGCACATACCTTGTAGGTGGAATATAATTGTACGGTCTCTGTTTCCGTGCAAAAAAAGTCTAGTCTGGCTTCATTAATGTCATTGGATGTATTTGAACGGTCGTACATTATTATAACGAATCTCTCGATTACTGCAATGTCATGTTCTGTGATGGACACTCGAGAATTGCCAAGTCTGGAGAAAATTGGTAAACCTTCTGGAAATACATTCCATGCCTGCCATGCAGACTTTTTTCCTTTCCCGCGAAATGCAGATACCACATCACATCTACTAATTGCATCGGAAAAGAGAATTCCATAACATTTTGTTGTACCTATTTTGGTGAAACAATCTCATGTATCGGAATCCCTCTGAATGTCTTTCTATGACCGAATGATTTCAAATTTGGGTATACAATTACAGCTACAATCACTATATCCGTTTCGGTGGCTTGGATTATGATGCTGTTGTGTTGGTTGATAACTGCGTGTTTTGCATCCACAAATATCCGTGTATCGGCCTCTTCATGTGTACATGGTGCAAGAATATCCAAATCAAGTTCATGGTTACTTTGTACATGTTCACTTTTGGTAACAACAATGCCATTGTCCGCATTAACAGTTATGATCTTGTCAGCAAGGAAGTGAAATACTAGTAGCTCTGTTTTGTTGTCATCGTGAAGAAAGCTATGCCAGTCTGCTAGTTTTGCTAGATCCTGATACCCTTCTCCTGATTCCTTTTCCGCGCGTTGACCTAGTTTCCTGTTTGTGGCTACTTGTCTTGTACACGTCAAACACGATGTCAGTTCTCTTATATTTATGGCAATATGTCTGTATTTTATCTGGTGTCCAATGCCAAGGGGTATGTGGAGTCATCAGAAAACGGATTTCCCATTTCTTGTGTCATGTCTGTGAGGTTTTTTTTTTATATGCAATTGTCTCCTCGTGATGCTTGGTTTCTTATGTGATATCCTTTGTACAAGCAATATTATCATAATCAGAAATAAGGCAACATAATTCTGGACTAGCTACCATCCATCTGTTGAATGTGCTTCATCCTCAGTTATCCCAATTGCTCCTCCATCCCCGTTCACGACTGCATTGTGCTGTTCATGGGCCTGGTTTATTGCCATACTTGAGAAGTTTCTTTCAGTCTTGTGTACAACAAAGTTCCCTCTATGAAATTCAATTGCTATGCTGGGATGTTTCTTCTCTATTGTCATCATGTCTCTGAGGTGAATAGGTAGCAGTAAAATATTGTCAATTCAATGTCAAGCACCAAACTCCAGAAATGCACATTTACTTCTACACCAGTCATTGAAATTTGAGTGCGTACTATCAACATCGGATAAATCCCGACTGCAGTATTCTGAGTCTGCAAATTTCATGAGTTTGAACAGACTACGTGCTGTTATCTGATTTGCCTGTCGCGTTTTTATAATACGTGAAACTTTGATGAATGAATCTGCTGAGCTTGGGCTTGCTATACCTGCTTCTACAAGAGCACTCGTCCAGTCGCTATCCAGAAGCACTGAACCAACCATTTTTAGAGCATCTAATTCCAGATGTAACCCTCCAAGCATAACAGCATATTTGTCCTCACCATATAAGTCTGACCACTGCCACTGTATCTGCTTATCCAATGCATACAGAGGCTGGTCTGCAGTCCGTTCTGAGTTTAGAAGTTGAACCGATTCATTAATTTTGTGCATGCAATGTTTTATCGTGGTTAATGAGTGAGCCTGATCACACAACAGAGGTAACATTGAAGTTATTGCTACATCAAACTGATGACCTCTCTTTTGAGTCGCATGAAGAGCTGGCCACGTTATTGATGTACTTCTGTTGACGGGACCTTTTCAACCACTCATAATTCAGCCGAAGATGTTTTTGAAAAAAACAGTTGAACCAGGTAGATCAAAGCCGGTGTTGGTTGGTGGGTTTGGCTTTAAATCTTTTAAATAGACAGGTGGAACATTTGTATACGAGTCTAGAAGATGTGGGATTTGTTTCGTTTTTCCAGTTTTTCCAGAACTGAAGTCAATATGTTGCTGCTCGCCTTGATTATCTGGATGCGGATACTGAAACATAGAAATATTTGTCCCGTGGAAAGATGATGAGCTGGTAGTTGATGTAGGGTTGTGCATGGTCAATATTGTCCAAAGCAGATGTGGTGAACACGCCTTTTCTCAATATAGATGGACACACAACTCCATCTGTTTGATACTGTTTAACAACAACCTCTCCAAGCTGGTTTGAGATGTCCATGACATGATCATACGATATACTCAGTCAGTTTTTATAGAACATGTAAAATCAGGTTTCGTTTCCTTGTTTTTTGCATACAAAGTGATGCCAGTGTATATAGGGAATGGTGTTTCACAGTCTTGACAGTGCATGGCGATGATAAAAGGCTTTGTCCTTATATCTAGATGAGAAATAGTAGATTTGTAATAACTGCGCGATTGCTAAATCAGACTTTGTTGCACCATTTGTAAGCTGTGACTTGATGTCAGCACCATGCTCGATCATACATACAAATTGCAGAACTTGTTGTCAAATTTGGTACGATGTTCAAGCATATGTTTACGAATGATTTCTGCTGCTCCAGCAATTGTAGCGCTCAATTATATTTACAAGCTTGGGATAGTACAGAACTAACTGTGTCTGAAAAAGTCATAAGCACATCGTGACCATGTTTGTGCTCCTCTATTTTTTTGAAGAATTTTGAGGAAAAAAACCCTGTAAAAATAATCTACAAATTCCGAAAAATAATAATATTTTTGCATACTTATGATAACGCAACATTTAAAGGGATGATTTACTTATATATCGTAACAAAGAAAGAACCGAAAAGTGGTTAGTGTATTTTGAAAAATGGCGGCCATCTTGAATCCGGTGGCCATTTTGATTGGTTTGTCGAGCAATTTGTTTTAGTACTATATATTGATCATGCATACCAAGTTTCATGCTTGTATCACCAACTGAACGATTTGACCATAAGTTTACACTTAGCCGCCCTACTATAAAGGTAGTTCATGGTATCGCAGTCTGAAATAGATAGGCCATGCCCATGTACGAGCTCCTATAGACATGTAAATGACCCATGTCAATGTATTCACATATATATGGGTATGGCATGGATAGGAAGGACACACAGTTAGTTCCCACCGTATAGCAACTGATGGGGTTGCTACCACACCACGATATAGTGTTCTGCGTTGATTCCATTGTCAAATGTAGTGTGAATGTCGGATTCTATGGGGGTTGGTCAGGTGGTATCGACATAAATTTGGGTCAATATTGTTTTTACAATACAACAACCTTTAGTGAAGCATTATTGTCAATATAAGCATATATCATGTAAATTGCCTGAAACGCATACCATATTATGAAACAGTTATATCGGTTAAGTTACCAGAAACTCATACATATGGTATGTTTTCAAAGATGGAAATGTCCATAGCAACCATTACACCACCCGTTAGGTAACGAATGCAGCAACTTTACTGTCATGTTCACACATACAAAAATTACAATAATTGTTTTCA
This sequence comes from Siphonodentalium dalli, assembly GCA_032622095.1. Taxonomy (NCBI): domain Eukaryota; kingdom Metazoa; phylum Mollusca; class Scaphopoda; order Gadilida; family Siphonodentaliidae; genus Siphonodentalium; species Siphonodentalium dalli. Next base: position 88,583,283 of record CP136069.1, on the reverse strand, counting down.
ATATATGTACTATGTTACATGGCGTAGTTTAGTTTGTTTAAACTACCATAATATCAGTCATGTGTGAATGGATGGGTATGTGTGAAGATTGAGTCCATAAATTAGCCTACATATGACTGCATTCGCGTATGGTCTGATGGAATTTCATCAGAATTTGCACCGTTACGAAAAATCATGATATCTCAAAAAGCTCAACTCGGATTCTAGGGGACTTTTGCCATATGTCCATAAACATCTTCGTAGTAATCCCTGAAAGATTCAGCTTTCCCATATTTTTTGCCGTAGTGAAACCTAATGTGCCTGGACTACTACTAACTCTGTAAATGGAGGTATTAAAAATTCGAAGAAATTAACAAAGAAAGGTGGTGCCGCTAGTGCCACAGACAGTAAGTCACAAGATGATACGACTGCTAGGACTATTGACAACGAGCAACTAGTTACAAGTGTTATTAGTGTTTTACAACCAGTAATAACAGCAGCAAGTGTTGCAGCAGTTAATGAGGCTTCAAAAGTAATAGACATCACAGCTGTCTATCAAATAATTTGTTAGCGGACATTTTCGACCAATCAGCGACTGGGCTGGCCAACGGCTGCATTGAAAATTCTGCTGCCATCTTTCTTCACCATAATTTTGATATCCATGCATACATTCAGTGTTAAATTGGCTATATTCAAACAACTTTTTTTGGGTCAAATCATAATATACTGAGATTTATATTTGCGCCATGTTATAAATTTATCCGTGATTACAATAATATGTTGTTATTTAGCATGACACTCGTCATAATTTTCACATTTAATGGTTTAGATATATTAAAAGAGTTCAGTGATCTGTCTGTCTGTTCTGGTCTTTTCGCGATTTTTCTTCCAGAGCCCTTGACCGATTTCAACCAAATTTGGTGTGGTGCCTTGTGGTACCACGACATATGTTACAACGGCCTTATTTTTTATTTAAAAAATTTATTTCATTTGTTTTTCAAAATATAAATTTTTTGAGCAAGAAGTTTCAATATAAAAATCTAAAAAGAAAACTAAAAACTTAGAGAAAAATAATGTGTGTGAATTTATTAAAATTTATTGTTTTTTTTGTTCAACAGCAGAACAGAGTTCTAAAAACAGATAAAAGAAATGAATTTAAATATGTTTCTTTTTAATCAAACTGTTTAAAAGATCAAAATTTGCACTAATCATATACATGAGTCTGTTTCAACTTGTTGACACAAGGGTAAGCAAGTGCTTATGTGCTCACTTCGGAAGTCGATCTGAAGGTAACAGACAATATTTATATGGATAAAGTCCTATTACCAGTGGGCGGTACTACCGCTGTTGATGTGGCCTCGGTGGAAAGCTCCATTGTGTCTAACATGATGAAAGCTGATGACAATAAAATCTCTGAAATGAAAAAAATGCCAACTTCAAGCCTTCAAATATTATTACCTATAACAACATGGCAAGAAGAGCAGTTTACGAGTCTTCAGGCTTCCAGGGCAACCTAGCGAAGACACAAACCAGCTGGTTATCGATCTTGTTAAAGATCTGGGTATCGATATGAATCAGGAGGACATGTCAGTTAGCCATCGTTTACCTGGGAAACCGAAGCAAATTTTGCAAAGTTTGTTGGGAGGGATCTCAAGACGAAGATTTTGGGAAGCACGAAAAGGCTTAGAAGTATCCTAAGCGGAGAGATGTGTAGATGAGGATTTGACAAGACTTCGAAGCAGGATCGTTCGCGAATTGAATAATGATGTCGATCCGGTAGAAGTATGGACAATAGATGGGAAGATCAATTGTACTCGATAGGAAATGAAAAATTGGAGAAATGTTCAACACATTATTACCCCCCCCCCCCAGGTGATTTGTTCAAACTAGGGTGGTAAGAGGAAAGGATTAACAGCCTTGACATTTAATTGTCTCTGAAGGACAGATCCGACTGACAACAATCATGTCCATGTATATCTTACTAGTAGTATTAGCCTATTGGTTAATGCATCACAAACAGTTGATAATAATTATACCGTTAATCCACTTAACTCTAGTTGGATAAATAATTATTATGAATATGTTGATACTAAAGAGTTAGATCCAATACACTCAGTGCCTAAACCAAGTTGATCTCTTTTAAACTTTTTCTCAATGTCAATAAATTAATCTGACCAACATTAGTAATTAATTTATATAAATACAATCAGAGCTCCCAAATACACAATTCAGTAATGATGACCATTGTTCGTCTACATATAAAAACTACACGGTTCAATCGGTGAATCCGAATTTATCAATCAGTGTTGATAGAAAAGAGTTGGACCCAGTACACTTAGACTGCTTAAACAAACTTATTTTGTTTCAAAATCGTTCTTAATACGTTCAGAATACTTCGCTAGCAGAGCTCCCAATAATACATGCAGAGGCTGCTACTTCTATTCCTAACCACTGTCTATCTAAATGTAATGCACATGTAAAAAGCGACGTATCTTTTGAACAAGATGAATCATTATCAATAACTGTAACAGAATCTCTGCTACAATTCACATGTTTAAATTTATTCTTGGTAATCTTGAATCATATTGTCAAAACTTTGATATGATTTGCCTTAGTGAGAGAAAGACATATTTTGATGATCCTAATGATTGTACAGGGTTTAAACCTTTTACCATGAAAAAATAAAATGCATCTCAATTCCCTTGGTGGCACACGTGGACACGTACTAGTTAAAAGTAATATTTCAGGTTATGTTAAGATTTTACAAGCTTATCAGTCAACTTGTGAAAATATTTTCTGGATGCCCGTTAACCCTTTACCCAACACACCGGCCAAAACCGGCCAAATAAAGATTCAACAGCCTAAAATATCTTCGGTCTGTCTCAATAAAACCATACAAATATGGATATCATTGGAACCGGCTCATTGACCACATTGTGATGGTTACAGTTATGCCCTGTGCCAATGCATTCTCTTATATATGCGAGTCGACCATAGGTCGCCTCACATATATAAGAGAATGCATTGGCCTAAAAAAAATCTTTTTGTAACACTTTTTACCATTTTTTCTTACATTCTTTAACAATTTTATAATTTTTAATGTGTTAAGCCAATGCATTCTCTTATATATGCGAGGCGACCTATGGTCGACTCGCATATATAAGAGAATGCATTGGCACAGGGCCCTTCTGTTGGGTAAAGGGTTAATGCAAACGAATTAGGTATTGATTTTGGAATTGGGGTGACGTACATTCCGCGTGAAGCATCAGTACACCATGCTGGTGAAATCTTTGACTATATTGCAGAGGATATCCTTTCTAAAACATCCACATTCGATTGTACTGTCATTATGATGGGCGATTTTAACAGTCGCACAGGCAGATTGGGTGGTAATGAGATAAATAATGACATATCTATTCACAAAATTGTCATCAGCGCTATTTCATCACAGGATGAGTTTATTGAGAACAAGCTTACAGCCCATGGATGGTCTAGATTTTGATGTAACATAAAGACCGTTGTTAACTATAATGGTCGCAATTTGGTAAATTTATGCCGAGCACAAGAAATGTTGTTTCTTAATGGTCGTTTTGCATCAGACAAAGGCGAGGGATATTTCACCTGTCAAATTACAAATGGTAATAGCACAGTTGATTATACCATCATATCACACGATTTTATTACTTCTATTTCAGAGTTTTACATCAATGATATTGATGAATGACTGCCAGATGTTCACATGGGAATATGTGTCAATGTCAGAACTCACTCAAATTCAAGTAATTCACATGTACAATCCAACTTTGATATGAAGGACAATAATGGCTCATCAAGAAACATTCTTGTCCCTGAATATGTACATTTGAGAGCACATTGGTCATCAGAATTCAGTGAAATCTATGCTAACAGTTCTGATTCACAAACAATTAGTTCAGTGAACTAAAAGTTAACTATTGTTCAGAAATCAGAGATTACAACATATGTCATAGATAACTTGGTAGCAAATTTGAATAGAATATTTAGGACACCAGTAAAATAACTGGAAATTGCAAAAGAATTATTTCATTCCAAAAAAAAACAAAATGCGAAATTCTAATCAACCATGGTTCAACAGTTATTGCAAAATAACACGAGCAAACTTCTTAAAAAGCAAACTAAAAAGATTATTGCTCCTGAATCTCGAACCACAATCAAAGAATTACTTCGTGATTACAAACACTCAATGCGACGTAAAAGCAAAACATTTAACACAAATTTTCATGCTAACCTACTAAACCTACGTAAAGACAATCCTGGAGAATACTGGTAGATTCTTAAATCTAATGTGAATTCTAAGTCCCAGTCTGGAAATATTTCTTTGAATACATATGATAAACACTTCAAGTCCCTCGGTCAGAAGGCTATTTATGCCCATATTGGCTTCTGAAGAGTCTGAAACAAATGCCAATTTTAACATAAATATATCTGAAACATCTGTGTAATTGAGGATATTAACACACCATTTACAATGGAAGAAGTTCAAAGATAAGTTTCCAAGTTAAATACCAATAAAGCTTGGGGTATAGATAATGTGATTTCCGAGTATCTGAAAAAAATGCCCAACTTATGTTTGTTCTCTAGTTGTCGATAGATTTAACATAGTTTTGAACACTGGTATAATTCCAACTATCTGGAGTACTGGAATCATTAGCCCTATGTTCAAGAACAAGGGCTGACTGGATCCCTGGCAACTATAGAGGTATTACTGCTAAGCTTCGTGTGTAAATTATTCAAGTCTTGTATTAACCCTTTCAGTGCCAGGGGCCGATCTCATCGGCCCTAATTTACGGTCTGTAAAATCGGCACTAAAAAAAAAACAAATTGTTTTTTTAAAAGATATTTTTGGGTTGAATTATTTTGGGTATGCTTAAGCATGCTATAGCGAATTTAAAATCAAACTGGATAAAACCTTAGGGGCTTGTTATAACTCAAAACTATCACCAGTATTCATAGTAATAATTTTGATGCTCATGAAAAACGTAAGATTCCCTGGCACTAAACCTACAAAATAAGTCTGTTAAAGAATATAAGAACAAAATATTAAAATTGTAAAAAATAATAAAACTCGGTCAGAAGGCCATATATGCCCATATTGGCTTCTGAAGAGTCTGAAACAAATGCCAATTTTAACATAAATCTATCTGAAACATCTGTATAATTGAGGATATTAACACACCATTTACAATGGAAGAAGTTCAAACATCAGTTTCCAAGTTAAATAGCTATAAAGCTTGTGGTATAGGTAATGTGATTTCCGAGTATCTGAAAAATTGCCCAACTTATGTTTGGTCTCCAGTTGTCGATAGATTTAACACAGTTTTGAACACTGGTATAATTCCAACTACCTGGAGTACTGGAATCATTAGCCCTATTTTCAAGAGCAAGGGCTGACAGGATCCCTGGCAACTATAGAGGTATCACTCTGCTAAGCTTCGTGGGTAAATTATTCAAGTCTTGTATTAACCCTTTCAGTGCCAGGGGCCGATCTCATCGGCCCTAATATTTTTAGATTGTTTTGGGTTGAATTTTTTTTGGGTATGCTTAAACATGCTATAGCGAATTTAAAAACAAACTGGATAAAACCTTAGGGGCATGTTATAACTCAAACTATCACCAAGTATTCATAGTAATAATTTTGATGCTCATGAAAAACGTAAGATTCCCTGGCACTAAACCTACAAAATAAGTCTGTTAAAGAATATAAGAAAACATTATTAAAATTGTAAAAAATAATAACAAATGATGAAAAATTGTTAGGCCAATGCATTCTCTTATATATGCGAGGCGACCTATGGTCGACTTGCATATATAAGAGAATGCATTGGCACAGGGTATATGGCTTGATACAAAAATCGGACCTGGCACTGAAATGGTTAATGCCCGTCTCACTCACTACATAGACGCTTCAGGGATCCTATGTGACGAACAAGCTGAATTCCGTGAAGGCTTTTCAACAGTGGATCATGTATTTGTGCTTAGCTCATTAATTGACCTGAATCTCAACAAGACAAAAAAGTTCTTTTGTGCATTTGTAGACTACTGGAAAGCCATTTGACACGGTTGACAGAACAAGTATGTGGATGAGACTCATTTTTAACAGCACAAATGGTAAAGTTTTCAATGGTATACATAACTTATATGCAGGTGCTAAATCGTGTGTTCATAAAGGAAACTGACTGTCTGACTTTTTCCCTTCCGAGATAGGTGTCAGACAAAACGAGTAAATGTATCGTCTTTGTTATTTGCCCTTTTTATTAACGATTTTGAATTTTCTGTGAGCCGAACTTATAAAGCCCCATGATATTAGAACTATGTTGAGTGATGAAGATATAGAAGTCTTTTTCAGGCTCTATGTATTGTTATATGATGATGACACTTCATGTAATGAAGGCAGAGAGTCACCAAGACTTACACAGCCAGCCATAGCTACAGCGTATGAGTATTGCAGCACATGGAAATTGAGTGTTAATGTAGAAAAAAAGAAATAGTTATTTCTTTTCGTGGACAAGTGAGAAAATATCCAACATGTAGTTTCGGTGGTATGGATATTAAAGTTGTTTTTGATTATTTTTATCTTGGACCGACATCCAACTTTAAATGACCTTTTCCATAAGGCCATCACCAAACAAGTAAATCAAGCAAGAAAGGCTTTATTTGCAATGCACTATAGAGCCCCAAATTTTTATTTGCCAGTCAATATTCAGTGTGAATTGTTTGATAAAATGATACAACCATATTACTTTATGGCAGTGAGGTATGGGGTCATAGCAATTTTGAGCAGGTAGATTCGTTTTATCAACGTTTTTCAAAATGTCTGATTAATGTTGGAAAATCAACTCATAACATTATGGTTTATGGAGAGCTTGGTATTTTCCCACTTTCATAAGAAGTTTGGAAAAGAATGGGTTCTTTTTGGATATGATTATTACAGGGCAAACAAAGCAAATTATCACTTGCCATGCAAGGCCTTTTAAGAGCTATGTATGATAAGGCACTATGCAGTAACAAGTGGAATGTCAAGCTGCAGACAATATTTGATCAGTACGGGTTTTCCCATAGTTGGATTGAAGAGGGCATCACATGTCCCTCGTGGATAATTGATAACAAAATCTAGATTAAGAGATGTTTTATACAAAAGTGTATAATGATGTTGGCACAAGTGGCACATGTTCAAATTACCGTATTTTCAAACCAAACTTTGACAGGGAGAACTATCTCTCAACTTCGCATATTTCAGATCGAATTAATCTTTATCGATTCCGTTGTAGAAATAACAAATTACATGTTTCGGTGGGTCGAATCCAGACTGATGTTTCATCTTTGCATTGTCAATAACGGAGACTTAGGTGATGAATATAATTATATTTTGGAGATGTCCATCATTTAAAGATCATCGGGGAAAATATTTGAAGAAATACTTTTTCACCAGACCAAATACAATCAAATTTCATAAATTGTTCAACAATCAAAACTTGAAGACACTCCTTGACTTATCCCAATTTATTAAAGTCATAACTTATCTTTTTAAAAGCGATCATTGAGATGTGGTCATTATCTGCAGTATAGGTGATATGTAATATCTTAACTCATATAAAAGCTTCCATGTCTGCAGATACTGACTGGTGTTACAATGGTTTGCTCTCTCTATACATTTTGTAGTTCCAAATTATGTATCAATCCTTTTTGTTTCTCATTGTTTTGGCGCTAGCGTTGAATGATATATAGATTCAGAAGGAAAGAATGAGATAACAAGTACCACAACCAATATGCAACCCGAAGAAATATTGTCAAGTCAGTTGGATATCTGTGCATTCCAAGAATGGCATGTTTATCCTCAGGTCATGTTGGAATGTCCCCTTATGCATGTACGTGTACACAGTGAAAATGTGAAATTATTCTCAGAAACCCTCTACTTAACTAAGTCTAATTATTTAAATAATGTTGGTTAATCTACTGCTGGATATACAAATATCCTCTACATTTACTCACTCAGATGTACAATCAACAGAATATTAGTAATAGATAATGAGAAACCAAGGAACCTATCTCAGTCTTTCACTTTAATTTAACTTAACCTTCAAATTATAAATTGTTACAATTATTTCATATTTTAACATTATCCAATTGCATTTTATAAATGTACATATGTCCACTATATAATTTATACTGTTAGTTGTTATGTTGGGATGACAGTTGTTAATTGTTTTATATATGATCTCATATTCCGTGAGGGGTCGAAGATTCGAATAAATTCTATTCTATTCTTCTATTCTATTCTATGCATTTTGCATGCGTTTTTCAGCTTGTTTTAAAGATTTTGATGGGTTAAAAAGGAGTAAGCTCTACTTTTGTCCATGTGATATAAAAGATATTCAACTCGTTATGTTGGAATATAACTTGTTGGAGATGCTCTATATTCCACACGCCAAATTGATAACATTGCTGTTAAATATCGTAGAATGCCATTGCGTTCAACTAGACAAACATTTATTGCGCTATGATTTGGAATACATTGACAAAGAATGTGAAAATAATCACAGAATTAAAAAATTTCAAAAAGGTATGTAGAATACCCTTTAAGGGGTTTCCACACCTACGCTGCATGTATGTCATGATGTGGAAATAGATGGACATAACAGAAAACTAGTTAATTGTTAATATTGTATACCACGCAAAGGAAGCTATGCTATATGGAGATCACTTCAAGCAAATTATATAACAATGCAAATGTCAAAAAGATGTAACAACTGCCATAAAAAGTACACGATATGAACTAGTAAAAGAATCTGAACATTTCGTTAGGTGTGTCCTGGAAATTATGAACATCCATTTTCCAAGAATTAATTTAAATCTTTTAGCTGAGATGAGTTTTAGCCTCATCTTTAAGTCAAATGTGGCCAAATTCCCAGCTTACCAGCTATTTCTAGCACTGTGGCCAATGATCTAGAACTAAATGGCACAATTAGCGTGGAAGAAATTAGAACTGCGATTGGGAAACTAAAAAACGGCAAATCTCCTGGTATAGATTATGTTATTAACGAATACATTAAATGTACAAGCGACTTCATTATTCCCATTTACGCCCTTTTGTTCAATGCAATTCTCGATACAGGTGAATTTCCAGAACAGTGGGCGACGGGTCAAATTCTTCCCATGTACAAAGGGGAAGGCAGTAAACGCGATCCAGATAATTACAGAGGTATCACACTTGTCAGCTGTATTGGAAAACTATTTACTGCTATTTTAAACAATAGGCTGAATGCAATATCCGATCGTGCAAATATCATTAGCGATTTCCAGGCTGGGTTTCGTCGCAATCACTCGACCGTGGACAATTTATTTATCTTGCACACACTGATTGACTTGTACTTATCGAGTGGGAGGAAACTATATTGCACTTGTGTTGATTTAAAGAAAGCTTTTGACACTGTCTGGCGAAACGGTTTATGGCTAAAAATGATTCAAAATAACCTTAATCGCAAAGTGCTAAACGTGATACGAAATATGTATTGCTGCATCAAGTCATGTGTTGTACAAGGAAATAAGATATCAGAATTCTTTGCATGTGATTCAGGGGTAAGGCAAGGTGAAACATTTCACCTTTCTTATTTTCTCTATTTATAAATGATATCGAATCGGTTTTTTTTCTGACTGCGCAATAGAGGAGTTGAAACTTGTGAACTCGACCTTTTTTGCTAAATTTGGTTCATACTTAAAAATTATGGTACTGTTATACGCAGACGATACTGTAATTTTCTCAGACAGCGCAGAGGGTCTTCAACGCGCTTTTAGTGACTACACTGACGCGTGGAATTTGAGAGTAAACAAAATTAAAACTAAAGTTATGATATTCTGCCAGAAGAAACCACGCAAATGGCCAGATTTCAAATATGAAGACGTTTACCTTGACGTGGTTGAAACGTTTTCATATTTGGGAATAACGTTTTTTTTATAATGGACGTGTTTGTAAAGCAATTAAGAGGCTGTCGGAGATAGGTACTAAGGCTATGTATGCGCTGAAATATAAAGTTAGTAATATGGAACTTTCAAAGGGAACGCTCATATATCTATTTAAGTCAATTGTGGAACCAACATTCATGCATGGATGCGAAGTCTGGGGCTTTGAAAACATGTGTAATCTAGAAAAGATAAGTTCCCACTTTTAAAAATATATTCTGCGTTTGAAAACAAGTACCCCCAACTATATATTATATGGAGAAACGGGACACATACCAATTGTTATAAAAACCAAAATTCGAATGTTGTCTTACTGGTCAAAACTTATTTCTGATGAAACATCGGTAGCCAACAAGATATATCAACTCGCACTTGCTGTGGATGGTACCGATATAACTAGGGGTAAGCGACTGCGTTGGGTTTCAGAAATCCAATCAATACTTCAGTTGACAGGATGCGCCGATCTCTGGTTGCGTCAATCTCCATTGACACTTGCACAGCGCAAGCGAGTTGAGAGAGTTCTTATTGATCAGCACATTCAGAAATGGCGTGGTAACATGGGACAATCGTTAAGGGGTGAATTATATAGTCACATAAGGGATATGCCTAAATTTGACTCCTATATATCTGAAATATCGTTTGGATTGGCTAAATATCTGTTAAAACTCCGAACAAGCAACCATAATCTACCAATAGAGCGAGGTAGATGGAAGCGTGAGGAGATGAATGATCGAATCTGTAACATATGTGGTAATGGGGTTGGCAACGAATACCACTTTGTTATTTTCTGCAAGCGTTTACAAGATCTGAGAGAAAAATATCTGCCCACATACTATTGGCAATACCCGAGCCAAGAAAAAGTTTTATAGACTACTGACCATTCAGAATATCAGTGTGTTGAGAAGACTTTGTATATTCATTAAGTTAGGCTTTCGCATCGTGGATGAAAACATTGATAACATGTCTCAAAATAAATAATTTTAGACGTATAAACTTATAACGTAAGAATATTGGCTTTATGATTAGATAAAACTGTTACATATATGATCTTCGTATATGACGTTAGATTGATATAATGTATAACCTATGTAAACATGCTAGTGGGAATATACACGTGAAAGTATGTATTTGTTTATTTTTGTTGAGGTGATCCTATAATTCACCCTTCCTGTAAATATGTATATATGTCTTTGCTCTAATGTTCTGCATTAACTTGCAGCGAGTTTGACAATAAATCCATTCATTCATTCATTCAATGATTGCTCCCAGCTTGAGTGAACTAGCTGACCTGCATACCAACATTAGTCTAGTTCCTTGATGTAACAGTTGATAGTAATGGCGTCTCACATTTTTTCTAGCACACATTTAACATAATTTTGATATTCTTGAAGCAGTATTGAACTCAATTAAATTGCCATTCGAACATTTTACTAGTTCATATCATGTAATTTTTATGGCAGTTATGCATTTCATTTCATGCACCTATTATGTATACTTAATGAGAACGCTCTTCCCAAAATATCCCTTCTAAAACTATGATTAAATTCATCTTTTCGACATTTGTATTGTTATATAATATGCTAGATATCTGAAGATAGTATAGATTCCTCCATTTGGTGTTCTAACTTATCTATTAAGTAGTTTTATGTGTAGGTCCATCTAAACTTTCCACCCACCTGGCGTGGAAACCCATTAAGTAATAATGATAAAAACATAAGAATAGATGTGCATTGAAATAACTTGAATTAATTTAATTAGTTAATTTAACTAGTTGTTAACGAATAGGTTGCCTATCAAATATATCAATATCAAATGTAAGATAGGATAAGATAAGATCTCGTGCAAAATACACCCAAAATGGCAGTTGCAAACATGAATAAAATACATATAGTTTGACAAACATTGACTATTTTTATTAGATGAGTAACATATATGCATATTCATATACAATGTTATTTCCTAACGAATTATTTCTCTCTTTGCTTCGTAACATTGAATTCATCTGTCTTAAATCATTAATTGACTAGCTTTTATTGGAAATAATTCGTCATATCTGAAAAATGTGAGAACTCTGTGATTATGTCCTTAAAATATGAATCACGCATACTTTTGTAGGCTGTACATTCTAATATAAAATGATATTCTGTTTCAATTTGTTTACATTTACACAATCTTTTCTTAACGGGTAGTTGGGCTGTTTGTGTCTCCCCTGTTCAATTTCCAATCAATGATTGCTGATTCACAATCTCGTAAATAGAATTCTCGCTTTATTGGAACGCGTGTCGCAAATGTATGGCTCCATTTCGTAACTTGCTTTAAACAACCCACACGTTCTTGTCTTATTGCCAGCGGTCGGTTTCTTGTTGGCAGAGTTAATGTTGTAAAATGGTTTTCAATGTTCTCACAAACTCCTTTTCTTGAATTCCTTGAAGTTTCCAACGATTTGGTTTATCAACATCATAGTTTCCATATAATTCATTGCATAATTCAAGCGTTTGTCCATTGATATTGAAATTCGGCCCCCGTTTGGTATTCTTCAATCTGAAAATTACACATTTTGGTTTGCTTGCATTGACCACGAGATCATTATATTGAGTATATGTTTCCAGCGCATTGAGACAATTTTTGAAATCTTGTTTTATTTCCGACAACAAAATTAAATCATATGTACATAAAAGTTGATTGAGTGGGCGGCTATTGATGAATATGGGTTCATGCATCAGACATATATAGTGAAAGTTTTACATCATCAATGAATATCTTGAACAACGCGGGTGATATGGGATAGCCTTGTCTGACAACGACAGTTGAAATATGCAGTGGTCCAACTCCTGCATATATTTTAACTTGAAAATAACTTCATTGATACATCGATCGTATTATCTGATTGACCCTACCTCCGACACCACTGCGATGTAACTTTCCAAACGTCTTCGATTATGTTTACTCGCCCTTGAGGATTCCATGTTGTGTAGCAACAGGAGGTGTGTGAAGTTGGTTTGACATTGGACGTTCAACAACAACGATCTAAAATCCGCTTATTACCAGCTTAAAATTACTGTGAAGTTGGTTTGACATTGGACGTTGGACGTTCAACAACAACAACGATCTAAAATCCGCTTATTACCAGCTGAATCGAATCGCACAGAGGCACAGGTAGAACCGCTTTGTTTCGGTCCAAGCGGTATTGCGTGGGAATAATCTATGCTCCATAGGATTTCCCTACCGAAATTTCAAGGTTATTGATCCACTGGTTTTGCCTCTACCCTCTGCACTCACGGCGAACTTTAGACGTCCATTTGTTTACCTTTCGAAAGACATTCAAACAGACATTCAAATATATGCTTCTGGCCCAATTATAGGGCCCGTTTCGGGTGCCATGGGCGTACCTGGATGTGTAACGAATGAAAATCATCGTCATATCATAATGCTAGCAGTTTGTGAGATAATGGGGGTGATCAAATATTTGGGAATACCGCTGTGAAGTTGGACGGACGTTGGACGTTCGTGGACATTCGCGACACGGTCTGTTTTCGATAAAATACCATAGACTCGCATTTGTTGATATGACTAACAGCTGCCTTGTGCCCACACAACTCTTATTTAAAAAAAATCACCTTCCTTGCAAACATATTTCCATGTAAATAATCAAATTGTTGAACGTCCACGAACGTCCAACGTCCGTCTAACTTCACAGCAGGAATAAATTTCATCGTTTGCTCTCAATTGAAGCATCATGGATTACAATATAATTGTGTGTGTATGTATTTTTATTGATATGACTTATATGATATGTGTGCCTTGTGTATAGTTTGTATATATGTTATTGCATGTTCCAACTTAACTGTTGGCTTTGCTAATAAACAATCAATCAAAACCAGTGGATCAATAACCTTGAAATTTCGGTATGGAGCATAGATTATTCCCACGCAATACCGCTTGGACCGAAACAAAGCGGTTCTACATGTGTACATATTTGAATTTCTGTTTGAATGTTTTTCAAAGGGGAAAGGAACATTCGGCAAAATTCTGTAAAAAAAAAAAGTTTAAAATTTGTGAATTGGAGAGAGCGAATTAGGTCTAGAGAAGTCTCCTGGTGCAAACTGGAAACTGCGGTTTTTTTTTTGGAAACTGCTGTGAAGTTAGACGGACGTTGGACGTTCGTGGACGTTCAACAATTTGATTATTTACATGGAAATATGTTTGCAAGGAAGGTGATTTTTTAAAATAAGAGTTGTGTGGGCACAAGGCAGCTGTTAGTCATATCAACAAATGCGAGTCTATGGTATTTTATCGAAAACAGACCGTGTCGCGAATGTCCACGAACGTCCAACGTCCGTCCAACTTCACAGCGGTATTCCCAAATATTTGATCACCCCCATTATCTCACAAACTGCTAGCATTATGATATGCCGATGATTTTCATTCGTTACACATCCAGGTACGCCCATGGCACCCGAAACGGGCCCTATAATTGGGCCAGAAGCATATATTTGAATGTCTGTTTGAATGTCTTTCGAAAGGTAAACAAATGGACGTCTAAAGTTCGCCGTGAGTGCAGAGGGTAGAGGCAAAACCAGTGGATCAATAACCTTGAAATTTCGGTAGGGAAATCCTATGGAGCATAGATTATTCCCACGCAATACCGCTTGGACCGAAACAAAGCGGTTCTACCTGTGCCTCTGTGCGATTCGATTCAGCTGGTAATAAGCGGATTTTAGATCGTTGTTGTTGTTGAACGTCCAATGTCAAACCAACTTCACAGTAATTTTAAGCTGGTAATAAGCGGATTTTAGATCGTTGTTGTTGAACGTCCAATGTCAAACCAACTTCACACACCTAGCAAAAGGTCATATCAGAAGATTGATTTGAGATAGTCATTAATATTTGGAAGTATTTAATATATATGTATTTAAACAATGGGATCATTGGAGATAATACGCGACCAGATAAACATTTACTTTCTCTGTTGTATAAATGTATGCGTGAATAGAATATCTTCATCTTATTACACTGGTATATAGTATACCATTGAATACTTTAACTAAATAAATATTGTGGCGATATATGAAACAAAAATGCATATCTCCAAGGAATATTCATTGGGTAACTATACATGTAGTAACCCCGAAAGTTTTTGGTGCAACAAATTAATGTCATATCTTAATGAAGAAAATTCTGAATTTTTATAATTATTCGTATTCCGTCTGAATCCTGTGCGAGTGTCGATATTTGATTGTTTACCGTAACCATAATGCCACGATGAGTTGTAATGCTATTGCATCTGACTGTTCGATCTGCAATTCCTGGATGCGAAATTTCGCTGATTTCCGTAAGCCTGTGTGTTCCGTGTCGAAGTACATGTATATCCTGCCAGTCATTATCGGTCAATTGGCGCGAATACGTGCATGATATTCTTTCCGAGGACTTTAGTCCCGATCTGGGGTGCCAGTTGTCGCGGTATAACTCTTCTATACAAATATACAGTCAGCTGTTTTAGTGAACGGACATATCTCACGTTTTTTCCAACCTTCTAGAGGATGTAGGCAGGGCGACCCTGTCTCCCCTTATATTTTTTTGCTCTGCGCGGAAGTGTTTGCCACAATGATCAGGGAAAACAAAAACATAAGGGGGATAACTCTCGGCATGACAGACAGAATACCACACTGATCCTTGATGGTAGCGAAACTAGTCTTCGGGAGGCTCTAAATATACTGGACTCAGTCGAAATAATTTCTGGTCTCAAGATAAACATAGACAAATGTCAAATAGTCTGGTTAGGGCCGAAGAAAGCCTGTTCGTCATTACCAATACCTGATTGCCGCATCCCCATATCCAGTGAATTTAGCCTCTTAGGCATAAACTTTAGCACAAATTTGTCAAACATTTTAGATATTAACTACGCTAAAAAAATGGATGAAATCAAGGAAACACTGGGCAAATGGAATCACAGATAATTAACTCCTCTGGGGAAAATAGTAGTAATCAAATCAACGATTATCCCAAAACTCGTTCATCTCTTTACTTCTCTTCCTACTCCAGGGGAAAAAATTATTACTGACTTAAACAGCATCATGTTCAAATTCATTTGGAATGGAAAACGTGACAGAATAAAGCGTAATCAAATTTACCAACCATATGAGACTGGCGGGTTGCGAATGGTCAATGTAACTTTTGTTATTGACTCAATGAAAATAAGTTGGATCCAAGAATGTTAACGTCAGACAGCAGCTGGACTGGATTAGCACCTACCAATATATTATCTGATCCTTTATTTTCAACATATGGACAAAAATATCTTAAATCGGTCGAACATACAATTCGAAATTTATTTTGGAGGGACGTGGTAAAAACGTGGCGTAACTTTATTTCCGCTAAAGCATATCAGCAACAAAATATAAAAACACAAACACTATGGAACAATGACAATATCATAATCAACGAGAGGTGCTTGAACATCAATGAGTGGAGAAAGAAAGGAATTGTTTTTATCAATGACCTGTATGACGAGAGATGTAATTTGTTGACAGTCGAATATTTGGAAAACAAATTAGGTATAGCCACAAATGTTCTCACATTGCATGGATTACATAGACAAATAATTAAACTTGACTATAACAGTGACCAGGAAGTCAAAATAGTAGAACTTCCAATAATTCCAGAGAATATATCAATCTTGTTACGGAATAAAAGTGGGGGCAATTTTTTTTATGACACTTTTTTATCAATGGTTAAAACTCAAACATCATCTGCAAAGAATAAATGGGAAAACGAATTAAATACAGATATTCCATGGAAACAGACCTTCTCCGCGCCCTTCTTCCATTTAATGGATACAAAATACGGTTGGTTTCAGTACAGAATTTTGACTAGAATACTAGGAACAAACAAACTTAAAAAAAATATGAAACTAAGATCTGACGGACTATGTCAAAGATGCCATAGCTATGAAGAAACGATATCTCATATTTTCTACAATTGCCCCACTGTACGCTCTTTCCTGGTAGACACACAACAATGGCTGTCTAAACATAATTTAAACCTCGATCTGACAAAGAAAAACATCATTCTTGGAACACATTCGCAGACACAGACGAATAACGAAACTGAATACCTTTTACTTACAATTATTAAGTACTATACCTGAACAAAACCAAATTTAACCCCGATAAATTGACCATTAAATCGCTTTCCCTGGATATCGAGAGAAGATACCACGCAGGCAGATATATAGCACTTCAGCGCGATCAAATGCAAACATTCCAAAATGAATGGGAACACATTAAACCTTTAATAACGGCTTGCTAAGAACAGAAACATTCAAAACGAAGAGAGTCTCCCGGGACAGTTTTAATATATTATGAATATTTAATATTTTCATTTTTATCTTTATTAAACTAATATATTTAGAAATTAATATAAAATCACTAGCACCGAACAATTAGAATATAAATATTTTCGTTTAAGCGAGAGAGAGAGAGTGAGAGAGAGAGAGAGAGAGAGAGAGAGAGAGAGAGAGAATGAGAGAGCGAGAGACAGTTGGAGTGCCAGTGACCCACCCTCCCCATCTCGTAGTATTATATCAGTAAATGTTTTGTGTTACGTATACAATACTACATGTACATAATATATATAAAAATTGAATGAATAAATAATAAAAAAAAATACATACATTAGCAGCTGAATGCCAGAGTAGATGAGCTCTGTCGGCCGAATTCTTGTCCCTGGTCTAGACCAGGGTTTCATGTAAACTATAGTCTAAACCAGGTCGAAACCACGGTGATCGCCATGTGTTACCCAGCTTCCAGGCGAGTAAGCTGGAATTATTGGTCAGCACTGGTCCGTATTCTCGTCTTTTTGAAACTCAGGTTTACGTAAACCATGGTTTGCCTTCTTATTGTCATTCAATCCTTTGTCGATCAGTTCATAATTCGAACCATGTGGTAACGTACAAGTTCTGGTAACAGAAACATATGTATTTTTTTGAAGCATTTATCTTTATGTTAACCAAATAGGAATTTTGTTTTATTGATATGCTGTGTTGAAGAAAGATTATAATTATATATGAACTGGACAAAATGTAATATAATCGATAATTATGTGTGTTATATGTAATAGTCTACAACTGAGACCTAGTACCCCCTGGTCTGAGATTTTTGTATAAACCGAGACTTGAACCTGAGACGAGAATACCTTTTTTCTGTTTTCGCAGTAACGATACAGATTGGTAATTTGATTGTAATCATGCGTGCGTTTATCTGGCTTTACAGTGGAGTTTTATTTATAACATCCTTGCCGTGTTTGAAAGCATATTACCGTTAGATGGACTAAGTAAGATTTTTCGTGCTATTATTTCTAATATGTTATCGATGGGTTTGGTTGACACGGATAAATAGGGAATGATTGTAGTTTTGCAATCGGAACGTAATCCGCATTGGATGCGGGTGTCTTTCGTTCCGTGTTTCTGAAATTAATTCAGGTCGGAGCTAGTTTTGATAGTGCTAATTCATCATTTTAGAATAAATTATTGCTGGACTGGATATACAATATAACAGCAAAAACTCTCAAAATTATATTAAGACAGAACGAAAAATTGTGGTTCAATATAAGGAAATGTCCAATTAAATTGAATTAAATTAAATTAAATGCATGGGACCCCTGCTCTTGATTAATGATTTATTTTGTCCAGTTTCTTAAGCCTTGACATTTCAAATTAGTTTATTTGTCATAATTTATCTTTAAACGTGGATTTCGAAAAAAATTACATGGCAATGGAAATATCTGCTATCGGGAGTGAGATACAACGCACCCATCTCGATTTTTTTCCCGATACACCCACCCCCCACCCACACCCCCGTTGTGACATTGTTACATTTTCTGGAAAATTATTTTCAATAACTTCAATCACGGCGATAGTTATTTAGAATCTTTCTAAATTTTCAATTTATTGCAAATTCCCAAGTCCGCGAAATTACATTGCACATGTCACCCCCTCACCCCAATGAATTGTTGAAAATTTTCAACAAGTACCTCACTATTTCCAGTTGTTGGAAATTCCCACCTGATATCCCCTATAATAATGGTTCGAAATGTTTTAAAGGGATGAATGTAATTTATGTGTCATATTTTGACGCAAAGTTGAACAATATATAGTTGGTTCTTGATCTGAACAAACACTATTTTACACTATACATTGATTGTAAAGGGCGCCGGTGGTCGCGTCGGTAGAATGCTCGGGGCATTATGCCCGCCATTTGCCATCTAGCGCTGACGAATCTGCGATTCACTCTAAGTGAGGATAATCTTATTCGTGTATCTGGGCAAGTTTGTCGGTCCTTTCCGGTGTCGGTATTTCTACACACAACGGAGTGTTTCTCTGTGAATTTAGTCTCTGCGTAGACTTTCCTCCACCCGTAAAACTGACAACGTCGTGACATCAGCATAGGGGGGGGGTGAGAAATCCGCACCACCCCTTCCCCGTGATCCATGTCGAACGGCGACAGCATACATATACCGCTATACAACACGGATATAAGCCGCTTTCACGTGCATGCTCAGGTTTGGAGACACCAACACACCAATCTCGATGCAGCGCTCAGCACGCTTTTGTCCATAGATTGTCATTGATTGTCGTTGATTGTACAACAATGCGCCGATCCCAGCTTGAGATACAGATAGATAGTTTATTCTCAAGTCACCAGGGGGGGGGGGGGGGGGGGTCATCCACTTTTTTCCATACACTAGGTCGGGGTGGGTGGGTGGTTCAGCTGCGAAAAAGTCACTTTTTTCCTGAGTGGTCGCAATTTTTTCCTCTTACAACATTTCTTCAATATAAATGCCTCAAAGTGTTCAGCATCATTGTTAAGGTGTGTATGACACTTAGGGCAGTGCTTAGGGGGGTAGTTAGTGTGGATATGGGCATGATGCTTCTCAGAAATCCAGATTACGAACCAACTCTCAGGAATTCGCCTTTTACATCCGATCACATTGCCATGTACCAATGCTACTGGTTCCAGATGAAAATGGACAGTTATGTAGCACATGAATAAACTTTAATATAAATAAAATGAAAAAAGCTATTCATTTATCTCATTAATATTTACTCATTATACCTGATCAGACCAGATGACTCAGTCAAAATTGTATCGGAACTTGGCATGGGACTGTAGACTGCAACAACGCATATCACTGAGATAATAATCTTGAGATGGTGGGACCCAGATAAAAGATTGGGCGAGCATACATAGACCTTGAATGTGTAGATATGGAGAAGGCTGCTAAGTGGAATAAACAAAATCAGAACAGATGAGTGAAAAGAAGGGAAAGAAAATATAATATAACTTAATATAATATGCAAGTCTAAAAATAATGTGCTGGTCATCAGCAAAATGATCGAAGTCTGCAGAGGGCGAATTTGGCGATACTACCCGGCATAGCATCAACAAATTCAACCTCTAACGACCTCATTCTATTTTGGTCTCGACCAACCATGGAGAACTAGCTATATATGAGGGTCACATATGGTGAATTTGGTAATGCTATAGCCCACTCTGCTGGGTAGCATCACAAAACTCACCCTCCTTGGAGATTATTCTGCAGACTGCATATGACCGTCTTATTTTCAAGTTTCTATTTACACGCAGTACATGTATTTGTATGAATGCTTGACCTGGGTCTGGCCTTAGCACAGTACCTAGCCCAAGAACTCAGCTCATGGAAATGAAAATTAGTTTTGTGATACATAGTGGATTTCAGCTGAATACCTGTATTGTTGGAGAGTTAATTGCCAGGTGGTGTTGCCCTAATAATTTTTTCAAAAATCATAATTGACATAAATTCATGTGATACTATGGGACACATCTAAAGTTACACTTTCTGTGATGAAAAGAAGGTACACTAATGCTTTTATATTTGTTTACATGTATAATGAGCATTATGAGCTACCTTAGACAATATTTGGGGAAGAATCAATCAATAATTTACTGATCAGCACATGTATTCTGTGTGTTATTTTGGGTTTTTCCAGGTATTTTTTTAGAACCTGTTTCGTGTTGTTACAAAAGTTGGAATGACTTAGAAGAACCAGAAATGGAAATAGGGTAACTGTAATACTGACCATCAAGCTTAAATGGTGTAATATTACAGATTTGGAGGTAAAAAGGGGGTGGGTTGGAAAAAATATTTTTTCCTTCAAATAGGGGGGTGGTGGGTACACAAGAGCCGGAAAAACGTTTTTTCAGCCTAATGTCATGTCACTTTTTTCCGACCCCCCCCCCCCTGAAGTCACCATAAATATTGGTATAATAGAGTGAGAATATATATATACATGTGAATAAACCAATTGAACATTTAATATAACATGTATACCAATAGGGCACATTCGTGGATGGGTGTAGGTACGGTGTATACATGTAATCATGGGGAGGTAGGGGTGAAAAACAGTATCACGTGTTATAATTGGCGTATATATATATATATATGTGGGGGGGGGGGGGTCCATTGTATATATAATATATAATTGGCAAAAGTAAGGGGTCAGACCTGGGTCGGGGTAATATATATATATCTTTTATTTTCCTCCATATAATGAAGAGATGTCAAATACAATCACGAAAATTTAACATATATACAATTAGAAAACATGACCACACAAAAAGTATAAATATGTCATATCAATACAAATAACAATTAGAATAATAACACAACACACGCAGCATCTATTTACATAATTTCATTCTCATGCACACCTACGCCTACCATTGCATTAGTTATAGGCATACACATACGACGTCCCATACACGATACATGCATACATAGATACATACATACATACGTACATACACACATACATACATTCATACATTCATACATACATACTTACATACGCACATACATACATACACATACAAAACATACCTCAATTCACACACACATTAAAATACTTACAAACATATATATGTATGTAATGCATATTTTAATACAAGCAACATCTCAGACATCCCTTACACACATACACATGGCAGCATACATGAACAAAACAAACATAAATGTACGTTCTTACGTGCACACAGCTACCACTCACCAGATATACAAAGTTACACGGGCGTCAAGGCACGTATATTGGACGGACAGACATAACTATATATATATATATATATATATATATATATATATATATATATATATATATGTGACATCATAGATAATCATACAGTCAAGTAGACATATATTTTAGTTAAGCATCATTCATTAGGGTACGGTTACTGAAACCATTGGTGTTTGTTACGATTCTACGATATGCTTTCCATAAGCAAAATGTGCTATTTACCATGAAGTTTGTGAACAGGTCTGGCTCTTCAATTTCGTCGAATAAATCCGGCGGACGTGCAGTTAAAAATACTTCCAGTTGTGTACGCGGATTGTAGCTATCCATTTTAAGTGAGCACGGAATACCGAAGAGATTTAGTATTTCATACCATATGTCATTTCTAAGTTCCAGAATCATAGGACAATGTATGATTACATGTAAGGGCAGATCGTCAAACTCCGCACCACATCTGCAAATACAATGTGTCTGTTCGGTACAGGCTATTATGTTTGCAACAGTTAGGTATGCCGCCTTGTTTGTCGGAAACTTGCGACAGGACTTCCACAGGCACGACAGTGAGAGTGTAGGGTGAATATTATGGAAACGGTGGAGTGTTGGATCCGCGTTTCCAGAGAGTTCCCAGATTGAGTTAGAGGTTTCGACGATTGCATTTCGAACGATTTGCTTCCATGATGACCTTTCCGGAAATGCACATTTTGATACATAATTTGTTAAATAATGCATAAGTCGGTGATTTGCAAGGACATCTGCGATATCGGCAATGAATGAATCGGCTGATACGCCGGAGATAAAGTATGAGTGTAGCCTAAGTAAAAATACAGATTTCGCTGCCTTGTCTGTAGATAAATGACATAGACTGCCCAGAAGTAGGAGTTTTTTCTTATCCACAAAGCTTTTGGCATTGCCGATACCCAGGAGTCCTTCCACTACATTCGTGCGCGTGTGCATGTGAAGACCTTGTATTTTCTTTAGACAAAAACGATGAGATCGTTCCAATGATAGGGTGTCTGAGTCTGACATGCCACATAATAGTTCACACCCAAATAGGCCCCGTGGCACAATGATTGACGTGTACATTTTTAAACTGCTAGTGGGTGTTATTCCTCCAGCATACATGCCTACGTTTGTTAGTGCGAAATAGCTTGAACGGAGTTTTTGTTTAATTTCTGTTGTGAAGTTACTCGTCTGGTTATATTTATGGAGCGGGATTCCAAGGTGTGTCAGATTATCGACTTCAGCTACATGTTTGTCACAGAGAATCCACGATCTATCAACTGAAGCCTTTGTGTGTTCATTTTTGTTTTCATTAAAGACGATAACTACTGACTTTTGCTCGTTGTACTTGTATCTCCATTTACGACTGTATTTAGTGCAAATATTCATAAGGTGTTGTAGACCACTTTCAGAGACCGAGAGCAATGTCATATCGTCCGCTTGCGTTGGGCATGAACAATTTACGGAAAACATATTGAGCCCAGCTCCAGATACGGATAATTCTGACAATAGTTGATATATAAATAGCATATAAAGTAGAGGGGAGACGACTCCTCCCTGTTTTGTTTCTTGTGCTATTGGAAACTGCTTAGAGAGAGTATTTCCATACTTTACTTGACATGATGTTCCTTTAAGCATTTGGTAAAAAATTAACCAGGTTTTCTGATCAAAGTTTAACATGTAAAGTTTATAAAGGAGACCATTTACCCAAACGGTATCAAATGCCTTATGAACGTCTAGAAAGCATGCATATAATTTACTGTTATTTTCACGTGCGAATATCTTCGATTCGTGTACTATGAGTGAGTTCATAAGACAATTGATACCCTTCTGGAATCCATGCTGTAGATTATGAACTTTGACCATGTCTGGAACGTTACACTCTAGTCTTCTCAGTAAGATTTATTATAATAACTTGTAGAGAGCGGGAAGCAATGTAATTGCTCGGTAGCTATCAAAATTTGCTTGTTGTTTATTCCCACCTTTGTAGAGAGGTGCAATTACGCCTTTCTTGGCAGGTTCCGGTATATATGAGAGAGACAATATTCCAGTCAATAAAGCGGACAGACATGTTATCAAAGCTGGACCACCAAATACCAAATGTTCATTGTAAACGTTGTCCCACCCAGCTGCCTTGTTCAAATTTAGAGTTTTGAGAGCACTTTCAAGTTCGCCAGGTTCAACCTTTTCGGCGATATGCTTGCAGCTACTGGACCCTTGGTTGCTATATTGCCCACTCACTAGTAGTTCTACATGTTCATTTACGAGGTGGGAGTGATCTTGGTCGAAACTGCTGTCTGATAAAGGCGAATACAGCTTTTCAAAATAATTCGCCCAGCCATTAGTAATCTCAGAAGAATTTCTCAAGGTTGACCCATCATATTTGAAAATTTTGTTCGGCCTCTTATTTTATTTGCACCTAGAGTTAAGGATCTTGAAAAAGGACCCTTGGTCCAGTTCAGCGGCTGTGTCAAGTTCGTTATTTCGATCAATCATATATTGGTTACAGCACATTCTATATTCCCGTCGGTAAAGTCTTTTCTGCGCTTTATAATCTGTATAAGTTAAATCATTTTCATCTCTTTTTTTTATTTTTTTTATTTTTATTGAATAACATTTGAACATACGTATACATAGCTAATACAAGTTACATCTAAAGAATGCATTAATATGCAGACACACGCCTATCGCTCTGTCTTACGCTCTCTACAGACATACCAGCTTTCATACGTAACTTACATACAATCCCGACTGAGGCCACGTTCACGAACCGGGATACCTTGTCAGGGGAATACGTAGCATTTGACTTACATGTCAAAGATTTGCTAAATATGGAGTATAAACTACGAGTATTATTTTCAGTCATTGCCGTCTATTAAATATTGGACAGTTTCGAAGCCTGGAAATATATATGCGCTCATGGAATTTTAGAGATTTCAGACATACAATATAAAACTATTTTTAAGGGTCAACTGTGTAATCGGTATTTGTGTTTAGTATCTAAAATCATATGTTCTAATGCTAAAATAATATACATTAAGAATTCAAGATATATCATTCATATGTGCAGGAATTGGCTTTAATTTGACGAATCGTGTGGAAATTTGGCGTGCAATTTGTCGAGGTGTGTGAACGTAGCCTTAGTCCCGTGGGTGAAGGTCGGCTGTTATCGGTGGTGGACAAGTAGATATAGTTTCTTTAACAGAGTATAAGAACATGTGATGTGGGTATATATATACACAATGGAAGTAATAATTAGTTATGTGCTCTGGTCGACATTTCTGTATTCATTCATGGCCAACTAAGGACGGCTATGAATAGTGGGAGTAATATAATAGTAGCAATAATAACATTTCTGGTGATAGGAGTAATTATTGTGCATTTTCTTTCACGGCAAATTTGAACAAGAACCAGTCTTTTTCGAACTCTTCCAATTTAAATTCACGGCGTGCATTATATTTTTCACATTTATATCGAAAGCGTAAATCTCCTTGGAATGACGAAATTGTTAATTTTTCTGGTGTGAATTTTGTTCTATAGATATATTGTTTTACTAAGAGCCAGAATAAATTAGTGGTATAATTGTCATTTACACAGCGGGACCCAATTATCATTATTCGTTTAGTCGCTTGCAATTTGACGTTGTTTCGGTTACCCCATGAATGTATGTCTGTCAGAAAAGTTTGAACGTGTTCACATTCCCAAAATATATGTGATATGCTTTCCTTCTTGTCTTTGCAACGCACGCATGTATCATCTTGTCTAATTTTGGCTATTTTCAGGAAGCTATTAGTTGATATAATTCTAGAGTTAATTCCCATGCAAAATGGCAAATAGAAATAGGCGAAGAAGAAATTGACTGGAATATATACAATAAACTACCATTTTCCACGACGCCTGACACAAAGCTTCAATGGCTTCATTTTCATCTCTTGGTCGACCAGCGGAAATCCACTGTCGTCTGCTTGATATCATTACGCCACACCGTGGTGTTGCTTGGTACGCAGATTTTCATATTCTGTGGTCGATCGATAATCCACTGGGCGACTGTATTATGGTTATTTCGTACTGAGTATAAATCGTACCGATAGAGTCACGATAGTACAACAAAGATTAGCACATGTGTTTACGTCACCGGTGTACTTGTGGGGGCATGTTTCTATTATGAAGGTTCGCTATCCCGAAGGTCCGCTATTCCGAAGGTTCTCTATTCCGAAGGTTTTTGTTATTTTTAGGTTAATTCTATATTCTAAAGTATTGAGACTAATTTGAGAGGGTTCATTATCACAAAGATTCTTTTTACGGAGTGTGCGCTCACATCCGAACTGATCCTGCGCGCATACCGATACAGATACAGGAGGAAATAACTTAACTTAGAACATTAAATGTGATTTTGTTTTGTTTTCGCGGGTTTTCTTGAGATTTAATGTCATTACGTGGGCCCATACTTTTGATTTCTTGGCATATAATATGAATGTTGTGGTATATTGTGGACCCTCCCGCATTGGGACATGACACATGTACAGTTGACTTAAGTGATGTTCTGTGTGGGCTCCAATTTGGAGTTCAATATTTTAAGGGCCAAATTTTGGATTTTATGGGCCCATACCTTTGAACTCTGGGCATATAATATGAATATTGGGGGCATGTCTCTATTCCGAAGGTTCACTATCCAGAATGTCCACTATTCCGAAATTTCTCTGAATGTTCGCTATTCCGAAGGTTCACCAATCAGAAGGTTCGTTATTCCGAAGGTTCTGTATTCCGAAGGTTTTTGTTATTTTAAGGTTAATTCTATATTCTAAAGTATTGGGAGGGTTCATTATCACGAAGATTCTTTTTATGAAGGAAATAACAGTGGGGCTATAACGCTCAATGAATACTGGGAACTATAACAAACTGCGCAGCAGAATATCGCTGATTAAACGAGTATGAGATGAGCCTAACTGCAATTGTGACTTTGTTTAAAGGCCCACTTAATTTTCGAGTCATTCATTTTTGTTATAGTATATACGGTTTTAATAACAATTTATGCCATAAAATTTGAATAAATTACTATAATTCATCACCATTTGAAACGCAGAATCCTTCTATCTCCTAGTTTGAAACACCTTTAAAATACCGCGACAAGTCGTGCGTCGTATATCTGGCAATTAGCAACTATCATGTCCTCTTCGGCTTTCCATAGATTTCAACGTAATTTGATACTTATGGGTATTTGTGTCCGTGAAGTGTTTTGGACGGGTCAAATCGTGAGCCCGACCTGACCTTGACCTTTAAAACTGTCAATGCAAGGTCAATTTGGGTAAAACGGACAAATTTCGGCGAAATTTGATACCTAGGGTTACTTTTGTCCGGGGAGTGTTTTGAACGGGTCAAATCGTGACATCGGCGTGACCTTGACCTTCAATGTGGTCAATCAAAGGTCAAATCGGATAAAACGGATGGATTTCGACGAAATTTGATACCTATTGGTACTTTTGTCGGGGGAGTGTTTTGGACGGGTAAAATCATGACTCCGACCTTACCTTGACCTTCAAAATTGTTAATTAAAGGTCAAGTGGGGTAAAACGGACGGATTTCGACGAAATTTGATACCTAGTGGTACTTTTCTCTGGGTGGGGGTGTTTTGAACGGGTCAAATCATGACCCTGACCTGACCTTGATTTTCGAAATAGTCAATTGAAGGTCAAATCGCGCCTTTCGCCGGAAATCAGATGGGAAACATCCCGGACGAAGTCGGGCCCATCAGCTTGTGTATAAAGAAGACAGTTTAAAGAAAGTAATGTATAACACGAGAAACGGGAACACTTGAAATATAGAAGTATGCAAATTTGCCACATAAAATTTGAAAGCTAGTTTATAGAATAATTGTATTATCTATATCTATCTATCTTACTATATATTTTGAGACTTCGTATATATGTGTGTGTGTGTGTGTGTGTGTGTGTGTGTGTGTACTTCATAGAATCCAAAACGCGTGTACAGATTGAGATCAAATTTCGTATTTAAGTGTCAAATCACACCGACACCGCCGTAGTCGCGGTTTAGAGAAGCTCAGAGCACCCGTTCTCCAATCTCAAATCACCGCAAAGGCACGGCGGGGGTTAATCAAGTGATTATTTAATGAGCGTTTGTTTTTGACGCATCTCTATAAAGAGCGTCTGTTTCCCATTCAACGTTATTCGCATCTGCAGAGTTATACGGGAACGCAAACGTTATCGCTCGAAATTTATTCCCTGCGAGCACGGATGGCGCGCTCTGTTTTACAGTATATACCTTGGGTATATACAGAAATCATCCCAGATAATCACGAATATAGCATCAGATTTCTCCCCAAATATACCGTTATAAAGCTACTGGAATCTGCCAATCTACGGGAAATTCCAGGGAATGCCGATTGAGCTCAAACTTGCTACCTACGGGAAGTGTCATATATATGAGTGTGTCCTTTATAGACTCTAACCGATTGAGCTCAAACTTGCTAAATAAGAAAATAGCCCCCAAGCCGTAAATATCAACAACAACGATATTACTAAATACACGTTTTCGGCAATGTGAGAGTTTTCGGGGAGCCGTGATGCCAACAACAACGACCCGAAGACAGATTTCCCAACGGGAAGCGTTTGTTTTAAATTCAATGCAATGTTATCGTAGAGAGATTTCGCGAAACAAAGAATGCGTTGTCTGTCGTTCCTGGAAGGGGGGGGGGATTTCTACGGGTAAATTTTTCCGCCAGAAACAAAAAAATTAAATAAAACAATTTACAATTTAATTAAAACAATTTAAAATTAAAAAAAATTAACAATAAAAAAACAATTCAGAAACAAAATATATTAAATTTAAAAAACATTAAATTCATATTCAAAAATAAAAAACAAAAATAAATAAAAACAAAATAATTACAAAAATGTCATGTTTCTGAAACAAAGCCATGGGACGAATGCCGCCAGTGGCGGGCTAACCTGCTAGTCTTCTCTTCTATATATTTTGAGAACTCCTTGTATTCGAGAGATAGTCCACACCCTCCGGACCTCAATGATATGATCGTGAATGAGTATTGATATACCCCACTAAACTTTGACAAACACCAGTAATGGTGTGTAGATCATTTACATATCTCTCCTATATATTTTGATACAATCTATCTAATTTACATATCTCTCTTATATATTTATGTTTGTGTGTGTTGTACTTCATACAAATCTACGATTCTCGACCGATCGGGACGAAACTTGGTACGTGTGTGTAGTTTGACCAGTCGTATTGGCGAGCCCGTGCGACGCCCGTGCAGCGCATGCGCAGACGAGATCTCGGAAACGGGTGGAGCTATCGACTTGAAATTTGCTATGTGAATGTATCTTGCGCCGGGTACAAATTTTATCGGATCGCCGAGCCCGTGCGACGCCCGTGCAGCGCATGCGCAGACGAGATCTCGGAAACGGGTGGAGCTATCGACTTGAAATTTGGCATGTGAATGTATCTTGCGCCGGGTACAAATTTTCATGCGCAAACCAGATCTCGGAAACTGGTGGAGCTTCCGGGTACAAATTTTTCTTATTGAAACGCGTGGAGCTAAAAAATTAAAAAATATATATAAAAATGTCATGTTTCGGACAAGCCGCCGGTAAAATTGAAAAACAAAATTAAAAAGGCACAATTAACTCATTGAAAAACAAAATAATTAACTCATTGAAAAACAAAAAATTAAATTAAAATTGTCATGTTTCTGACTATTGCCGAAATTTGCTGCAAATGCAGCACAAGTGTCTCGGAACCTGTTGCAATTGCTTTTTCGAACAAAGCCATGGGACGAATGCCGCCAGTGGCGGGCTAACCTGCTAGTCTCCTCTATATATTTTGAGAACTCCTTGTATTCGAGAGATAGCCCACACCCTCCGGACCTCAATGATATGATCGTGAATGAGTATTGATATACCCCACTAAACTTTGACAAACACCAGTAATGGTGTGTAGGTCATTTACATATCTCTCCTATATATTTTGATACAATCTATCTAATTTACATATCTCTCTTATATATTTATGTTTGTGTGTGTGTTGTACTTCATACAAATCTACGATTCTCGACCGATCGGGACGAAACTTGGTACGTGTGTGTAGTTTGACCAGGCGGTGGTCGTTGTCGTATTGGCGAGCCCGTGCGACGCCCGTGCAGCGCATGCGAAGACGAGATCTCGGAAACGGGTGGAGCTATCGACTTGAAATTTGCTATGTGAATGTATCTTGCGCCGGGTACAAATTTTATCGGGTCGCCGAGCCCGTGCGACGCCCGTGCAGCGCATGCGCAGACGAGATCTCGGAAACGGGTGGAGCTATCGACTTGAAATTTGCTATGTGAATGTATCTTGCGCCGGGTACAAATTTTATCGGGTCGCCGAGCCCGTGCGACGCCCGTGCAGCGCATGCGCAGACGAGATCTCGGAAACGGGTGGTGCTATCGACTTGAAATTTGGCATGTGAATGTATCTTGCGCCGGGTACAAATTTTCATGCGCAGACCAGATCTCGGAAACTGGTGGAGCTACCGGGTACAAATTTTACTTATTGAAACGCGTGGAGCTAAAAAATTAAAAAATATATATAAAAATGTCATGTTTCGGACAAGCCGCCGGTGGCGGGCTAACCTGCTAGTACTATATATTTTGAGACTTCGTATATATGTGTGTATGTGTGTGTGTGTGTGTGTGTACTTCATAGAATCCAAAACGCGTGTACAGATTGAGATCAAATTTCGTATGTAAGTGTAAAATTCCACCGACACCGCCGTAGTCGCGGTTTAGAGAAGCTCAGAGCACCCGTTCTCCAATCTCAAATCACCGCAAAGGCACGGCGGGGGTTAATCAAGTGATTATTTAATGAGCGTTTGTTTTTGACGCATCTCTATAAAGAGCGTCTGTTTCCCATTCAACGTTATTCGCATCTGCAGAGTTATACGGGAACGCATACGTTATCGCTCGAAATTTATTCCCTGCGAGCACGGATGGCGCGCTCTGTTTTACAGTATATACCTTGGGTATATACAGAAATCATCCCAGATAATCACGAATATAGCATCAGATTTCTCCCCAGATATACCGTTATAAAGCTACTGGAATCTGCCAATCTACGGGAAATTCCAGGGAATGCCGATTGAGCTCAAACTTGCTACCTACGGGAAGTGTCATATATATGAGTGTGTCCTTTATAGACTCTAACCGATTGAGCTCAAACTTGCTAAATAAGAAAATAGCCCCCAAGCCGTAAATATCAACAACAACGATATTACTAAATACACGTTTTCGGCAATGTGAGAGTTTTCGGGGAGCCGTGATGCCAACAACAACGACCCGAAGACAGATTTCCCAACGGGAAGCGTTTATTTTAAATTCAATGCAATGTTATCGTAGAGAGATTTCGCGAAACAAAGAATGCGTTGTCTGTCGTTCCTGGAAGGGGGGGGGGGGATTTCTACGGGTAAATTTTTCCGCCAGAAACAAAAAAATTAAATAAAACAATTTACAATTTAATTAAAACAATTTAAAATTAAAAAAAATTAACAATAAAAAAACAATTCAGAAACAAAATATATTAAATTTAAAAAACATTAAATTCATATTCAAAAATAAAAAACAAAAATAAATAAAAACAAAATAATTACAAAAATGTCATGTTTCTGAAACAAAGCCATGGGACGAATGCCGCCAGTGGCGGGCTAACCTGCTAGTCTTCTCTTCTTCTCTTCTATATATTTTGAGAACTCCTTGTATTCGAGAGATAGTCCACACCCTCCGGACCTCAATGATATGATCGTGAATGAGTATTGATATACCCCACTAAACTTTGACAAACACCAGTAATGGTGTGTAGATCATTTACATATCTCTCCTATATATTTTGATACAATCTATCTAATTTACATATCTCTCTTATATATTTATGTTTGTGTGTGTGTTTTACTTCATACAAATCTACGATTCTCGACCGATCGGGACGAAACTTGGTACGTGTGTGTAGTTTGACCAGGCGGTGGTCGTTGTCGTATTGGCGAGCCCGTGCGACGCCCGTGCAGCGCATGCGCAGACGAGATCTCGGAAACGGGTGGAGCTATCGACTTGAAATTTGCTATGTGAATGTATCTTGCGCCGGGTACAAATTTTATCGGATCGCCGAGCCCGTGCGACGCCCGTGCAGCGCATGCGCAGACGAGATCTCGGAAACGGGTGGAGCTATCGACTTGAAATTTGGCATGTGAATGTATCTTGCGCCGGGTACAAATTTTCATGCGCAAACCAGATCTCGGAAACTGGTGGAGCTTCCGGGTACAAATTTTTCTTATTGAAACGCGTGGAGCTAAAAAATTAAAAAATATATATAAAAATGTCATGTTTCGGACAAGCCGCCGGTAAAATTGAAAAACAAAATTAAAAAGGCACAATTAACTCATTGAAAAACAAAATAATTAACTCATTGAAAAACAAAAAATTTAATTAAAATTGTCATGTTTCTGACTATTGCCGAAATTTGCTGCAAATGCAGCACAAGTGTCTCGGAACCTGTTGCAATTGCTTTTTCGAACAAAGCCATGGGACGAATGCCGCCAGTGGCGGGCTAACCTGCTAGTCTATACTATATATTTTGAGACTTCGTATATATGTGTGTATATATATATGTGTGTGTGTACTTCATAGAATCCAAAACGCGTGTACAGATTGAGATCAAATTTCGTATGTAAGTGTAAAATCCCACCGACACCGCCGTAGATGTGTTTTCGAGAAGCTCTGAGCACCCTTTATCCACTCCCAGTCATCGAAATCAGCTCAAACGGCACGGCCGGGGTTAATAACGTCATTATATATATATATGAAGTCAGAGTCTCCAAAGTTATACCGGAACAAACACGTGTTTACGTCGTCTTGGGGGTCCACGATGGGAGTCTGACTTCAATGCAATGTTATCGCTCGAAACACGTGTTTACTTCGTGTTGAGGTTCACGATGGGAGTCTGACAATTGTTATCGCTCGAAATAGTACATTAGGACGGGAACGGCTGGACAGATTGAGCTCAAACTTCCTATCTAAAGGTAAAATACCACGTACGATGTCGTCCACGCGTTTTCCAGAAGCTCCGAGCACCCGTACTCCACTCCCAGTCATAAAAATCAGCTCAAACGGCATGGCCGGGGTTAATAACGTCATTATATATATATATACGAAGTCAACGTTATTAGCATCTGCATTGAGTGCATTTCCTAGAACGCAACACGTGTTTTACGTCGTCTTGAGGTTCACGATGGGAGTCATTTCAATGCAATGTTATCGCTCGAAACACGTGTTTACTTCGTGTTGAGGTTCACGATGGGAGTCTGACATTTCAATGCAATGTTATCGCTCGAAATATTATGCAGAAAGGCAGATCTCGGAAACGGGTGGAGCTATCGACCTGAAATTTGCTATGTGAATGTATCTTGCACCGGGTACAAATTTTATCGGGTCGCCGAGTCCATGCGACGCCCGTGCAGCGCATGCGCAGACGAGATCTCGGAAACGGGTGGAGCTATCGACTTGAAATTTGCTATGTGAATGTATCTTGCGCCGGGTACAAATTTTATCGGGTCGCCGAGTCCGTGCGACGCCAGCTTCGCGCATGCGCAGACCAGATCTCGGAAACGGGTGGAGCTACCGGGTACAAATTTTTCTTATTGAAACGCGTGGAGCTAAAAATTAAAAACAAATATTAAAAAAATGTCATGTTTCGGACAAGCCGCCGGTGGCGGGCTAACCTGCTAGTCTATACTATATATTTTGAGACTTCGTATATATGTGTGTATATATATATGTGTGTGTGTACTTCATAGAATCCAAAACGCGTGTACAGATTGAGATCAAATTTCGTATGTAAGTGTAAAATCCCACCGACACCGCCGTAGATGTGTTTCCGAGAAGCTCTGAGCACCCTTTATCCACTCCCAGTCATCGAAATCAGCTCAAACGGCACGGCCGGGGTTAATAACGTCATTATATATATATATGAAGTCAGAGTCTCCAAAGTTATACCGGAACAAACACGTGTTTACGTCGTCTTGGGGGTCCACGATGGGAGTCTGACTTCAATGCAATGTTATCGCTCGAAACACGTGTTTACTTCGTGTTGAGGTTCACGATGGGAGTCTGACAATTGTTATCGCTCGAAATAGTACATTAGGACGGGAACGGCTGGACAGATTGAGCTCAAACTTCCTATCTAAAGGTAAAATACCACGTACGATGTCGTCCACGCGTTTTCCAGAAGCTCCGAGCACCCGTACTCCACTCCCAGTCATAAAAATCAGCTCAAACGGCATGGCCGGGGTTAATAACGTCATTATATATATATATACGAAGTCAACGTTATTAGCATCTGCATTGAGTGCATTTCCTAGAACGCAACACGTGTTTTACGTCGTCTTGAGGTTCACGATGGGAGTCATTTCAATGCAATGTTATCGCTCGAAACACGTGTTTACTTCGTGTTGAGGTTCACGATGGGAGTCTGACATTTCAATGCAATGTTATCGCTCGAAATATTATGCAGAAAGGCAGATCTCGGAAACGGGTGGAGCTATCGACCTGAAATTTGCTATGTGAATGTATCTTGCACCGGGTACAAATTTTATCGGGTCGCCGAGTCCATGCGACGCCCGTGCAGCGCATGCGCAGACGAGATCTCGGAAACGGGTGGAGCTATCGACTTGAAATTTGCTATGTGAATGTATCTTGCGCCGGGTACAAATTTTATCGGGTCGCCGAGTCCGTGCGACGCCAGCTTCGCGCATGCGCAGACCAGATCTCGGAAACGGGTGGAGCTACCGGGTACAAATTTTTCTTATTGAAACGCGTGGAGCTAAAAATTAAAAACAAATATTAAAAAAATGTCATGTTTCGGACAAGCCGCCGGTGGCGGGCTAACCTGCTAGTCTATACTATATATTTTGAGACTTCGTATATATGTGTGTATATATATATGTGTGTGTGTACTTCATAGAATCCAAAACGCGTGTACAGATTGAGATCAAATTTCGTATGTAAGTGTAAAATCCCACCGACACCGCCGTAGATGTGTTTCCGAGAAGCTCTGAGCACCCTTTATCCACTCCCAGTCATCGAAATCAGCTCAAACGGCACGGCCGGGGTTAATAACGTCATTATATATATATATGAAGTCAGAGTCTCCAAAGTTATACCGGAACAAACACGTGTTTACGTCGTCTTGGGGGTCCACGATGGGAGTCTGACTTCAATGCAATGTTATCGCTCGAAACACGTGTTTACTTCGTGTTGAGGTTCACGATGGGAGTCTGACAATTGTTATCGCTCGAAATAGTACATTAGGACGGGAACGGCTGGACAGATTGAGCTCAAACTTCCTATCTAAAGGTAAAATACCACGTACGATGTCGTCCACGCGTTTTCCAGAAGCTCCGAGCACCCGTACTCCACTCCCAGTCATAAAAATCAGCTCAAACGGCATGGCCGGGGTTAATAACGTCATTATATATATATATAC
Organism: Siphonodentalium dalli; assembly: GCA_032622095.1. Classification (NCBI taxonomy): domain Eukaryota; kingdom Metazoa; phylum Mollusca; class Scaphopoda; order Gadilida; family Siphonodentaliidae; genus Siphonodentalium; species Siphonodentalium dalli. The sequence continues at coordinate 88,547,661 of CP136069.1, read as the reverse complement.
GAAGTCAACGTTATTAGCATCTGCATTGAGTGCATTTCCTAGAACGCAACACGTGTTTTACGTCGTCTTGAGGTTCACGATGGGAGTCATTTCAATGCAATGTTATCGCTCGAAACACGTGTTTACTTCGTGTTGAGGTTCACGATGGGAGTCTGACATTTCAATGCAATGTTATCGCTCGAAATATTATGCAGAAAGGCAGATCTCGGAAACGGGTGGAGCTATCGACCTGAAATTTGCTATGTGAATGTATCTTGCACCGGGTACAAATTTTATCGGGTCGCCGAGTCCATGCGACGCCCATGCAGCGCATGCGCAGACGAGATCTCGGAAACGGGTGGAGCTATCGACTTGAAATTTGCTATGTGAATGTATCTTGCGCCGGGTACAAATTTTATCGGGTCGCCGAGTCCGTGCGACGCCAGCTTCGCGCATGCGCAGACCAGATCTCGGAAACGGGTGGAGCTACCGGGTACAATTTTTTCTTATTGAAACGCGTGGAGCTAAAAATTAAAAACAAATATTAAAAAAATGTCATGTTTCGGACAAGCCGCCGGTGGCGGGCTAACCTGCTAGTACTATATATTTTGAGACTTCGTATATATGTGTGTATGTGTGTGTGTGTGTGTGTACTTCATAGAATCCAAAACGCGTGTACAGATTGAGATCAAATTTCGTATGTAAGTGTAAAATTCCACCGACACCGCCGTAGTCGTGTTTTCGAGAAGCTCTGAGCACCCTTTATCCACTCCCAAATCACCGCAAAGGCACGGCGGGGGTTAAGGCATTAACGCTCTTTATCTATACCTTATACGGAGGTTTTAACAACTAACGCTCTTTATTGCAATGGACGTGGCTAAACGATACCGCATGCGTCCGATGCGGATTCCAATGGACGTGGCTAAACGACTGACCCCATGCGTCCGAAATACGGATGCGGACGAAATGCAACTAAAAAGGCAGAATTGATCTAAGAGCTCGAAATATTATGCAGAGGGATTTCACGACGGGATTAATTGACTGTCCGCTCTGAAGTTTAGGACGGGGAGGACGGGTACCATGAATTAACTCATTGAAAAACAAAGAATGCGTTATCTCGCAAACGGGTGGAGCTATCGACTTGAAATTTGCTATGTGAATGTATCTTGCGCCGGGTACAAATTTTATCGGGTCGCCGAGCCCGTGCGACGCCCGTGCAGCGCATGCGCAGACGAGATCTCGGAAACGGGTGGAGCTATCGACTTGAAATTTGCTATGTGAATGTATCTTGCGCCGGGTACAAATTTTATCGGGTCGCCGAGCCCGTGCGACGCCAGCTTCGCGCATGCGCAGACCAGATCTCGGAAACGGGTGGAGCTACCGGGTACAAATTTTACTTATTGAAACGCGTGGAGCTAAAAATTAAAAAAATATATATAAAAAAAATGTCATGTTTCGGACAAGCCGCCGGTGGCGGGCTAACCTGCTAGTAATTTATATTTATGGCTAATAATATGATCTTGGTGGCGTTACCATTTCTGACTATGGTTTTCTTGTGAGGCATGCGGGTGTGTGGATATCCGCAGCCTCAATAGAACTGTCAGCGCCTGTGGGTTTTTCAATACAGGGATCACGTTACCGCAGAGCCACACAATGCTCCTTTGTCGGCTTAACTACGGCAAACCCGCCGTGCGCCTTTGTGTTAATCCCGCTAAATTACATACCTCGTTTCAGATACCTAGACTACAACAGGACTACAAACTGAAGGAGGAACCGATTACAACATGACACAAAGTGCAATTACGCCGTATTTTGCCGTATGGGTATTCACTGCAGTTGCACAAGGATCAAAAAGATCCATAAAAAATATCTCACATACAATGTGAGTGCGTTCATTTCTGAACCCGATAATATATTCGGTAAATAACCAGATCGCAAATAAACATGTAACTTACTGATCAATTGTGGTGTGTTTCTAAAGGATAAAGGAAGCGAAAGCAAAGGTAGCTTATGTCGGTCATAGTTGTATTCCATTTTAGGTATTACCAACTGGAACTTGTGACAAAACTCGTCATTCACTACTTTAACCCCGATCAACCAAAACGAACGGCAAAAAATAAATTGTCAGCACATCTCACCATATTAGTAAACTAAGGACTCGCTTAATAGTGTTATTCATGTATCGTGCCAATCATTTATCTGTTGCATCTTCACTTATGATCTTTCAAAGTGGGTAGCGTTGTTTAATCGGAAGCATCTTTATTCCGGAAAGTTAATAAAAAAACAAGAGATGATTCAACATGATTCGTTTAACCACATGTACACATGCGTAATGTCAGCATGTGTTCCTAATCTATACAAAAGGAGAAAAAATGACGACGATTCTGACGAGGATGACATATGCGTTGCCAGGGAGATAATCACTAAGTTCACAAGATGAAGATGATGTGTTCGACGGTGACGGTGATGATGACTACATTGTATGATGTCGATTATGATGATGATACTGATGACGAGGTTGGTGATGATGAGGATAAATATGACGACGACGATAACAACGTCGACGATGCTGATGATGGGATAATTATGACGATGGATGATGACGAAGATTGATAAAGACGGCGACGGTGATGATACGGATGATGATGATGACGATGAAGAGGTCGGTGATCGTTATGATGTTGACGATGATGATGAAAGTGACCCGGATACGAATTTCTCATATATATTTTGATGACCTCTGTTTGTCTGTCTGTATGTTTGTTTGTCTGTCATTGATACAAATATACGATTCTCCACCGATCGGGACGAAACTTGGTACGTGTGTGTAGTTTGACCAGGCGGTGGACGTTGTCGTATTGGCGAGCCCGTGCGGCGCCCGCTTCGCGCATGCGCAGACGAGATCTCGGAAACGGGTGGAGCTATCGACTTGAAATTTGCTATGTGAATGTATCTTGCCCCGGATACGAATTTTATCGGGTCGCCGAGCCCGTGCGACGCCAGCTTCGCGCATGCGCAGACGAGATCTCGGAAACGGGTGGAGCTATCGACTTGAAATTTGGTATGTGAATGTATCTTGCCCCGGATACGAATTTTATCGGGTCGCCGAGCCCGTGCGACGCCAGCTTCGCGCATGCGCAGACGAGATCTCGGAAACGGGTGGAGCTATCGACTTGAAATTTGCTATGTGAATGTATCTTGCCCCGGATACTAATTTTATCAGGTCGCCGAGCCCGTGCGACGCCAGCTTCGCGCATGCGCAGACCAGATATCGGAAACGGGTAGAGCTATCGACTTGAAATTTGGTTTTTGAATAGCCCGGACAACGTCGGGCTCATCGGCTAGTCTCATATATATTTTGAAGACCTATGTCTGTATGTTTGTCTGTCATTTTTACAAATCTACGATTCTCGACCGATCGGGACGAAACTTGGTACGTGTGTGTAGTTTGACCAGGCGGTCGTCGTCGTCGTATTGGCGAGCGCGTGCGGCGCCCGTGCAGCGCATGCGCAGACGAGATCTCGGAAACGGGTGGAGCTATCGACTTGAATTTTGTTATGTGAATGTATCTTGCCCCGGATACGAATTTTATCGGGTCGCCGAGCCCGTGCGACGCCAGCTTCGCGCAGCCAGATCTCCGAAACGGGTAGAGCAATCGACTTGAAATTTGGTTTTTGAATAGCCCGGACAACGTCGCGCTGGGTAGAGCTATCGACTTCAAATTTGGTTTTTGAATAGCCCGGACAACGTCGGGCTCATCGGCTAGTCTCATATATATTTTGAAGACCTCTGTTTGTCTGTATGTTTGTTTGTCTGTATGTTTGTATGTCATTTATACAAATCTACGATTCTCGACCGATCTGGACGAAACTTGGTACGTGTGTGTAGTTTGACCAGGCGGTGGTCGTTGTCGTATTGGCGAGCCCGTGCGACGCCCGTGCAGCGCATGCGCAGACGAGATCTCGGAAACGGGTGGAGCTATCGACTTGAAATTTGCTATGTGAATGTATCTTGCGCCGGGTACAAATTTTATCGGATCGCCGAGCCCGTGCGACGCCCGTGCAGCGCATGCGCAGACGAGATCTCGGAAACGGGTGGAGCTATCGACTTGAAATTTGGCATGTGAATGTATCTTGCGCCGGGTACAAATTTTCATGCGCAAACCAGATCTCGGAAACTGGTGGAGCTTCCGGGTACAAATTTTTCTTATTGAAACGCGTGGAGCTAAAAAATTAAAATATATATATATAAATGTCATGTTTCGGACAAGCCGCCGGTAAAATTGAAAAACAAAATTAAAAAGGCACAATTAACTCATTGAAAAACAAAATAATTAACTCATTGAAAAACAAAAAATTTAATTAAAATTGTCATGTTTCTGACTATTGCCGAAATTTGCTGCAAATGCAGCACAAGTGTCTCGGAACCTGTTGCAATTGCTTTTTCGAACAAAGCCATGGGACGAATGCCGCCAGTGGCGGGCTAACCTGCTAGTACTATATATTTTGAGACTTCGTATATATGTGTGTATGTGTGTGTGTGTGTGTGTACTTCATAGAATCCAAAACGCGTGTACAGATTGAGATCAAATTTCGTATGTAAGTGTAAAATTCCACCGACACCGCCGTAGTCGTGTTTTCGAGAAGCTCTGAGCACCCTTTATCCACTCCCAAATCACCGCAAAGGCACGGCGGGGGTTAAGGCATTAACGCTCTTTATCTATACCTTATACGGAGGTTTTAACAACTAACGCTCTTTATTGCAATGGACGTGGCTAAACGATACCGCATGCGTCCGATGCGGATTCCAATGGACGTGGCTAAACGACTGACCCCATGCGTCCGAAATACGGATGCGGACGAAATGCAACTAAAAAGGCAGAATTGATCTAAGAGCTCGAAATATTATGCAGAGGGATTTCACGACGGGATTAATTGACTGTCCGCTCTGAAGTTTAGGACGGGGAGGACGGGTACCATGAATTAACTCATTGAAAAACAAAGAATGCGTTATCTCGCAAACGGGTGGAGCTATCGACTTGAAATTTGCTATGTGAATGTATCTTGCGCCGGGTACAAATTTTATCGGGTCGCCGAGCCCGTGCGACGCCCGTGCAGCGCATGCGCAGACGAGATCTCGGAAACGGGTGGAGCTATCGACTTGAAATTTGCTATGTGAATGTATCTTGCGCCGGGTACAAATTTTATCGGGTCGCCGAGCCCGTGCGACGCCAGCTTCGCGCATGCGCAGACCAGATCTCGGAAACGGGTGGAGCTACCGGGTACAAATTTTACTTATTGAAACGCGTGGAGCTAAAAATTAAAAAAATATATATAAAAAAAATGTCATGTTTCGGACAAGCCGCCGGTGGCGGGCTAACCTGCTAGTAATTTATATTTATGGCTAATAATATGATCTTGGTGGCGTTACCATTTCTGACTATGGTTTTCTTGTGAGGCATGCGGGTGTGTGGATATCCGCAGCCTCAATAGAACTGTCAGCGCCTGTGGGTTTTTCAATACAGGGATCACGTTACCGCAGAGCCACACAATGCTCCTTTGTCGGCTTAACTACGGCAAACCCGCCGTGCGCCTTTGTGTTAATCCCGCTAAATTACATACCTCGTTTCAGATACCTAGACTACAACAGGACTACAAACTGAAGGAGGAACCGATTACAACATGACACAAAGTGCAATTACGCCGTATTTTGCCGTATGGGTATTCACTGCAGTTGCACAAGGATCAAAAAGATCCATAAAAAATATCTCACATACAATGTGAGTGCGTTCATTTCTGAACCCGATAATATATTCGGTAAATAACCAGATCGCAAATAAACATGTAACTTACTGATCAATTGTGGTGTGTTTCTAAAGGATAAAGGAAGCGAAAGCAAAGGTAGCTTATGTCGGTCATAGTTGTATTCCATTTTAGGTATTACCAACTGGAACTTGTGACAAAACTCGTCATTCACTACTTTAACCCCGATCAACCAAAACGAACGGCAAAAAATAAATTGTCAGCACATCTCACCATATTAGTAAACTAAGGACTCGCTTAATAGTGTTATTCATGTATCGTGCCAATCATTTATCTGTTGCATCTTCACTTATGATCTTTCAAAGTGGGTAGCGTTGTTTAATCGGAAGCATCTTTATTCCGGAAAGTTAATAAAAAAACAAGAGATGATTCAACATGATTCGTTTAACCACATGTACACATGCGTAATGTCAGCATGTGTTCCTAATCTATACGAAAGGAGAAAAAATGACGACGATTCTGACGAGGATGACATATGCGTTGCCAGGGAGATAATCACTAAGTTCACAAGATGAAGATGATGTGTTCGACGGTGACGGTGATGATGACTACATTGTATGATGTCGATTATGATGATGATAATGATGACGAGGTTGGTGATGATGAGGATAAAGATGACGACGACGATAACAACGTCGACGATGCTGATGATGGGATAATTATGACGATGGATGATGACGAAGATTGATAAAGACGGCGACGGTGATGATACGGATGATGATGATGACGATGAAGAGGTCGGTGATCGTTATGATGTTGACGATGATGATGAAAGTGACCCGGATACGAATTTCTCATATATATTTTGATGACCTCTGTTTGTCTGTCTGTATGTTTGTTTGTCTGTCATTGATACAAATATACGATTCTCCACCGATCGGGACGAAACTTGGTACGTGTGTGTAGTTTGACCAGGCGGTGGACGTTGTCGTATTGGCGAGCCCGTGCGGCGCCCGCTTCGCGCATGCGCAGACGAGATCTCGGAAACGGGTGAAGCTATCGACTTGAAATTTGCTATGTGAATGTATCTTGCCCCGGATACGAATTTTATCGGGTCGCCGAACCCGTGCGACGCCAGCTTCGCGCATGCGCAGACGAGATCTCGGAAACGGGTGGAGCTATCGACTTGAAATTTGGTATGTGAATGTATCTTGCCCCGGATACGAATTTTATCGGGTCGCCGAGCCCGTGCGACGCCAGCTTCGCGCATGCGCAGACGAGATCTCGGAAACGGGTGGAGCTATCGACTTGAAATTTGCTATGTGAATGTATCTTGCCCCGGATACTAATTTTATCAGGTCGCCGAGCCCGTGCGACGCCAGCTTCGCGCATGCGCAGACCAGATATCGGAAACGGGTAGAGCTATCGACTTGAAATTTGGTTTTTGAATAGCCCGGACAACGTCGGGCTCATCGGCTAGTCTCATATATATTTTGAAGACCTATGTCTGTATGTTTGTCTGTCATTTTTACAAATCTACGATTCTCGACCGATCGGGACGAAACTTGGTACGTGTGTGTAGTTTGACCAGGCGGTCGTCGTCGTCGTATTGGCGAGCGCGTGCGGCGCCCGTGCAGCGCATGCGCAGACGAGATCTCGGAAACGGGTGGAGCTATCGACTTGAATTTTGTTATGTGAATGTATCTTGCCCCGGATACGAATTTTATCGGGTCGCCGAGCCCGTGCGACGCCAGCTTCGCGCAGCCAGATCTCCGAAACGGGTAGAGCAATCGACTTGAAATTTGGTTTTTGAATAGCCCGGACAACGTCGGGCTGGGTAGAGCTATCGACTTCAAATTTGGTTTTTGAATAGCCCGGACAACGTCGGGCTCATCGGCTAGTCTCATATATATTTTGAAGACCTCTGTTTGTCTGTATGTTTGTTTGTCTGTATGTTTGTATGTCATTTATACAAATCTACGATTCTCGACCGATCTGGACGAAACTTGGTACGTGTGTGTAGTTTGACCAGGCGGTCGACGTTGTCGTATTGGCGAGCCCGTGCGACGCCCGTGCAGCGCATGCGCAGACGAGATCTCGGAAACGGGTGGAGCTATCGACTTGAAATTTGCTATGTGAATGTATCTTGCCCCGGATACGAATTTTATCGGGTCGCCGAGCCCGTGCGACGCCAGCTTCGCGCATGCGCAGACGAGATATCGGAAACGGGTGGAGCTATCGACTTGAAATTTGCTATGTGAATGTATCTTGCCCCGGATACGAATTTTATCGGGTCGCCGAGTCCGTGCGACGCCAGCTTCGCGCATGCGCAGACCAGATCTCGGAAACGGGTAGAACTATCGACTTGAAATTTGGTTTTTGAATAGCCCGGACAACGTCGGGCTCATCGACTTGAAATTTGGTTTTTGAATAGCCCGGACAACGTCGGGCTCATCGGCTAGTCTCATATATATTTTGAAGACCTCTGTATGTCTGTCTGTATGTCTGTCATTTATACAAATCTACGATTCTCGACCGATCGGGACGAAACTTGGTACGTGTGTGTAGTTTGACCAGGCGGTCGACGTTGTCGTATTGGCGAGCCCGTGTGGCGCCCGCTTCGCGCATGCGCAGACGAGATCTCGGAAACGGGTGGAGCTATCGACTTGAAATTTGCTATGTGAATGTATCTTGCCCCGGATACGAATTTTATCGGGTCGTCGAGCCCGTGCGACGCCATCTTCGCGCATGCGCAGACGAGATCTCGGAAACGGGTGGAGCTATCGACTTGAAATTTGCTATGTGAATGTATCTTGCCCCGGATACGAATTTTATCGGGTCGCCGAGTCCGTGCGACGCCAGCTTCGCGCATGCGCAGACGAGATCTCGGAAACGGGTGGAGCTATCGACTTGAAATTTGCTACGTGAATGTATCTTGCCCCGGATACGAATTTTATCGGGTCGCCGAGCCCGTGCGACGCCAGCTTCGCACATGAATAGCCCGGACAACGTCGGGCTCATCGGCTAGTTGTATATATATGTAGATATCCATGTTCTGCTTAATTTGCAGCGTTGACAATTACAGATACGGGCGGCGGTGGGTATACATGCTGTTAAAATATTCAGCTCCGTCAAAAACCGCCATAAATAGAAAGAATAGTATGTTCTTATACCAATCCGGAATATGGCATAAACAGTATGTTATTGTCAAATGTGTTTCCTTTGTTATGTAAACAAAAGCAAAAAACGTTACAGAACCTGGCTTTTGTTTAGATCCGGATATGGTAAACATAAAGAGCGTTATTTGTTACTGTTTTCCTGATATGCATAATGGAAATAATAAAGAGCGTTTATATCATTTGTGTGTAATTAACAAATAGAATTGCGCTGTGTTATATATGTAAACAGAAGCAAAACTTCTGTAACACGAGCAGGTTCTTGTTTAAGTACACCATTTTACGTTTTGACGACAATATACTATTTACGCGCTGATTATGTTTGGCATAGAACAAAACTATATACCGGTATATTTTAATATTCCTTCTGTTGATGGCGATTTGAACAAATATGAATATTTCTGCAACGAACGCCGCCCGTGCCTTTAAAGCATAAGCATAAAGTATCAAGAGGGTTCTTTATTTCGAAGGAACGGGTATATGTTATAGACAGAATGAGTCTGTTATTATGAGACGGTTTCGACGAGATAAGCGTAGGTAGACCATCTAGGTCCCCATGATACCGTACATGGTACATTATTGCGAGTATTTATAGGTAATAAACTACTTTGGATCGCTAAAATTGGCTTTTGGTGAAATGTCGTTATTGTTCTGTAACTGGGTGATACGGAGACCTTGGACGCGGACAGTGTGTCTTTAACAACATTTCAGCCAACCACTCGCCATTCGAAGAGAGATCCAGTTCTCTCTCAGATTTATAGTGTCAACAAGATTATATGACTTCGCTGCCAGGCGAGATAGTAAATTATTGACCTCTGTGATTAGAGCTCTGTGTGAATTGATGGCGGCTAGTACCGGCTACTGCAGTGTTTTGGATGCTAACGATGCCCTTTCTGTCACATAGATTGCGGCACATGACCAATCTACTTGCCAACGCTTGAATAATTTTCAACTGATGGCCATTTCAGAACCAAAGTAGAAAATAATTGCCACTATTGGTTCAAAACAACAAATTCCCCACTAAATAAACAGAAATAAAGGTTACAAATGTTCAAACTATGAGAACAATTTCAACCTATACGTGGTGTAAACTCTCCAACTAATGTGTCAGGAATGAAATTTTTACCGAAGTTGATGGGGGTAGACGATAGAGACTTAACCCCGCCCACCAATCTATTCACGCCCCTGCATGTGCACGGTTCTAAACAATATCATGACAGTTATGGGTGATTCTCGCTTATGAGGAACAATTGATGAAGCAGCCATCTAGCATAAAATATGTGCATATTACCATGATATAATGCATATATGTGAATTTCAGGTACAGTGTGCGACACCAAAAAAATAAAATATCACTGCCCGATAATCAATCCTCCAAAGACCAGAGTAGCGCTAGCTTCAGTATGCAGATTCGATACCTACGTTACCGAAGCCAAGACTACATTCAGGCGTTTCAACACAATTTACATTGACCAAATAAGTCACTGAGCTATTCGCATCGCCTCAGATTACAGCGCTCGAGGCACTCTTTCAGAAATCGTTTGAATTGCAACCGTCAGTAATCTTACATGAGAATTAAGTTCAGTTTATGCGATGAAGCCAGAATATGAATACCTACGTTACCACCGAGGTGTAATTTGTAACACGCGTTAAATACAAGTATACCACCATACACAAATACCCACATGTAATTGTTATTAGGGAGGGGTGTTGAGATATTACAATTGATATTCCAAATTGTGAGTGTTACCATATATTTGTCAGGAAACCAATGGTTGTAAACCTATCGATACCTACGTTACCATGATATTAGGACACTGTGACCTACATATTTTCATTCCCGCCACGAAGTGGGTGGACACTAGTGTACAGATCTGTATAGACTCATGGTCGAATGGAGAAATATATTCTTGGATATTATTTTTGTACCTTACTCAACCGTACCAATAGAATCACGTATATGCTGAAATTGTAAAGTTAACGGCACCGGTGTATAATACGTTTTTGAAAATATCATAAATCGTATCCATAGGGTCAGGCCAGGCTGAAATTGTAAACTTAAAGTCACCGGTGTAATAATATGTTGTTGAAAATATAAATACTCTGATAGCCTGAAAATAATGTATAACCCTTTGGGAACCCCTGTGTAGTGAAGTGAATTATGGGTAATTTTAATTGGAGCGCGCATGTCTGTTCTGTTCAAAATTGTATCGTATACACAATGTGTTTGTACCGATGGATGTATCGCGACTCGACTCGTTTTCGTGGTCATATAGGGTCTATATAACCTATGATCACGAAAATGAGCAGAGTCGGGATATCTGATAGAATTCCAGGAATTGTACATTCACTTCCAATAGTATAGATTCACTGCAATCTGCCGCGGAATTTCCCAAAATTGTAGGCTACTTTCATTTTCAATAGGATTTTCCACTTTCACTTTTACCACGCAAATCGACCTTAGTTGACACATATATATGGCACACTGGCTGAGTCCATGACAAATAGTTTATGTAGAATGCTTCTTTCGTTTAATTAAAGCTCACCTCGTTAAAACGCATGTCAATCGTATTTGTTTACAAATTGCATTGGGTGCGACGATTTGCAGTAGGTCCCGATTTGTGGAGATCACTTTGCGGAAGTCCCCGAATTCGCGGAGGTCCTCTAAAATGGGCGATATATATAGATTTTAATAGGGAACGGGTGCGTATAAGTCAATTGATACGTATCTTAAACAAATAACGACACGATCATCATAATAAAGGTCAGTTCTATCAATTATATATGCACCGAGTTCACTTGGTGCAAATCAAACGGCAATAAATATTCTCGTGTGCCAGAAGGACTCCTTAAAGTTGTGAATAAGATGAATATTTATTAGATGGTATTTAACAAGTCATTAGTTAGCGCCTATATAAGCGCTAACTAATGAATGATATTTTATATTATAATTATATCATAATTTATATTTATGGCTAATAATATGATCTTGGTGGCGTTACCATTTCTGACTATGGTTTTCTTGTATTAACATGCAATTGTTTCAAGCGACTATTCCAGAACGGCTTGAGATAACTTTTATATGTTTTACGAGGGACAGTCTGATTGGAGGCTAGCAGCATAGCAGCCACAATGGAGTCATATAATGTGTCCAAGTCACTATTATTGACGAGTGTCTGATTTGCAGGGAGTATTTCTTTTAAACAACATTGATACTGGCTGATTAAGGTAGGAGCCGCTTTAAATTTTTTCCAATTAAATGTCGGTGTTGAGGTATCGTGTCGCCGGTCTGGTATGTCGCTTGGAACGTCACATTTAAATTGGCATACAATCGGTCTATGGTTCGATGCGCCAGACAATACATCTTCAATAATTTCTGCATATGTGAGAGAAATGTATGGATCAAATTCAGAATAAAATATATAATCAATGCATGAACCCGGCCCGTTCATAGTCGGAACATAAGTGTTGCGGTTTCCTATGCAGAGAGAACTTCCATTTACTGATATAAATCTTTTTATAGCCAGAATATCACGCAGGGAATTGTCCCTTGCGCGTGTTTTGGATAGCGTACAATTAAAATCGCCCATAATAATGACGTGACCCAAGTCGAAATATTGATCGATAATATCACGCAGTGCGTTTACATATTGCAAATGAAAGTCATCGGTATAATTTGTTGATGGCAGGTAAACTTGGAATATGTACAGGTATTCTGAGCCAGGAAGCTCAGCACGCTTTTGTCCATAGATTGTCATTGATTGTCGTTGATTGTACAACAATGCGCCGATCCCAGCTTGAGATACAGATAGATAGTTTATTCTCAAGTCACCATAAATATTGGTATAATAGAGTGAGAATATATATATACATGTGAATAAACCAATTGAACATTTAATATAACATGTATACCAATAGGGCACATTCGTGGATGGGTGTAGGTACGGTGTATACATGTAATCATGGGGAGGTAGGGGTGTAAAACAGTATCACGTGTTATAATTGGCGTATATATATATATATATGTGGGGGGGGGGACCATTGTATATATAATATACTAGAAGGTGACCCGACTTCGTCCGGGCTTTGACCTTGAATTGTCTATTTTGAAGGCCAAGGTCAAGTGGGGTCACGATTTGACCCGTCCAAAACACAGTGCCCGAACAAAAGTACCCGACAAAAGTACCCGTCGAAATCCATCCGGTTTTACCCGATTTGACCTTGAATTGACCATTTTGAAGGTCAAGGTCAGGTGGATCAACACCCCAAAAATGGTGGAAATCGGCCCAGCGGATACCGGGAAATCGGCTCAGCGGATACCGAGATACCCTATGCATCAAATTTCGTCCGTAAAAATCCGCCAGTTTAACCCGATTTGATTTCCACTGAAGTATATAAACGCGCCTCATATACACACGCTCATTAATTATCAAGTTTCAACGTAAAGATAAATTACCATCGGTGCCCGAGATATCGCCAAGACGTCTGAAACAGTCAAATGCATCGGCCGGAGAAGAGTTAACGTGATCTAACTTTATGACCTCTAACGACGTCATAGAAGTTACGCATTGTTTTTACCCTGATAGAAGATCGTACCACTTCTTCTTAATAATTGAGGCAGATAACTAAAACGGATACATACATATTATATATCGTTGGAAAGAGGAAACACGAAAGATTCTCATAGTGTCATTATTATGACTGGCATGTTATTATTCGCGCTGTTTCGAATCGATTTGTTAGCACCGAACTGAAATATATTAGCGCAAAACGGCGTAAAAACAGATTTGACCTCGGCACGTGAAAAGTTAACCTCGCACGGACAAATTAATAGGCCTATGTTAGTCCTGACCCGAAAATACCCCCACATACCAAGTTTCATCGAAATCGGCTGGGCCATTTTCGAGTCCATCGATTACACACAAACACACAAACAAACAGATCTTCCAAAATATATAATAGACTAGCAGGTTAGCCCGCCACCGGCGGCTTGTCCGAAACATGACATTTTTTTATATATATATTTTTAATTTTTAGCTCCACGCGTTTCAATAAGAAAAATTTGTACCCGGTAGCTCCACCCGTTTTCGAGATCTGGTCTGCGCATGCGCGAAGCTGGCGTCGCACGGGCTCGGCGACCCGATAAAATGTGTACCCGGCGCAAGATACATTCACATACCAAATTTCAAGTCGATAGCTCCACCCGTTTCCGATATCTCGTCTGCGCATGCGCTGCACGGGCGTCGCACGGGCTCGCCAATACGACAGCGACGACCACCTGGTCAAACTACACTCACGTACCAAGTTTCGTCCCGATCGGTCGAGGTGTTGGTATCTGATGCAAAAGACGAAATTGTGATTGTTGGTCAATAGTCCCCGCCGTGAACCTCATCGTCGCAAAGAGCGGACAGTCAATTAACCCCGTTGTGAACCTCAATCACCAACGCGACGTAAACATGTGTTGCGTTCTAAAAATAGCAATATCGTTGTTGTTGATATTTACGGCTTGGGGGCTATTTTCTTATTTAGCAAGTTTGAGCTCAATCGGTTCGAGTCTATAAAGGACACACTCATATATATGACACTTCCCGTGGGTAGCAAGTTTGAGCTCAATCGGCATTCCCTGGAATTTCCCGTAGATTGGCAGATTCCAGTAGCTTTATAACGATATATCTGGGGAGAAATCTGATGCTATATTCGTGATTATCTGGGATGATTTCGGTATATAACTATATACTGTAAAAACAAAGCGCGCCATCCGTGCTCGCAGGGTTGGTCAGAAACAAATGTTTTTTAAATTTAATGCATGTTCCGTATATCTCTCTGCAGATGCAAATAACGTTGAATGGCAAACAGACGCTCTTTATAGAGATGCGTCAAAAACAAACGCTCATTAAATAATCACTTGATTAACCCCCGCCGTGCCTTTGCGGTGATTTGAGATTGGAGAACGGGTGCTCTGAGCTTCTCTAAACCTTGACCACGGTCGTGTCGGTGTGATTTGACACTTACATAGGAAGTTTGAGCTCAATCTTTACACGCGTTTTGGATTCTATGAAGTACACACACACACACACACATATATACGAAGTCTCAAAATATATAGTACTAGCATGTTAGCCCGCCACTGGCGGCATTCGTCTCATGGCTTTGTTTCAGAAACATGACATTTTTTTAATTTAACCAAATTTCAAGTCGATAGCTCCACCCGTTTCCGACATCTGGTCTGCGCATGCGCGAAGCTTGCGTCGCATGGGCTCGGCGACCCGATAAAATTCGTACCCGGGGCAAGATACATTCACATACCAAATTTCAAGTCGATAGCACCACCGGTTTCCGAGATCTCGTCTGCGCATGCGCGAAGCTGGCGTCGCACGGACTCGGCCACCCGATAAAATTTGTATCCGGGGCAAGATACATTCACATAGCAAATTTCAAGTCGATAGCTCCACCCGTTTGCGAGATAACGCATTCTATGTTTTTCAATGAGTTAATTCATGGTACCCGTCCTCCCCGTCCTAAACTTCAGAGCGGACAGTCAATTAATCCCGTCGTGAAATCCCTCTGCATAATATTTCGAGCTCTTAGATCAATTCTGCCTTTTTAGTTGCATTTCGTCCGCATCCGTATTTCGGACGCATGGGGTCAGTCGTTTAGCCACGTCCATTGGAATCCGCATCGGACGCATGGGGTATCGTTTAGCCACGTCCATTGCAATAAAGAGCGTTAATTGTTAAAACCTCCGTATAAGGTATAGATAAAGAGCGTTATTGTCTTAACCACCGCCGTGCCTTTGCGGTGATTTGGGAGTGGATAAAGGGTGCTCAGAGCTTCTCGAAAACACGACTACGGCGGTGTCGGTGGGATTTTACACTTACATACGAAATTTGATCTCAATCTGTACACGCGTTTTGGATTCTATGAAGTACACACACACACACATATATACGAAGTCTCAAAATATATAGTACTAGCAGGTTAGCCCGCCACCGGCGGCTTGTCCGAAACATGACATTTTTTTATTTTTTATTTTTTATTTTTAGCTCCACGCGTTTCAATAAGAAAAATTTGTACCCGGTAGCTCCACCCGTTTCCGAGATCTGGTCTGCGCATGCGCGAAGCTGGCGTCGCACGTACTCGGCGACCCGATAAAATTTGTACCCGGCGCAAGATACATTCACATAGCAAATTTCAGGTCGATAGCTCCACCCGTTTCCGAGATCTGCCTTTCTGCATAACATTTCGAGCGATAACATTGCATTGAAATGTCAGACTCCCATCGTGAACCTCAACACGAAGTAAACACGTGTTTCGAGCGATAACATTGCATTGAAATGACTCCCATCGTGAACCTCAAGACGACGTAAAACACGTGTTGCGTTCTAGGAAATGCACTCAATGCAGATGCTAATAACGTTGACTTCGTATATATATATATAATGACGTTATTAACCCCGGCCGTGCCGTTTGAGCTGATTTTTATGACTGGGAGTGGAGTACGGGTGCTCTGAGCTTCTGGAAAACGCGTGGACGACATCGTACGTGGTATTTTACCTTTAGATAGGAAGTTTGAGCTCAATCTGTCCAGCCATTCCCGTCCTAATGTACTATTTCGAGCGATAACAATTGTCAGACTCCCATCGTGAACCTCAACACGAAGTAAACACGTGTTTCGAGCGATAACATTGCATTGAAGTCAGACTCCCATCGTGGACCCCCAAGACGACGTAAACACGTGTTTGTTCCGGTATAACTTTGGAGACTCTGACTTCATATATATATATAATGACGTTATTAACCCCGGCCGTGCCGTTTGAGCTGATTTCGGTGACTGGGAGTGGATAAAGGGTGCTCAGAGCTTCTCGAAAACACGATTACGGCGGTGTCGGTGGGATTTTACACTTACATACGAAATTTGATCTCAATCTGTACACGCGTTTTGGATTCTATGAAGTACACACACACACATATACACACATATATACGAAGTCTCAAAATATATAGTATAGAAGACTAGCACGTTAGCCCGCCACCGGCGGCTTGTCCGAAACATGACATTTTTTTAATATTTGTTTTTAATTTTTAGCTCCACGCGTTTCAATAAGAAAAAATTGTACCCGGTAGCTCCACCCGTTTCCGAGATCTGGTCTGCGCATGCGCGAAGCTGGCGTCGCACGGACTCGGCGACCCAATAAAATTTGTACCCGGCGCAAGATACATTCACATAGCAAATTTCAAGTCGATAGCTCCACCCGTTTCCGAGATCTCGTCTGCGCATGCGCTGCACGGGCGTCGCATGGACTCGGCGACCCGATACAATTTGTACCCGGTGCAAGATACATTCACATAGCAAATTTCAGGTCGATAGCTCCACCCGTTTCCGAGATCTGCCTTTCTGCATAATATTTCGAGCGATAACATTGCATTGAAATGTCAGACTCCCATCGTGAACCTCAACACGAAGTAAACACGTGTTTCGAGCGATAACATTGCATTGAAATGACTCCCATCGTGAACCTCAAGACGACGTAAAACACGTGTTGCGTTCTAGGAAATGCACTCAATGCAGATGCTAATAACGTTGACTTCGTATATATATATATAATGACGTTATTAACCCCGGCCGTGCCGTTTGAGCTGATTTTTATGACTGGGAGTGGAGTACGGGTGCTCGGAGCTTCTGGAAAACGCGTGGACGACATCGTACGTGTTATTTTACCTTTAGATAGGAAGTTTGAGCTCAATCTGTCCAGCCGTTCCCGTCCTAATGTACTATTTCGAGCGATAACAATTGTCAGACTCCCATCGCGAACCTCAACACGAAGTAAACACGTGTTTCGAGCGATAACATTGCATTGAAGTCAGACTCCCATCGTGGACCCCCAAGACGACGTAAACACGTGTTTGTTCCGGTATAACTTTGGAGACTCTGACTTCATATATATATATAATGACGTTATTAACCCCGGCCGTGCCGTTTGAGCTGATTTCGATGACTGGGAGTGGATAAAGGGTGCTCAGAGCTTCTCGAAAACACATCTACGGCGGTGTCGGTGGGATTTTACACTTACATACGAAATTTGATCTCAATCTGTACACGCGTTTTGGATTCTATGAAGTACACACACACACACACACACACATATATACGAAGTCTCAAAATATATAGTATAGACTAGCCGATGAGCCCGACGTTGTCCGGGCTATTCAAAAACCAAATTTCAAGTCGATAGCTCCACCCGTTTCCGAGATCTGGTCTGCGCATGCGCGAAACTGGTGTCGCACGGGCTCGGCGACCCGATAAGATTCGTATCCGGGGCAAGATACATTCACATACCAAATTTCAAGTCGATAGCTCCACCCGTTTCCGAGATCTCGTCTGCGCATGCGCGAAGCTGGTGTCGCACGGGCTCGGCGACCCGATAAAATTCGCATCCGGGGCAAGATACATTCACATAGCAAATTTCAAGTCGATAGCTCCACCCGTTTCCGAGATCTCGTCTGCGCATGCGCGAAGCGGGCGCCGCACGGGCTCGCCAATACGACAACGACGACCGCCTGGTCAAACTACACTCACGTACCAAGTTTCGTCCCGATCGGTCAAGAATCGTAGATTTGTATTAATGACAGACAGACAGACAGACAGACAGACAAACAAACAAACAAACAGAGGTCTTCAAAATATATATGAGATAGATAGATAATTGGCAAAAGTAAGGGGTCAGACCTGGGTCAGGGTAATATGGAGCATATGCACAAGTCAATCTTTTTATTTCGGAAAGGATGGGGTGTCATTAACTCGCGCGCGTTATATCGCAGTCTTAATGCACGGGTGAGGGGTGCACGGGGCATGTTACTTAGTTACTGCGGTTGATCGTTGGGCAGGGTTAATCCCCAAGAAGGCAGCCAATGACGTCAGGACCACGTGACCGCAGAACGAAACCTTACACCTAAATGGAACCCAGATTGAATTATCTCTGTAATAAGCTACGTTCATCTACGAGCCATATCGTGGATCGAAACTTACTGGAGGATTGATCGCCACGACACATCAATTATAGTAAGTTTACTATAATTGACGCCGTCGACAAATTCTTAAAATCGTGATTTTGAGAAGGATTCGTCGAAGGATTTCACGGACTCACAGCGAAATCTCTGTGATTCCAAATTCAAAGGATTGACTTTGGAAAAGTGAAGATTCTTCTTTATTCTTCTTGCGGAGAGGGATGACACTCTCCGATAATTGTTTGCACGCTACTACGATTATATTGTGGTAGCTTGCGTATTGTGCTTAATTGTGAAATTGGGTTTTTGGGAAATAATTTTTCCCAAAATCCTTGTGAAAATTCGCGCCAGCTTCGCCAGGAGGAATTCTGGGAAAGGATTTGACCTTGAATTGACCATTTTGAAGGTCAAGGTCAGGTGGACCAACACCCCAAAAATGGTGGAAATCGGCCCAGCGGATACCGGGAAATCGGCCCAGCGGATACCGAGATACCCTATGCATCAAATTTCGTCCGTAAAAATCCGCCAGTTTAACCCGATTTGATTTCCACTGAAGTATATAAACGCGCCTCATATACACACGCTCATTAATTATCAAGTTTCAACGTAAAGATAAATTACCATCGGTGCCCGAGATATCGCCAAGACGTCTGAAACAGTCAAATGCATCGGCCGGAGAAGAGTTAACGTGATCTAACGTGATCAATAATTCTCAGAACTGATCCACCGAAATTAAGACAATTTATTACTTCTGGGCAGAAGAAACATTCGGGTTATTTCCACACACACGTGGTAGCGCATGGACTCTTTCTGGTACACGTGAGAGCAAACTAACGACGAGTCCACAAAACGGAATATTTCTTCCACCGATGAGTTTCCTCACATTCACATCGAGGGCTATAAGACTATAAGTAAAAGTCACACCAGCAATACACATCAGGAAATATATATCCCACATGTGGGCCTGTATTGTGTTTCAACAATCAAAAGTTATTCTTCTCATTGGTATCTTCGGTTTGAGATATTACACGACCGCATTCTAGTTTTTCGGACATATCTTAAAGGGACAATACCAGTTTGGGAAAATTGTTTCGAAGAAATCCAATAAACAAAATCAACACAGCTTGTAACCCCTCTATCGAGGGAAATATCATTCGAACACTTCTCTTAAAGAGACATACTTGATACCAAGCACGGACTCTTCCGACTGTTATTGTTTATAGTCAGTATTCCGATTTTATCTGTTGGAGATAAATAAGGGAAGAGAGTTGGAAATAACATCTTGTCTAACAGTAATGATACTTACCTTTCAGCAGAAGAGTTTTTGACAAAGGTTTGAGAAACATAAGAAAAAAACCTGCCCCTTTCAAATTGGGGAAGATCTAACCAGTACATTGCAAAGATATTGAAAGTCTTGAAAAGATGGCCTACCAGAACATTAACATGGTCCAACAACAGGAAATAGAGAATGGGGGAACACGATCAAAAGCGTATTATCCCATGCAAATAAGTACTCCATACCCCTCGCAACATAGTGAACCAGCAGCGGAAGGAATGACACACCCCTATGGGGGAGGAAATCATTCTTATCCCAGCAGCACCGACACTCTGGGTCAGTATCAGGAAAGGGGTCAAGATCATAATATTATTCCCCGATTAAGTTCTAGGGATATGTATCGAGAGGTATCATGTTTCTATGAGGATGAGTCCTCGGAATATGACAGTAATTCCTCAGACTATGACGGTATTGCCTCAGATTTTGGTGAGGAACAGAAAGGGGGAGATGAGGTGGGAATAAAACCGAAAGATGATTCTTCGGACTCGGATGGGCAACTGAAAATATCAAGGGCTTCCGTCAAAGAACACCTCAAAGATTTACTCCCCCAACCAACTATCAATGACCTCCTCAACAACAAAATACCTGGATTCGCACGTTCTAAAACAGTCATAAAACAGGAGGCCATAACCCCGCACTATGGGGAAAATACCACCCGTCATAACACAAGACAGCCAAATAGACCCCCTGAACAAAAATATGGGGAGCAGAGACCCCATGATACAAAATATGGGGAACATAGACCCCCAAAAGCAATGGAGGGATCATGTTGATTTTATTGTCGAGCCCACGGGTAATCAACATCGTTACCCGACAGACAGGGTACGTGGATCCCAAAATGAGGCACGAGTACCGGCTAACCAACCTGATGTACTGCCACAGAGGCCAGCAATGCAAAATCACCAACAGAGAGAGCGTGAAGATGGAGCTCGTGAAAAGGAAAATTATGAACATCGTCAAAGGAACTGTCGTTCTCGTTCTCGTTTCAGGGGGGAATTCATGCCTCCAAAGTTTGACGGATTGCCCAGTTCGAGTTGGCAAACATTCCGTACCAAGTTCGAGAACTATGCCGCCATGAGAGGATGGGATTATCAGCTGGTAGTGACTCCGTTGCGCTGGTGTCTGGAAGGTTTCGCTGGCGACCATTACGCTAGATTGGTACAGCAATCCCCTCATATAGAGGGACCGGAAATGTTACATCGGATGGAGGAAAGGTTCGGAACCTGTGACATCAAAATACCAAGATCTCTGAATTTTGATGGAGAACCAAAATCGAGTTGGGAAACCTTTCAAATAAAGTTTGAGATGTATGCCGCCATGAAGGAATGGGATGACCAAGAAATGGTGAATCAGTTGTGGTGGTGTTTGGAAGGTATGGCTAGCGATCATTACACCATAATAGTACAGCAATCCCCTCATATAGAGGGACCAGAAATGTTACTAAGGATGCGGATTAAGTTCGCACGTGACATCAAAATACCAAGATCTCTGAATTTTGATGGAGAACCAAAATCGAGTTGGGAAACCTTTCAAACCAAGTTTCAGATGTATGCCGCCACGAATGGATGGGATGACCAGCAAGTGGTGAATCAGTTGTGGTGGTGTTTGGAAAGTATCGCTAGCTATAGCTACACCATAATAGTACAGCAATCCCCTCATATAGAGGGACCGGAGCTGTTAAGACGGATGGAGAAAATATTCGGAATGCGCGAAATACCACAAGGGTATATGACTGACTCAAGTTCAGAGATGCATGTGCGGAAATCCCCATCAAAGCCATGGCACCACATACCTGCTACCCACACTGAGATAAAATGCGTACCGGTACTGAAACAAACCGAAAATACGTATACAGTCACCTTACCACTGCCGAGCAGAGTCTCAAACCCCTGCAGGGGCGACACAGACCAAACGATAGAAACCGAGGTGCCTGAAATTCAAACAGTGCCTGAAATTCAAACAGGAAATCCCAATTATAAATTGGAGAAACGTATACAAGATCTAGAAGAACAACTCTCAACCTTGCGTACGGAAATAAAAAGTACCTGCATAAAAGAGCAAACATCAGAATTGCACATGAACAGAACAGTACAAGGAACAACTCACGGTGACATAACCAATCCCCAAATGTTGGGGACATCCCCACTCACATGGGATTCTCTGGGGACATGTACGCAAATTGCGGTATCACCTTATGGAATGCCCAAGAACAGATATTACCGAGATAGGAACGCGGGGACAGGGCTACCCTCAATTGAGGGACATCCTACCACGGTGATATATTCAAATGAGAAATCTGTACTAGACATTTCAATTTCAGGAGAATGTCAGGAGGTACCCATGACTAAAAATGACTCAAATGTCAGCTTTATAGTTGGAGATAAAGGACTATCCTCCATTGAGGAACATCCTTCAATAGCGATATGCGCACAAGAACCGACTGTTGACATGACCCAAAATATAAACAATCCAAATAACAGTAGAGATTCAGGGCCACCCTCTATCAAGGGACATTCAGAAATAAAGACACGTGTCAAAGAACAGACTATATGTGATGTATCTCAAGAAATCGAAGAAAACATCCAACTATTAAACAACTGTATGCCCTCATCTAAGGGACATCATAACTTGACTGTATCCAAAGGTGAGCAAGGAAATGTTCATTTAATAAACAACTTCACCCCCTCATGCGAGGGAGATAACATAATGACTGTGTCCGAAGACAAGGACCAAGAACATATTGTGCGAGAGAACTCTAAAATATACCGGTTGGCAAGAAAACAGGAAACATCTGAACCTACCTTAATTGAGGACCAGTGTTCGAGATATCGGTATAACAACACCGCTAACTCTAATCATAGTGATGCAGTCTTTACAGGTACTGGTAGCTATACTCAAACTGCAGAGAATGCAAAGGATGAACCCTCTACACGGAGGGATAATCTAAATGAAGACATGGGCATGAGTGACAAAAAGAAGATTGAAACTAAATTAGAAGTTCAATATGTCATGCCAGATGAGTGCCAACCATGCCGACCAAGAACTACATGTATCAACATAGACCGAACACTGGACATGATACAACAGATGACACTTTTAGGAAACCCACCAATGGCTGATGCCCATATTCACTGTATAACTGACAGAAAGGATACAACATCAATGGAAGAATTGTTACAAACCCATGACATTGAAAAAATCCAAAATAATACTCGGCTAGAAAACATAACAAAATACCCAGAATCATACATTTCAAAACAGGCCAGAAATAGTAAGACCTTGGAATCCCTCATCATGAGGGGCGATGAATTGGATCTTTGGAGGCCGGGAGAAGGAGATCCAAAGGATGTCATTATAAGCCTCTTAAATATGGATCCAACAACAACATCTGAACAACCAGCTGTTAAAGAGAACACCAGTGACATATCGCAGAAGATAGAAACGCATACTGGTACCAATAATACCAGTCGTGAATCCCTCATAGTGAGGGCCAAGCAGATAAGACTGCAAATTACTAAGGAATGCGAACCACACGAGGCAAGAATACATATTCAAGAAAATGCCCAAATAACAACTGGCACAAATGACAGAGACTGCCATGGAGACATGATGACAGCTGAAGGTATATCTGGAGAGACAGACAAAGAGAGTCAACATGAGCACCTAGCTGTTAATGATAGCACTAGTGACCTAATGCAGAATATGGATACTCATACTGGTACCGGTACCAATAATACCAGTCGGGAATCCCTCATAGTGAGGGCCAATCAGATACACGTAAGACCGCGAATGACTAAGGCATGCGAACCAAGCGAGGCAAGACTAAATATTTATGAAACTGCCCAAAGAACTGCTTGTATAAATGATATAGACTGCCATGGAGATATTACGACAGATGATGGTATATCTGAACAGACAGACGGAGAGAGTCAATCTACTAGTAGTAGCACTGAAGGCCATACAAGTCTATTAACTTTTCCACCTAGTTACGGAAACTGGAGTGATACTGAACCTTCTGATTTGATTAGCTGCATACCAGATACATGTGACACCCAGCCTGTTAACAAAGACTGGACGGAAACACAAATGGTCACATGCATATCAGAAACTTGGGACGACGACAGTAGAATCTATGAGCCACCACCAGTACCATTCCCATCAATGGTAACACCAGTTGTCGACGACTCACACAGTGATGATACAATGCAAGACATTGGTGAACTGCCTTGGGATCCGGGTGGAAATTCTTCGTCAATGAAATCACATCTATAGAATCGGAAGAGCAGCATTCTATAGAATGGGTTGATCAGCATTGGGACCCAGAGTCAGTGACAAGATTTGAACAATGAACAGATTTGAACCCTCAGGGGTATATTGAAGATCAATTAATTCCCTCTACGAGGGAGCTATAACTCAACACATCAAACTTATTATTGGCCACAAAGTATTTAAGACAGTAACTGATAATTCCCACATAGCCTATATATAGTGGGTGAGAAATCTGCTATAAGAAATGAGAATTCCACGAGCCCTTGGGTAATGCAAATATCCAGACTACCCCATTAAGGGATCGAAGTAAAGAAAGACTAAGAAAGAAGAATATAGTGGGAGCTTGGAAGATGAACACATACAATTAGCAGTATAGACTATGGACTCAGATGAGAAGTGGGACAATCTGACAAGAGTAGCAATTGGTTTGCACCCAACTCATGTGGCGAGAATGGCCCCGGAGCAGGAGGACCGAGCGCTAAAACAGATGAAATATCATCTGCAACGCCCAGAAGTTACCGCTTTTGGCGAAGTGGGGTTGAACCGGACAATTCGTCCCGAGTTCTGGAGGAGACAAACATCGCTTTTCCAGAGACTTCTTGAGCTAGCAACAACGGACAAACCCCTCGTGCTCCACTTTAGAGGGTCAAGGGAATCTGGGGACGCCGAAGATGTATTCAACCGGGGATTGGTCATGGCAAAAGAAAATTTGTCACCCCTTCAACCAATACATCTACATTGTTTCACCGGCAGTAAGGCAATGGTGGAGAAATGGAGGGAAGCGTTTCCCAGATGTTATTTTGGGTTCACCGCGAAAGTTGGGGATTTCACCAAGACCCAAAAAGATGCCCTACAGGCCGTACCGGACGACAGACTATTGACTGAGACAGATGCCCCATACCTAGGAAAAAACCTGGGAGTAAGATATACAGTACCCACGATGGTGGGAGATGTCGCTGTATTAATGGCAGAAGTGAGAGGATCTACAGTCGACCAGATCCTGAAGGTCACCGTCAAGAACGCCCGTGACCTATATCGACTGTGAGATCTCTCTAACTATATCCAGAGACGACGGGTGCGGAAGGCCTCGGTCCCATCATTCTGTTTCCTCTCATGAAGGGAAGGAGTAGCCCTTGCAGACCTAAGGCAGGATCGACACACCATCGCCAGGCTGGATGGAAAACAAGGGTTGATGGGAGTTAAATTCCCCTCCATTTATAGAGAGACACAGCGTGATGGGACCGAGGCCTTCGGCACCCGTCGTCTCTGGATATAGTTAGAGAGATCTCACAGTCGATATAGGTCACGGGCCTTCTTGACGGTGACCTTCAGGATCTGGTCGACTGTAGATCCTCTCACTTCTGCCATTAATACAGCGACATCTCCCACCATCGTGGGTACTGTATATCTTACTCCCAGGTTTTTTCCTAGGTATGGGGCATCTGTCTCAGTCAATAGTCTGTCGTCCGGTACGGCCTGTAGGGCATCTTTTTGGGTCTTGGTGAAATCCCCAACTTTCGCGGTGAACCCAAAATAACATCTGGGAAACGCTTCCCTCCATTTCTCCACCATTGCCTTACTGCCGGTGAAACAATGTAGATGTATTGGTTGAAGGGGTGACAAATTTTCTTTTGCCATGACCAATCCCCGGTTGAATACATCTTCGGCGTCCCCAGATTCCCTTGACCCTCTAAAGTGGAGCACGAGGGGTTTGTCCGTTGTTGCTAGCTCAAGAAGTCTCTGGAAAAGCGATGTTTGTCTCCTCCAGAACTCGGGACGAATTGTCCGGTCCAACCCCACTTCGCCAAAAGCGATAACTTCTGGGCGTTGCAGATGATATTTCATCTGTTTTAGCGCTCGGTCCTCCTGCTGCGGGGCCATTCTCGCCACATGAGTTGGGTGCAAACCAATTGCTACTCTTGTCAGATTGTCCCACTTCTCATATGAGTCCATAGTCTATACTGCTAATTGTATGTGTTCATCTTCCAAGCTCCCACTATATTCTTCTTTCTTAGTCTTTCTTTACTTCGATCCCTTAATGGGGTAGTCTGGATATTTGCATTACCCAAGGGCTCGTGGAATTCTCATTTCTTATAGCAGATTTCTCACCCACTATCTATAGGCTATGTGGGAATTATCAGTTACTGTCTTAAATACTTTGTGGCCAATAATAAGTTTGATGTGTTGAGTTATAGCTCCCTCGTAGAGGGAATTAATTGATCTTCAATATACCCCTGAGGGTTCAAATCTGTTCATTGTTCAAATCTTGTCACTGACTCTGGGTCCCAATGCTGATCAACCCATTCTATAGAATGCTGCTCTTCCGATTCTATAGATGTGATTTCATTGACGAAGAATTTCCACCCGGATCCCAAGGCAGTTCACCAATGTCTTGCATTGTATCATCACTGTGTGAGTCGTCGACAACTGGTGTTACCATTGATGGGAATGGTACTGGTGGTGGCTCATAGATTCTACTGTCGTCGTCCCAAGTTTCTGATATGCATGTGACCATTTGTGTTTCCGTCCAGTCTTTGTTAACAGGCTGGGTGTCACATGTATTTGGTATGCAGCTAATCAAATCAGAAGGTTCAGTATCACTCCAGTTTCCGTAACTAGGTGGAAAAGTTAATAGACTTGTATGGCCTTCAGTGCTACTACTAGTAGATTGACTCTCTCCGTCTGTCTGTTCAGATATACCATCATCTGTCGTAATATCTCCATGGCAGTCTATATCATTTATACAAGCAGTTCTTTGGGCAGTTTCATAAATATTTAGTCTTGCCTCACTTGGTTCGCATGCCTTAGTCATTCACGGTCTTACGTGTATCTGATTGGCCCTCACTATGAGGGATTCCCGACTGGTATTATTGGTACCGGTACCAGTATGAGTATCCATATTCTGCATTAGGTCACTAGTGCCATCATTAACAGCTAGGTGCTCATGTTGACTCTCTTTGTCTGTCTCTCCAGATATACCTTCAGCTGTCATCATGTCTCCATGGCAGTCTCTGTCATTTGTGCCAGTTGTTATTTGGGCATTTTCTTGAATATGTATTCTTGCCTCGTGTGGTTCGCATTCCTTAGTAATTTGCAGTCTTATCTGCTTGGCCCTCACTATGAGGGATTCACGACTGGTATTATTGGTACCAGTATGCGTTTCTATCTTCTGCGATATGTCACTGGTGTTCTCTTTAACAGCTGGTTGTTCAGATGTTGTTGTTGGATCCATATTTAAGAGGCTTATAATGACATCCTTTGGATCTCCTTCTCCCGGCCTCCAAAGATCCAATTCATCGCCCCTCATGATGAGGGATTCCAAGGTCTTACTATTTCTGGCCTGTTTTGAAATGTATGATTCTGGGTATTTTGTTATGTTTTCTAGCCGAGTATTATTTTGGATTTTTTCAATGTCATGGGTTTGTAACAATTCTTCCATTGATGTTGTATCCTTTCTGTCAGTTATACAGTGAATATGGGCATCAGCCATTGGTGGTTTTCCTAAAAGTGTCATCTGTTGTATCATGTCCAGTGTTCGGTCTATGTTGATACATGTAGTTCTTGGTCGGCATGGTTGGCACTCATCTGGCATGACATATTGAACTTCTAATTTAGTTTCAATCTTCTTTTTGTCACTCATGCCCATGTCTTCATTTAGATTATCCCTCCGTGTAGAGGGTTCATCCTTTGCATTCTCTGCAGTTTGAGTATAGCTACCAGTACCTGTAAAGACTGCATCACTATGATTAGAGTTAGCGGTGTTGTTATACCGATATCTCGAACACTGGTCCTCAATTAAGGTAGGTTCAGATGTTTCCTGTTTTCTTGCCAACCGGTATATTTTAGAGTTCTCTCGCACAATATGTTCTTGGTCCTTGTCTTCGGACACAGTCATTATGTTATCTCCCTCGCATGAGGGGGTGAAGTTGTTTATTAAATGAACATTTCCTTGCTCACCTTTGGATACAGTCAAGTTATGATGTCCCTTAGATGAGGGCATACAGTTGTTTAATAGTTGGATGTTTTCTTCGATTTCTTGAGATACATCACATATAGTCTGTTCTTTGACACGTGTCTTTATTTCTGAATGTCCCTTGATAGAGGGTGGCCCTGAATCTCTACTGTTATTTGGATTGTTTATATTTTGGGTCATGTCAACAGTCGGTTCTTGTGCGCATATCGCTATTGAAGGATGTTCCTCAATGGAGGATAGTCCTTTATCTCCAACTATAAAGCTGACATTTGAGTCATTTTTAGTCATGGGTACCTCCTGACATTCTCCTGAAATTGAAATGTCTAGTACAGATTTCTCATTTGAATATATCACCGTGGTAGGATGTCCCTCAATTGAGGGTAGCCCTGTCCCCGCGTTCCTATCTCGGTAATATCTGTTCTTGGGCATTCCATAAGGTGATACCGCAATTTGCGTACATGTCCCCAGAGAATCCCATGTGAGTGGGGATGTCCCCAACATTTGGGGATTGGTTATGTCACCGTGAGTTGTTCCTTGTACTGTTCTGTTCATGTGCAATTCTGATGTTTGCTCTTTTATGCAGGTACTTTTTATTTCCGTACGCAAGGTTGAGAGTTGTTCTTCTAGATCTTGTATACGTTTCTCCAATTTATAATTGGGATTTCCTGTTTGAATTTCAGGCACTGTTTGAATTTCAGGCACCTCGGTTTCTATCGTTTGGTCTGTGTCGCCCCTGCAGGGGTTTGAGACTCTGCTCGGCAGTGGTAAGGTGACTGTATACGTATTTTCGGTTTGTTTCAGTACCGGTACGCATTTTATCTCAGTGTGGGTAGCAGGTATGTGGTGCCATGGCTTTGATGGGGATTTCCGCACATGCATCTCTGAACTTGAGTCAGTCATATACCCTTGTGGTATTTCGCGCATTCCGAATATTTTCTCCATCCGTCTTAACAGCTCCGGTCCCTCTATATGAGGGGATTGCTGTACTATTATGGTGTAGCTATAGCTAGCGATACTTTCCAAACACCACCACAACTGATTCACCACTTGCTGGTCATCCCATCCATTCGTGGCGGCATACATCTGAAACTTGGTTTGAAAGGTTTCCCAACTCGATTTTGGTTCTCCATCAAAATTCAGAGATCTTGGTATTTTGATGTCACGTGCGAACTTAATCCGCATCCTTAGTAACATTTCTGGTCCCTCTATATGAGGGGATTGCTGTACTATTATGGTGTAATGATCGCTAGCCATACCTTCCAAACACCACCACAACTGATTCACCATTTCTTGGTCATCCCATTCCTTCATGGCGGCATACATCTCAAACTTTATTTGAAAGGTTTCCCAACTCGATTTTGGTTCTCCATCAAAATTCAGAGATCTTGGTATTTTGATGTCACAGGTTCCGAACCTTTCCTCCATCCGATGTAACATTTCCGGTCCCTCTATATGAGGGGATTGCTGTACCAATCTAGCGTAATGGTCGCCAGCGAAACCTTCCAGACACCAGCGCAACGGAGTCACTACCAGCTGATAATCCCATCCTCTCATGGCGGCATAGTTCTCGAACTTGGTACGGAATGTTTGCCAACTCGAACTGGGCAATCCGTCAAACTTTGGAGGCATGAATTCCCCCCTGAAACGAGAACGAGAACGACAGTTCCTTTGACGATGTTCATAATTTTCCTTTTCACGAGCTCCATCTTCACGCTCTCTCTGTTGGTGATTTTGCATTGCTGGCCTCTGTGGCAGTACATCAGGTTGGTTAGCCGGTACTCGTGCCTCATTTTGGGATCCACATACCCTGTCTGTCGGGTAACGATGTTGATTACCCGTGGGCTCGACAATAAAATCAACATGATCCCTCCATTGCTTTTGGACTGGTATTGCAGCAGGGGGTCTATGTTCCCCATATTTTGTATCATGGGGTCTCTGCTCCCCATATTTTTGTTCAGGGGGTCTATTTGGCTGTCTTGTGTTATGACGGGTGGTATTTTCCCCATAGTGCGGGGTTATGGCCTCCTGTTTTATGACTGTTTTAGAACGTGCGAATCCAGGTATTTTGTTGTTGAGGAGGTCATTGATAGTTGGTTGGGGGAGTAAATCTTTGAGGTGTTCTTTGACGGAAGCCCTTGATATTTTCAGTTGCTCATCCGAGTCCGAAGAATCATCTTTCGGTTTTATTCCCACCTCATCTCCCCCTTTCTGTTCCTCACCAAAATCTGAGGCAATACCGTCATAGTCTGAGGAATTACTGTCATATTCCGAGGACTCATCCTCATAGAAACATGATACCTCTCGATACATATCCCTAGAACTTAATCGGGGAATAATATTATGATCTTGACCCCTTTCCTGATACTGACCCAGAGTGTCGGTGCTGCTGGGATAAGAATGATTTCCTCCCCCATAGGGGTGTGTCATTCCTTCCGCTGCTGGTTCACTATGTTGCGAGGGGTATGGAGTACTTATTTGCATGGGATAATACGCTTTTGATCGTGTTCCCCCATTCTCTATTTCCTGTTGTTGGACCATGTTAATGTTCTGGTAGGCCATCTTTTCAAGACTTTCAATATCTTTGCAATGTACTGGTTAGATCTTCCCCAATTTGAAAGGGGCAGGTTTTTTTCTTATGTTTCTCAAACCTTTGTCAAAAACTCTTCTGCTGAAAGGTAAGTATCATTACTGTTAGACAAGATGTTATTTCCAACTCTCTTCCCTTATTTATCTCCAACAGATAAAATCGGAATACTGACTATAAACAATAACAGTCGGAAGAGTCCGTGCTTGGTATCAAGTATGTCTCTTTAAGAGAAGTGTTCGAATGATATTTCCCTCGATAGAGGGGTTACAAGCTGTGTTGATTTTGTTTATTGGATTTCTTCGAAACAATTCCATTTGAAAACATTTAACGTTTTCCACCTGCAATACCCATACAACCGAATTCACCAAACCCACAAAACACGTGGAGTCGGAATCCATTTTATAGATTTATTCGTTATCCGCACCAACGTGCAAAGGTCAACTGCGGCGAGTGCAGGTACCGATATATATGGAAGACCATAATTATCACTTTTAAACGCGATTTGGGTTATATGAATATGAATTACTCAAATGGATGTGCGACAAGTAAGACGTCCTTTCTGAACGTAATTCCAGTAATAAATTACTGTATTATATTGTAGTGATCGACTCCGTGCACATACAACGTCTCCACCACCACCACCACCACCACCACCATACAACAACAACAACCATACAGCAACACAGTACAGTTTGGAATCTCGAATTACGTTCCCGTTTGTTAGAACCCGGTCCAGTTCCATTAGATCATAATTTACGTAACGGAATGTAAAAAAATGAGTTTTGTGTGTACCTGTACCCATTACCCAATACTATACGACACAATATATTTGCATAAACATCAATAAAGGAGCAGTACGCTACAAAACAATACAATATAATAATACTAATAAATAAAACTCATTTCTGTTTTGTTTGTCTGTCGGGCTATTGTTATGTAGCTTTTTATTCCGAATACCCAATAATCCGAAGGTCTCATAATCCAGAGGTCCGATACTACGAATATCCGGTATATATTCCGCACACCACCTCCTGAGAAAGTTGACATTATAATTACACCAAGAGGCGTAATGGCAATGCATATCTGTGGTACAATTATGCTTTAAATATGGCCATTTGTTATTAGCATATTTGACATTAGTATAGTATCACTGCAGGGACGTGGCTAGAAGGTCTTCGATGGGGGGATGTCCACCTTGGGAAAAACTCCACCCCCATTGAGTCAGCATCAGACCAACACAAGTTTTTGCATAATTCCATTTGCACCCCCGGTGACCCCCCCCCCCCTTGCACCTCAGTCAGGCCTAATTTCCTATATATTCATAAGCCATGGTTCTATATTCCCGGTATGAGAACATTCATATATTTTAACCTGAAAATTGCCACAAAAAAAACAACTAGTGGCCTAATTCCAGACAATGCACACAGCTACAGTGTTGGAAATTTTAAACATCATACTCCCCCTCAGGTTGGAAAATTCTTCAACTGATGACCATTTCTGTCCACAAGTTTGACCAAATGTAGTAAAATATTGTTTTGGGGATGGGGCAATAACACACCGCGCCCGGTGTGTGAAAATTTTGAAATCTGAACAAGAAAGTCGCAAAATCCTAACATCTATACTAGCCTCAAGCCTTCCTACTGTTGGAAATTTCAAACCCTACACCCCACTTAGGTTGGAAAATTTCCAACTGATGACAATTCCAATGACAATGTTGACCAAATGTATGACAATATTGTTTTCTTAAATTAACTATAAGTTTTTGACTGGCCACGGGGGAGGGACCAGGAGCCAAGCTTTCCAAGTGTTGGAAATTTCCAACCTGTCATCCCCCCTAAGGTTGGAAATTTCCAACTGATGACCATTTCTGTCCATATTTTTGACCAAAAATAGGAACATATGCAAATATTGGTCCAAAAACAATAAATTCCCCCAATAAATTGTTCTATAATCAAACTACAAGAACATTTTCAACCTATTGTTGGTGTGAAATTTCCAACTAATGTTTTGGCAGGTATGAAATTTCCAACTGTTGAAAATTTTGACCAAAGTTGGGGGTGAGACACCCCCCCCCCCCCCCCCCCCCCCCCACTGTCGCCACGTCTCTGACTATCAGACTCGGGACTGTAAATTTGTGCCAGTTTGTGGTTATCACAGGCGTCTACTTGTAGTTCAATCTGGTACCTGGTGCGGGGTCCAGAGAGTTTTCAGATATATATTTAAGAATATTTCAGCACACATATCACTGAATACCTTTTGTGTAAGAACATCCATTGTCAGTGTTTGGCGCAAATTTATTTGCCAAATTGCTGTTTGCTGATTTAGCAAATTTCTTAAATCAACCCATTGCGAATAATTGCCATTATTATCATTTAAATGTCTTCTAATGCAAGGCGAGTGTGTCTGTTTTTACAAAAACAGGGACCTATCAAAGCCAGTTTTCATACCGCTTACCGATGTGGGCACCCAAACTGCAGGTGCCATAACAATTTTTGTTTTAATTCAGGTCCCAATTCATATCATAACAAACATTTATATACCGGTACCAGTATATTGACATAAGACATTTATTTTACAAAAAGATAGTTGGAATCATATTGTAAAGCATGTTTGGCTTTCATCTGTGAAAACTTCAAATAGTTTGAGTTCAGGTTTGTTACCATTCAGCTACTTCCGTATTTCAATCAAATTCAAGTGAAATTACACAATACAGTGCAGGAACAGTGACAATTTTATCAATACAACATGGTTATTAGCTGGAATCTCAATAATACCAAATTAATAATTAACATAGAGATTAATACTAATGGTAATTACTAACTTAAAGGTACTCAATCCAATCAGAGGGTCCTATATTATTATTTCATTGGCTTTGGGGGTAAAAAATAATTGATTCGAGTCGAGAAACCTACCAATCAACACTCAGGGTGATTATCGATATTTGAAGTTTTGTTATTTCTAATCTTTCTGTCCCAGAACATGGCGTCAAAAGGATGTTCTCGGTCAAAATTGCGCTATTATTACCACTTGATTTTAGAGTTATCCATCCTTGTCTGTTTGAATAGTGTTTCTGGTGTACACATCTCGAGCAAATTACGAAGTTATGGGCAATTATTAGTACTGATCTCGGGAAAATAAAAAATTTCAAAAATCAATATCTAAATAACTCTGAGCTTTGTTTGGTGGGTTCCTTGACTCGAATCAAATATGTTTTACCCCCAAAGCCAAAGAAATGGTTATATAGGATCCTCTAATCGGGTGGAGTACCTTTAATATACATTGTTTCTGCACTACTACATGTAGTATATTATATGTACATGTATAAAGTGTCTCTCACTTGAATTTTTATAAAATAGCCTAATATATGAATTTAATACCGTAGAGTGATATTAAACGGTACTGGTAAATCTCATTTCAAGCAGGATAATCATAATCCATTGAACCAAAAGATATCTGACAATAACTTATAATCATTTACAATCCCATACATATATAAAAATATCCAAAGTTACTCTTGACAAATTAAACTCTCAGTACAATGGATTTAACAAAAAAGTTCAGGGGGACAACCGCCAGACCCAACCATCAGCAGGGGGACACCCCCTCCGGAACCTCCCTGCTCAGGCCTTTTGGATATGCTTTTGGCAGATCATTCCCCGATAACAATGTCCCCAAAAATCCCTGGATCATTTACTGATACATGTACGGTATATGTAATGTACCGGTATAGGCAAGAGGTTGCATGTGGTCCTTCAGCCGCGAAACACGTTTTTTATCAAAATAATATTGTATTTGACCAGTAAAACATTATAATTTAGTACCTGTAAATAAACAATATAACATATAACATCAAATAGTTGCTTAGTTTGGTTTCGAGATCAGATATCGGATGATTCAGGTCGAGTCATTTTATGCACACAATATGTCTTAAGTATAGAATAGTGTTAAAATGCTTTCGTTCAATTCATCACAACTGGAACATAGAATGGAATGATCTACAATGGGGTCTCGAGCAGTTTACCACTTCGCATATTGAACAACGATGCCATTAAAATGGCACTTCCAGCCCGAGGACAGGAGCGACCCGTCATATTGTAGTCACCCGACTAAGCCCAGTTGATGAATTGACTGTAGAAACATTTTAAAATTATCATCCATACCAAGTTTCGCATGGATGTACTATAAAATATATCGGATCAAACCCAAATTCGAACTTGATCTGCATTTTGGTGTGATTAATTTACATACCAAATATGGTGTCGATCAGATGAAAAATGTTCGAGTCATAGCTGCATGTGTGAACGCTTTTAGTAAAAACAAAAGCAAAAATGGTTAATTACACAATATAAAAAAACATGTTGTATGTACAGATGAAGAACGTGATAAGAAAAACCTAGGTAAGAAATTCGAGGCAGAAGAAATATGTTTGACTTACTACTAGTAGTATGGCATCAGATAGCATGTTGTGTACGTGAAGGGTTAATTATTTTCTAAACAGATCAATGAATTGATGCGGTAGCAAAAAATACACAGGTGAGGGGATCACTGGGGGTGTGTCATCACACATGAATTAAATAGGAACACAATCGGACAAAAAGTAAATAGGTTTATATGGTATCAGATAGCACATGCCAATTTGGCATTTGTGAATGCAATCTGTAAAGTGTTAATAATTTCTAAACCGATCGATACAAAACGGACGGACAGACAGACGAACGATAGCTGGTTGATCCAGACACTGGCATTATGTGTTCCATACATGCCTACACATAAACACATGCAACATACACTACTTTCTAAACGAAATATTTGGATCAGAAATTTGCCAATCAAAAAGATCGATAAAATTTTACATTGATTTACCTTTTATACTCAATCGATCTGCGGGGTCAAATGCTTCAGTTTCAGGGCGAAAACAATAGGGTTCCAATTGGTCATTTGAAATGTACATGTACAATTACATAGACCAATTAGCAATCAAGTTTGGTCACTCATCTCAGATGTGAATGGATCACGTGGTCAAAATATCAGCCGATTGGAATTCCGAACTGTCAAAATGTTGTGTTTGTTCTGGCGATGACTAGAACAGCTGTAGAACATTGACAAAACGCTCCCAAACTAATATATGGCAACAAATCAGTATATTAATTATTAGATATAAACAGTTTACGAATACACTGAACTCACCTGAATGCGAATATAGATGATTAATTCCAATCCAAACAGAACGATAATAGTTTATTATTATTAATACGATGTAACCCAAACATCCATGCTTTGACAAGCCGAATCACACACTTTCCACTTCGCGAATTAACCTGTTCGATGAAATAATAGGGCGGTGGTCACTGGTTATTTGAACTTATTTCACAAATATAGTGACACATTGCAATAACCAGCTCATGATACGAATGATATTTAAGTTATTGCGATCGAATATTGATTCGAATGCATGAACAATTCAATGAGACTATACGTACATGTGACAAATCAGTCCGCACGTGAAATTGCTGTCTGTAAACTGTATTTTTAAGTGTAAACACGTAGTGTTGATTAATGTCAAAGCGCTAATAACTAAACAATTATTGCGATCCCGAGACACATTCCTCCCCTCACATGTCCATGAATGAACGAGAAAATATCTCACAATTAAAGTGACATACACAATTAACAATTAGAACTGAAGGAAGTCAGAAAATTTACAATGATTCGTTCCCACCCGACTGCAATTTGTTTAATGTTGTTAATTGTCACGTGACCATGATTCAATCAAAATGGCGTCCCCATAGTAACGATTTTTTCCAACTTGCAAATCTTATTTCTACAATAATAGCACCTAGTAACTTGACCATACTATCGTATAATTGATTTACGGTGTCGGTGTGACAATACCGCTGGATAATTTGGCCAAAATAATGAAAATTAAAGGATTTGTGATTTTATCATAAAAAAAATTCAAATAGCATTTTCTCCACCAAAAACACCGTTGAAATTTTTTTCAGTCTCGGTTATGACTTCAGATTACCGATTTATACAATATCTGAGCTTGGGAACTCTCCAGGTCCCCTATTTCAACATGTGGTCATTTTTTTTTTCATGGCATAATTTAGGGGAATCATACCTTAAGTAAGCGGGTTACTGTAGTCTTGTTATCTAATGCTAAGTATGTTTCTTTTGAGAATTCTGTTTTAATAATTCTGTAAAATGCACATTTATTAGAGCTTCCTATATCGCGTTGCCATGATTGTATATACGCGTCGTTCAGTCTGCGTTTAATGAGTGTATTATAGATAGAGGGGGTGGGGGTGGATTGGTCGATCCAGATATTGGATAGACCTAGATTATTTAGACTTTTTTTGTAAATATTCTAACCACGCATTCTTGCATTTGTGTGTTACGTAGTAACTGTACATGACATAGTACAGAATCAGAGGAAGTCTATCGCACGTCATCTTCAATATTTTGCCCCAGTATGACAAACTTCTGTTTCGTATTCTTATACCAATTGGGATGATGCCGGTTTCTCCGAAAATGAAGGCGGAGCTTGTTGATTTGCGTAAATTGAGTGCGGATTTAAGAAACCATTTCTCGAGCTTTTCTAGGCTGGTGGTGCTCTCGAAACCCCATATTTCGGATCCATGTATCATTACTGGGGCGATTGATTTGTCGTATATTTCTAAGATGCTGTCTTACGAGAGATTCTGGCCTTATTTATAAGCGCGTACATTGCTTTCTTCGCGTTTTTACATGTCATATTTCGTTCTTTGCAAAAATTACATTTTCTGTTAAACCATGTGCCCAAATATTTAAAGCTGTCAACAATATCGATATCATTTCCGTTTATGTTAAAAGCGAGTGGATTTTTGTGTTTTCTTTTATTGCCGAACACTACAATTTTCGTCTTACTTGTATTTATATTAAGCTTCCAACTGTTGCAGTATGCAGCAAAATGATTCAGGGCGCTTTGTAGCTCAGCTTGGGAGTTTGAAAAAAGGGCGGTGTCATCAGCGTACACTAGTAAGAAAAGCTTGATATATATTTCTGTGTTAAAATCACTAAATCTGCCGATATCAATACCGTTACATCGTCAGTTATTCAAGTAGTCCTCGAGGTCGTTGATGTACAGAGCAAAAAGTATCGGCGATAACCCATCTCCTTGTTTTAAGCCAATCTGGCTTGTGAAATGACCTGAATAAACGTCGGTCAAAACACACATCTTGAGATTTTTGTACATACTTGTTATAATTTCCAAAATTTTCCCTGAGATACCGGAAAGTAGGAGTTTTCTCCATAGGCCCTCTCGCCAAACGCTATCAAATGCTTTGGAAAAATCTATGAAAGCGCAATATAAGTTTCTTTTCATTAATTTCATAATTTGAGTAAGGGCATATAGGGAAAATGTGTGGTCTGTTGTACTGTATCCTTTCCGAAACCCGGCTTGGGCTTCGGTCTGGAGATTGTTCTCTTGGAGAAAACCATTTATACGGGTACATATAATGCTTGTGAAGAGTTTTGATAGGGTACATAGGAGTGTGATCTTCCGGTAATTATCGGGGTTAGTCGGGTCTTCTTTTTTGTATATTGGTCTAATAATACCTATTTCCCAATCTGTCGGAATGTATCCCGTTTCAAGTATTTTATTAAATAACTTTTTGTAAAAATGTCCCAAATTCTCAACACTATATTTTATAATTTTCATTTGTTACAGAATCAAAGCCTGGGGCCTTTTCATTTTTAAGTTTGTTCGCTGCGTTCATTACTTCCTCTATAGAAATTTCTTTGTTAAGAAGTGAGATATCTAAATCATTTCTTTGTATGTTTACGTTCATTAAGGCAGTACTATTGTCAGTGGTACCCCCAGTGATGTCATCTTCTATTGTTTCGAAATATTCCTGGAATTCATTACTTGTAGGTGTTGGCCTATTTTCAAGTTTCCCATCAAGTTCCCTGACCAATTTCCAAAATTCTTTGCTTGATTCCCCCTTTAAGTTGTGTATTTTCTTGCCCAAATTTATTTTATATGTACGTTTGCTTGTTAGTTGTGTGTGTTTATATGAGTTCCTACTTTCAATCATTTTTTGTTTATTAAAGTTCGATGGATGTTTGTTATAATTCTTTCGCGGCTTTCGGTATGCTGTCCTCGAGTGGACGCAATCACGTGAAAACCATGGCATACCTAACGGTTTTTTACTACTGTTTCGCTTAGTATTCTTCCGCGGCTTGTCTTGTTTTTGGCGGTATGTTGCGTTCGTAAGGATTACTTTCAATTCATTATAAGCTCTGTTAAGATTTTCCTTTGCGTTATGGGTGTGCGTCGGCTGATCTAGGAGTGAATTTAGTTCTTCGAAATTAGTCGCGTTGATTCTTTGTATGAAACTTGCGGTGTTAGTTTTGTTCCAGTTCCGAGTGACAATACGTTTTGTCGGATTACACGCTGTGCGATTCTTGGGTGTGTGCCTCTGCGTTATGACCTTGATTGGTCTCTCGCGCTGACTGATTACCTTGAGGCTGAAGATTAACGCTGAGTGGATATCGGATTCGAGTTCATTGAAAGGATTGACGTGGAATGCGCTTATGTAATCGGTAAGTTTTGGGCTGCATATAACATAGTCAATGACACTGCAGTTTGTTGTCGTGTGTCTGGCGTTTGATACCAATCGTCTTTTTTGCCATTCAGAATGAATATTTCGTTTTCTTGGCATAAATGCATAAGTTTGCTACCGGAGCCATTCACTTTGGTGTCCGGGTTAAATCGCTTTACATGGGCGCTTTTAATATGTTTGCTAATAAGTTGCTCTGCCAGTGCGCTATCATCTAGTGTGCCTGTTCGAGAGTTAAAGTCTCCCGCTAATAGAACATGATCGAATGAAATAAGTTTGTCTAAGATAGATATGTGGGTATTATCGAATGTATTCTCGTTAAAATATTTTGACGTTTCGCATTGGATATATACATTCCCAGTAGCATGTGATGGTCCTTTTCCTATTTGTATCTTACACCAGAAAATTGTTTCACAGTCGTCATTTATGATTTCGAAATGCTCTGTATATATCTCTCTTACAGCTATACACAGACCGCCTGAGCGGACTTTTGATATCCTTTTTCTATTCTTAAATCCTAAGATATGAAAATCATTTATAGAAATATTGATTATGTCAATGTTATCTGTCTTTGTCTCTTGAAAGAGTAAAATGTCAAATTGATTGATAAAATCTACAAACTATGGATCTTCGAGCCTAGATGATAGCCCACAAACATTCAGGGAAATAAATCTAATTTGGGACACTCCCGGGCATACCTACCCCATGGCATCCTCCTGCTGTGGATTCATATGCGGTTGTGAATGCGACCTAGACGTGTCTTGAATATCAGGCGGGTGGATG
The DNA here is from genome assembly GCA_032622095.1 of Siphonodentalium dalli. Lineage (NCBI taxonomy): Eukaryota > Metazoa > Mollusca > Scaphopoda > Gadilida > Siphonodentaliidae > Siphonodentalium > Siphonodentalium dalli. Next base: position 88,507,191 of record CP136069.1, on the reverse strand, counting down.
CCACTGGGTACTGTATGTGTCGGGTGTGTCTGCTCTGGTGGGTGTGGGTTTGGTGTAGGTATGGTTCCTGGTGGAGGGATGGTGCAGACTTCGGTGGGGATCTGGGCTGTTGCTGGGGAGTAGGTTGGCTGGCGGGTGGCGTGGCAGTGTTAGCTGAAGAATGAGATAAGTTGTTGGGGGTTTAGGTGGACGGGGGTTGTTGGGAAAAGAGAAGTTTCCACTATTGTTACCTACACCCGGCGGTGGGTAGTATGAATCACGAGAGTCACTAAAGTCAGAGTACCTATTGTCTCTTGTGTATCCACGACCTCGGCCTCTGTGTGGGCCTCCTCGCTTTCCGCGTAGCATTCGGCGGTTTGCATATCCTCGTGTGGGTGGCCTCCCTTCGCGATTGTTGGCACATCTGTATGTATGGGGGCGGGTTCTCGGGGGTCACAAGTTTGTTGTCCACGTACAGTCTGTCTCCAGCTATGTTGGCTTTCAGTCCGTTATCACGTGCTTGCTGGGCTAGTGGCTTTAATGTGGATTGGCGGTATGAATTAACTACATTTGGTAAGTTTTCATTTATATAAAAATGAGTTCCGCGAAGTATACCACTTGATTTTTTCACTGTGTCCCTATCGTCCTGTCTCATGAATTTCGCCAGAATCGGTCTCGGGGTCCCATTTCTACCATCTCGGTTTCCTATTCTCTTCACAAATTGGAATTCCATTTCCTTGTTGAGTTTCAGCACATATTTAATAAATTCATTCAATTTGTCTTCTGTGGTTATAGCAAATTCATCTGATTCATCCTCATGTATCCCCGATATGATCAATTCGTCGCGCATTACTCTGGTCTCCAAGTCAGTTACTGTTTCTAGGACGTGCTTGGTCCTTTCTTCAAGTAGGTCAATTTTTACCGATTTTATAAGAATAGTCATGACCTGTTCTGTGATGTTGGTTTTGAATTCATATAGGGAGTTCACGTCGTCGGTTATCTTCCGATTATGGGACTCTAAGGAGCCAACTCTGTTTTGGAGCTCACCAACCGCGTGGTTCATAACTGATAATTTGTTATGTATTGCGGTGACTTCACTTTTAACTTCGTCGATGGAGTTAACTTTCAGTGTGATTTCACGTAACATCTCTATCACAGTGTCCATTTTGGGATCCATTTTAGAAGGAGAATATTGTCCGAACTGGTTTTGGGTGTGTGGGTTAAAGCTTTGAGTTGCATTTCTAGCGCTTGATTGGCTGGGATTGAATATGAATCCGTTAGGAATGTCTGTTCACGATAATCTTCGCGGGAGTTCATTTGCACTATTGTGCTGATAGCTGTGTGTTGATTGATAACCGCTGATCTACATTTATGCCGGGACAGTTGGAAACCTGGGAACTATTTTCAGAGTAATCACTTGGCTGAACAGGGTTAAGATAATTTAGAAGAGTTTGGTCCACGTGTGTATCTTTATTAATCACGGTTGATAAACCGTGGTAGACTGCTTGTGAGACTTCATTGTTTACCTTATGAATGTCCGAGACATCGACCGCTGAGGTGTTGTCGCTAATGTCAACAAACTTTGCCGCCATTACTGGTTTTGAACGGGAACCTACCGCTTTGTATGGAAAGTGTCCAATATCTCTCACGAATCCACACTATCGTCGGGTCTCGCACTATATATCCAACTAGCCGATGAGCCCGACGTTGAGACCAGGTGGTTTCGCGAGACCAAGTCCTGACATGAAACACCGTGATTATTAGGGTGGTCTAGACCTGAGACCAGAATTCAGCAGTGTAAGTTCCATAACTTGTGTTCCGATTCTCTGTGCCCACACTCTGTATATGTTAATAATAATACGTGTAATTTGTGTTCCGATTCTCTGTGCCCACACTCTGTATATGTTAATAATAATACGTGTAATTTATACTGTTATATTGTGGGTCACAATAAAATATGTTCAACATAATAAAAAAAACAAACAAACTCTTCGCGCACTTCCCTTTCCGAATTGATAAAGTGTGTTGTGTTATCAAGCATAGTTCTTGGTATTTGCGGTTTGTCTGTTCTACAATCCAGTTGATGGAATCGGAATGCACCGTGGGCAGGACTGATCAGAAGCACACATCTGCCAGTGGCAATTTCCTTTTCAATTCCGCACACAATGCTTCAAGGTCATTATCAGTTGTTTCTATTCCGCGTCTACAGCTATTAATTTCAATGTGTATAGTACGTTTTCGCACTTAATGTGACTAAAATTGTCTCATTTTCAGCACATTATCGACTCAAAAATCAGGCGATCCTAAGCACATTATCTACCTAAAACGGGTTTTGGAAAGAACATGTTGCACCGAGAATTAAGCGTAACGAACCATCACTACTGTTCGGCCGCTCTGGTTCAGTGAAGATTTCTTTAGTATTTTCACAAGTGTCACAAAGTGATATCAGCATGGCAGAGTTAATTTCCTTTTGTAACGCAAACTTCCATTTTGGTCATTTCATTGTGATTTCGAACTGCATATACGACATTATACAGCATATACATAATACACATAAATAACTAATTACCACCTGCGAATAATGCATTCCATATATCAGGGAATGTGTGTTTCGGTAACGTAGAACTAAATGCAGTTCTCGGAGTTGATGCTTTCAGACTGCCAGTATGTCGGGTATTAACAAATGTATAGTCAAATGTTTCATTGAATGATTTGGGAAGATTATCTCTTTTCCAGTCAAAACGAACGTTGCTGCTTGTAGCTTATTTAGGTCGTGAAATTTAAGAACGTTTTCATTCAGATTAATTGGTTCTGTATGGCTCCTGAATGATTGGATATAATTATAATTGCCCTTTTCTGTTTACAGATAGTGCATCCTACATCGGCATGGCCCCACGTTGTAAAACCACAGATGACATGACTGTGGATCAAAGAGATGTATAAAGTATTCGCTTTACTTATTTATGAAATATATTGCATTGGATATTTGTTATGTATTATAGATATGTGATCTTTAAAAGTGATATTCTCGTCAATGATAATTCCAAGAAATTTGAGATTGTTATGGTCTAGTATTAACTACTCGCGTTAAAGGCTTGTTATTCATATTTATTTTAAGATTATTCAATTTGAAGTCATTATTGGTGGGATGTAATAACATTTATTTTACACCCAATGGCTTATTTGTGCGAAATACAGCAAAATACAGAAGAATTGAAACGTTCAATAAAAATATGTGTATTTTTCTTGAACAATACAAACCTATTAGTGCAGCGGCCAAATCGAAAAAGAGCTCTAGTTTTCGAGATACCCCTACCCACGGTAGAACAAGTTAAAACCAACTTTTTTTAAAGGAGAAATATATACTGTTGACGAAAATGATAGTGAAAAATAACGGAATTGGTGGTGGCTATTGTCAAATCGACGATGAGCGATACCCACCAGTGACTTTTTCCAGAAATTAACGATTTTGGTAAAGCGAGCCATGTGGCTATGTCCTAACCTATTTGCCAATATTGTTGAGGTTAAAATTACTATATCATACCATGCCTCTAACTGATATGAAAAAAGTGTTGGTTAATTTAGATTTTCCTGCCATTTGGAGCCGAAACATTTATTTTTTGTTGAAAAATCGCACTTTTTCACCAAAATATTATTTTTCAAACATTATCATTCAAATGGATATTGCTATAATGCCGAAATATTTAATTCTTATGGTGAAGCAGTTATCTCCCAAGCATATGCAGAGAGAAGTTAACAGAAAATTTGAACGATTTGCGAAATAATGGATTTTAGCTACACCTCCCCCAAACACGTTTTTGGTCGAAAAATTACATATTTTTGTTCAGAACTTTACCAAATGTCCCAATTGATCATAATGGGACCCAACATAATTCGTTTGCTGAAAATTGAGCCCGGGGACATTGCTTAAGTGATTAAAGACGTGTTCGGGCTTCCAGACCCCAAATTACAACAACAACAACCAATTTTATTTGCTATTACATACAGTAAGTGTCGCATATCACAAGTACTCCATTCTCGCTTAAGATTGAAATGCAGTAGTTTGAACTATGACCTATTGAGTAATCACATTAAAACGTCCCCTCTCTGTCGTTGTGGCAAAATAGAAACAGCATATCATTAATTATAGGAATGTCCTGAATATAGTGGTCCTAGGACTGAACTTCTATGCGCCATACTGAATGTCATTTTATCAGAAATACTCTTTTGTGTGGAACACAGCAACTCAGTCATCGCGAAAATATTAAAATAGTTGACGGGGTTCAAACATTTATTTCGAAAACAAAGCGATTTCCACAACGCTGTCATTTGTTAAAACTTCGTGAAAAGCATTGAAACCCTGCTGAGCGCGAAATTTACCCCCACCAGATCGTCTGTAATCTCACGGCGACGGACGTATCAATGACGCAAACAACATTATCTGTGTATCATTGTGTCCAATCAGCTCCAACGAAACTATGTGTATATCATTGTATCCAATCAGCTCCAACTGGATTACATCCTAACTTTCCCCATACAGTCTCTCTCTCTCCCAGATAAATTGTTTACCTCCTGATAGAACTACCCTATGTCCACAGACTCAGTTAAAACTGGGAGCATGTCCATCGAGTTCGTGGTGTTTTCATGACTTAAAATAGTGTAATTGTCACATAAACAGTTAAAGTTGAATTTTTGTTATTTGCCAGCCGCTTTTTGTAAAGTGTCACATGCTGTCGGAAACCAATACAACCTTATATATCGTATAAACTGGGACCATGTCCCTCGAGTTGGTGGTGTTTTCATGATTTAAAATAGCGTATGTGTCACATAAACAGTTAAAATTGCATTTTTGTTATTTGCCAGCCGCTTTTTGTAAAGTGTCACATGCTGTCGGAAACCAATACAGCCTTATATATTGCATAGTTTCGGCCACAATATATGTTGATATTGAAATCATAATCCCTTCAGTACATGATGTGTTCAAGACTTCAAATAGGGTAGGGATACATAAAGCAGTGAACATTTGCCAGCCACTTGTTGTGGAGTGCCACATGGTGCAGATTTTCGGGAACCAACACATATGTATATCCTGATAAAAACTAACCTTTTGTCAAGCCCTCAGTTAATAATGAGGTCATATCATTTCACCATGTGGTGTCTTCCAAGACTTCAAATAAAGTAGGGGTCCTCAAATTTTGCCTTTCTTATTTTCCAGCCACTTTTCGTTAAGTGCTCATGCTTTCTGAACCCAATCCATCTATTTACAATAAGTACATACGTCCTTGTACAACTAACTCCCCATTGTCCACACACTCAGTCAATGATGATATCGTTCCAGTTCGTGGTGTGTTCTAGTCTTCAAAGTGGGAAGGGGGTAATGCAAACATTGAAAAATCGCATTATTTATTGTCCAGTCGCTTTTTGTAAAGTGTCCCCGACTGTCGGGTTCCAACCCATCTTTAACAATTGTGTATTTCTTGATCGTCGTTTGACATTGAGGGCACATCCATTCAGTTCGTGGTAGGTTCAATGGTTTACATGGGCTAGGGGTCCCTTAAAATTCGCCTTCATCGTTTGTCATCTGCTTTGTGTAAGGTGCCACGGTGTTCTCGCGAACGGTGGGCTCGGGAGAGCATTGCATCTTTTCTGACAGAACAGCCATTCGGCCACAATTTCGGGTGATATTGATAGCATATGCCTTGAGCTAGTGGTGTGTTCAAGTCTTCAAATAGGGATTGGAGTCCCCTGAGACAGTGAAATTTAGCCCTTTCGTTTGCCGACCGCTTTCGAGAAACATCTCATCCATAACAGATTCGTATTTCCAGATAATACTCCCATTTGTCCACAACTTCAGTTAACATTGAGAGCATATCATTTGTTTAAGACTTCAAGTGGGATAGTGGGGTCCTCAAAACATAGAAATTCGCCTTTCGTGTTTACCACTGAGCCGCTTTTTGTAAAGTGTTCCAGGATATCGGGGGAACCAAATCACCCATATCAATTAATAATTCCATGATAGCAATACCTTTCGGTCACACACTAAGTTAAGTATGAGAGAATATAACGTCAGTTCATGCTGTGATCAAGATATTAAATGGGTTAATGGGGTCCCCAAACAGTGAATATTCGCCTTTCTCTTTCACCAACAGCTTTTTGTAAAGTGACCCAGACATTCAAGACCCTGATATACTATACTCTTGATATAGCGTCCATTTCTCTACACACTCAGTTAATATTGGGAGCATATCCTTTCGGTTCATTGTGTGTTCAAGACTTCAAATGGGGTAGTGTGGCCTCAAACAAAAAAATCACGTTTCGTATTTGCCAGCCGCCTTTTGTAAAGTGCTCCAGGATTTCGGGAAACAAACCACCCATACAAATTGTACATAATACATGACAGCGCTACCTTTCGTTCACACACTCAGTTAATATTGAGAGAATATTGATTCGGCTCAATGTGTGCTAAAGAGTTTAGAAGGGTTATGGGTACCCAGAACAGTGAGAATTCGCCTTTCTCTTTGCTAGCCACTTTTTGTAAAGTGTCCCAGACATTCGGAAACCAACCCACCCACTGAAGATGTATATTTCCTGAATTACCTACCATTTGTTGAGAACATATCCATCCATTGGTGTGTTTAAGACTTTAAATGGGGTAGGGTGCTCAAAGAAAATATTCAGCTTTGACATTTGCCAGCCGCCTTTTGTAAAGTACCCTAGGATTTTGGGAACTAAACTACCCATATAAATTGTATATTCCCTTATAGCACTACCTTTCGTTCACACTGTGAGTTAATAATAACAAGCATATATATTCGGGGCATGGTGTGTTCAAGAGTTTAAATGGGCTTATAAAGGGGTCCCACAAAACAAAAAATATTCGCCTTTGGAGTTTGCCATCCGATTTTTGTAAAGTGCTAAACGCTTTCGGGAACCAACCAACCCATCCATCAATATTATGTATGTCCCGACATTACTATACATTGCCCAGATCCTCAGTCAATATTTACAGCAACCATTTCAGTTCGTGGTTTGTTCAACTTTAACACTCCAATTGTGTAGGGGGGTCCTCAAAACATAGCAAATTCGTCTTTCTTATTTATCAGCCACTTTGTGTAAAGCGACACATGCATAACCCACCCATACAAATTATGTATTCTCTGATAGTACTACATTCCAATCACACTCTCATTTAATATAGAGAGCATATAGCTTCATTTCGTACTGTGATCAAGTCTTTAAATCGTGTAGAGTGTTCTCGAAAAAATTGAAAATTCGCCCTTCATATTTGCCACGCAGCCTCGTTTTGTAAAGTGCCAAACATTGTGTATTTCCTTATGTAACTGTCCTTTGTAGTTACATGATTCTTAATATTGAGATCATATTCTTTCAGTTCGTGGTGTGTTCAAGACTTCTAATAGGGCAGGGGGGGGGCTCAAAACATAGAACATATTTGAACTAACGCTTCCACCTTGGTCAAACTAGTTTATGAGATATAAAATACAATATCCATTGTTTCTATAATTTGGTCGATTTAGAGGGACTCTAAAAATCACCATAGAAGCAACAATGATTTTGTTCTGTATGATTATGTTAGTCTATATTATGTGTCGTTTAGAATAAATACTTTAGTTCCTCAAAGTCGATATGTGTTAATATAAAATTACATGTTATAAATAAAATGTTTTGTTGTTGTTGTAACTGGGGGTTTGGAAACCTGAGGACATCTATAACCACGCTCGCGGTGTCTACTGATCACGTTTTCATCATACGAATTATGATTAGATGCCCATTAGAATCACTTAGACAGGTCTGTGTTGTTATCATAAATACGCCAAAAGTGGTCGGGTACCCCTACCCACGGTAGAACAAGTTAAAACCAACTTTTTTTGAAGGTGAAATATATACTGTTGACGAAAATGATAGTGAAAAATAACGGAATTGGTGGTGGCTATTCTCAAATCGACGATGAACGATACCCACCAGTGACATTTTCCATAAATAAACGATTTTGGTAAAGTGAGCCCTGCGGCTTAGTCCTAAGATATTTTCCCACATTTTTGGTGCTAAAATTACTACAGCATACCATATCTGTACCTGATATGCAAAAAGTGTTGGTTAATTTAGATTTTCCTGCCATTTGGAGCCGAAACATTTATTTTTTGTTGAAAAATCGCTCTTTTTCACAAAAATAATATTTTTCAAACATTATCATTCAAACGGATATTGCAATAATACTGAAATATTTAGTCCATATTGTGTAGTAGTTATCTGACAAGCATATGAAGAAAGAAGTGAACAGACATTTTGAACGGCTTGCGATATATTGGATTTTAGCTACCCCTCCCCCAAACACGTTTTTCGTAGAAAAAATACATATTTTTGATAACGACATTACAAACATTTTCTAATTGATCTGAATGGGACCCAATATGAATCTTGTACTGAAAGTTTTGTCCAGAGATACCGTTTAATTGATTACAGATGTCTTCAGGCTTTCAGATCCCCCAGTTACAACAACAACAATTATTTTATTGATAACAGGTAATTTTGCATGCATTAACATCGATGTTAAGTACTAAAACCTTTGTTATAAACAACACATGACCAACTATATAATTCATATTCAGTGAATAATTCAGTAGTTATCTGGACATCACACGCAGAAAGAATTTGACAGAAATTGTGAACGGTTTTCCAGATATTGGAATTAGGTACCACTCCCCCGGACACGATTTGGTAGAACAAATACATATTTATGATAACAACACAGACCTGTCTAAGTGATTCTAATGGGCATCTAATCATAATTCGTATGATGAAAACGTGATCAGTAGACACCGCGAGCGTTGTTATAGATGTCCTCAGGTTTCCAAACCCCCAGTTACAACAACAACAAAACATTTTATTTATAACATGTAATTTTATATTAACACATATCGACTTTGAGGAACTAAAGTATTTATTCTAAACGACACATAATATAGACTAACATAATCATACAGAACAAAATCATTGTTGCTTCCATGGTGATTTTTAGAGTCCCTCTAAATCGACCAAATTATAGAAACAATGGATATTGTATTTTATATCTCATAAACTAGTTTGACCAAGGTGGAAGCGTTAGTTCAAATATGTTCTATGTTTTGAGCCCCCCTGCCCTATTAGAAGTCTTGAACACACCACGAACTGAAAGAATATGATCTCAATATGAAGAATCATGTAACTACAAAGGACAGTTACATAAGGAAATACACAATGTTTATGAATGGGTTTGTTCCAGAAATAGTGTGGCACTTTACAAAACGAGGCTGCGTGGCAAATATGAAGGGCGAATTTTCAATTTTTTCGAGAACACTCTACACGATTTAAAGACTTGATCACAGTACGAAATGAAGCTATATGCTCTCTATATTAAATGAGAGTGTGATTGGAATGTAGTACTATCAGAGAATACATAATTTGTATGGGTGGGTTATGCATGTGTCGCTTTACACAAAGTGGCTGATAAATAAGAAAGACGAATTTGCTATGTTTTGAGGACCCCCCTACACAATTGGAGTGTTAAAGTTGAACAAACCACGAACTGAAATGGTTGCTGTAAATATTGACTGAGGATCTGGGCAATGTATAGTAATGTCGGGACATACATAATATTGATGGATGGGTTGGTTGGTTCCCGAAAGCGTTTAGCACTTTACAAAAATCGGATGGCAAACTCCAAAGGCGAATATTTTTTGTTTTGTGGGACCCATTTATAAGCCCATTTAAACTCTTGAACACACCATGCCCCGAATATATATGCTTTTTATTATTAACTCACAGTGTGAACGAAAGGTAGTGCTATAAGGGAATATACAATTTATATGGGTAGTTTAGTTCCCAAAATCCTAGGGTACTTTACAAAAGGCGGCTGGCAAATGTCAAAGCTGAATATTTTCTTTGAGCACCCTACCCCATTTAAAGTCTTAAACACACCAATGGATGGATATGTTCTCAACAAATGGTAGGTAATTCAGGAAATATACATCTTCAGTGGGTGGGTTGGTTTCCAAATGTCTGGGACACTTTACAAAAAGTGGCTAGCAAAGAGAAAGGCGAATTCTCACTGTTCTGGGTACCCATAACCCTTCTAAACTCTTTAGCACACATTGAGCCGAATCAATATTCTCTCAATATTAACTGAGTGTGTGAACGAAAGGTGGCGCTGTCATGTATTATGTACAATTTGTATGGGTGGTTTGTTTCCCGAAATCCTGGAGCACTTTACAAAAGGCGGCTGGCAAATACGAAACGTGATTTTTTTGTTTGAGGCCACACTACCCCATTTGAAGTCTTGAACACACAATGAACCGAAAGGATATGCTCCCAATATTAACTGAGTGTGTAGAGAAATGGACGCTATATCAAGAGTATAGTATATCAGGGTCTTGAATGTCTGGGTCACTTTACAAAAAGCTGTTGGTGAAAGAGAAAGGCGAATATTCACTGTTTGGGGACCCCATTAACCCATTTAATATCTTGATCACAGCATGAACTGACGTTATATTCTCTCATACTTAACTTAGTGTGTGACCGAAAGGTATTGCTATCATGGAATTATTAATTGATATGGGTGATTTGGTTCCCCCGATATCCTGGAACACTTTACAAAAAGCGGCTCAGTGGTAAACACGAAAGGCGAATTTCTATGTTTTGAGGACCCCACTATCCCACTTGAAGTCTTAAACAAATGATATGCTCTCAATGTTAACTGAAGTTGTGGACAAATGGGAGTATTATCTGGAAATACGAATCTGTTATGGATGAGATGTTTCTCGAAAGCGGTCGGCAAACGAAAGGGCTAAATTTCACTGTCTCAGGGGACTCCAATCCCTATTTGAAGACTTGAACACACCACTAGCTCAAGGCATATGCTATCAATATCACCCGAAATTGTGGCCGAATGGCTGTTCTGTCAGAAAAGATGCAATGCTCTCCCGAGCCCACCGTTCGCGAGAACACCGTGGCACCTTACACAAAGCAGATGACAAACGATGAAGGCGAATTTTAAGGGACCCCTAGCCCATGTAAACCATTGAACCTACCACGAACTGAATGGATGTGCCCTCAATGTCAAACGACGATCAAGAAATACACAATTGTTAAAGATGGGTTGGAACCCGACAGTCGGGGACACTTTACAAAAAGCGACTGGACAATAAATAATGCGATTTTTCAATGTTTGCATTACCCCCTTCCCACTTTGAAGACTAGAACACACCACGAACTGGAACGATATCATCATTGACTGAGTGTGTGGACAATGGGGAGTTAGTTGTACAAGGACGTATGTACTTATTGTAAATAGATGGATTGGGTTCAGAAAGCATGAGCACTTAACGAAAAGTGGCTGGAAAATAAGAAAGGCAAAATTTGAGGACCCCTACTTTATTTGAAGTCTTGGAAGACACCACATGGTGAAATGATATGACCTCATTATTAACTGAGGGCTTGACAAAAGGTTAGTTTTTATCAGGATATACATATGTGTTGGTTCCCGAAAATCTGCACCATGTGGCACTCCACAACAAGTGGCTGGCAAATGTTCACTGCTTTATGTATCCCTACCCTATTTGAAGTCTTGAACACATCATGTACTGAAGGGATTATGATTTCAATATCAACATATATTGTGGCCGAAACTATGCAATATATAAGGCTGTATTGGTTTCCGACAGCATGTGACACTTTACAAAAAGCGGCTGGCAAATAACAAAAATGCAATTTTAACTGTTTATGTGACACATACGCTATTTTAAATCATGAAAACACCACCAACTCGAGGGACATGGTCCCAGTTTATACGATATATAAGGTTGTATTGGTTTCCGACAGCATGTGACACTTTACAAAAAGCGGCTGGCAAATAACAAAAATTCAACTTTAACTGTTTATGTGACAATTACACTATTTTAAGTCATGAAAACACCACGAACTCGATGGACATGCTCCCAGTTTTAACTGAGTCTGTGGACATAGGGTAGTTCTATCAGGAGGTAAACAATGTATCTGGGAGAGAGAGAGACTGTATGGGGAAAGTTAGGATGTAATCCAGTTGGAGCTGATTGGATACAATGATATACACATAGTTTCGTTGGAGCTGATTGGACACAATGATACACAGATAATGTTGTTTGCGTCATTGATACGTCCGTCGCCGTGAGATTACAGACGATCTGGTGGGGGTAAATTTCGCGCTCAGCAGGGTTTCAATGCTTTTCACGAAGTTTTAACAAATGACAGCGTTGTGGAAATCGCTTTGTTTTCGAGATAAATGTTTGAACCCCGTCAACTATTTTAATATTTTCGCGATGACTGAGTTGCTGTGTTCCACACAAAAGAGTATTTCTGATAAAATGACATTCAGTATGGCGCATAGAAGTTCAGTCCTAGGACCACTATATTCAGGACATTCCTATAATTAATGATATGCTGTTTCTATTTTGCCACAACGACAGAGAGGGGACGTTTTAATGTGATTACTCAATAGGTCATAGTTCAAACTACTGCATTTCAATCTTAAGCGAGAATGGAGTACTTGTGATATGCGACACTTACTGTATGTAATTGCAAATAAAATTGGTTGTTGTTGTTGTAATTTGGGGTCTGGAAGCCCGAACACGTCTTTAATCACTTAAGCAATGTCCCCGGGCTCAATTTTCAGCAAACGAATTATGTTGGGTCCCATTATGATCAATTGGGACATTTGGTAAAGTTGGTAAAATATGTAATTTTTCGACCAAAAACGTGTTTGGGGGAGGTGTAGCTAAAATCCATTATTTCGCAAAACGTTCAAATTTTCTGTTAACTTCTCTCTGCATATGCTTGGCAGATAACTGCTTCACCATAAGGATTAAATATTTCGGCATTATAGCAATATCCATTTGAATGATAATGTTTGAAAAATAATATTTTGGTGAAAAAGTGCGATTTTTCAACAAAAAATAAATGTTTCGGCTCCAAATGGCAGGAAAATCTAAATTAACCAACACTTTTTTCATATCAGTTAGAGGCATGGTATGATATAGTAATTTTAACCTCAACAATATTGGCAAATAGGTTAGGACATAGCCACATGGCTCGCTTTACCAAAATCGTTAATTTCTGGAAAAAGTCACTGGTGGGTATCGCTCATCGTCGATTTGACAATAGCCACCACCAATTCCGTTATTTTTCACTATCATTTTCGTCAACAGTATATATTTCTCCTTTAAAAAAAGTTGGTTTTAACTTGTTCTACCGTGGGTAGGGGTATCTCGAAAACTAGAGCTCTTTTTCGATTTGGCCGCTGCACTATAATGGTCAAGTGTTTTGAAGCAGTATCTTCTGGCTATTCGTGTCGAACGCTTTCGACAGGTTGATAAAAATTGCTACAGTTGAGTCTTTTTGTTGTTGTTTTCAGCAATATGGTGTAACATATGTAGTAAGGGATGCGTTGTCGTGTGGTTTTCTCTGAAACCGAATTGTTTGTTATGTAGTATATCAAATTTTGTTAGGAAAGAATTTAATCGATGCATAAGTTTTTCCAGGATTTTTGAAAAAGCGGGCAAAATACTGATTGGTCTGTAGGTTTCAACATTTTCACGTGTACTATTTTTGTGTATGTGAACAACTCTAGACATTTTCATTTTCGTGGGCACTATTCCTGGTTCGAATGATAATGTATTATGTGTGTTAGTGCGAAAACAGTTTCGATGATAATCATTTTCATGATCTTCATTGATATATTTGACAAATCTACACAGCTTTTTTTTTGGGGAACATTTAGCTCATGTTGAAAAATTTCAGTTGTTGATATTTCGGAGAGGAAGACATTTTTTTGGTTCTTTTCTGACATATGTCAATGGGTTGAATGTTGTGAATTGTTTCTACCTTATCAGCAGTTTTTTTTAACCTAAGCGAAGTATTCGTTAAACGATTTTGGAATTTCAGCTGACTCGGAATATGTTTTGACATTTTTAGGAAGATTATGTGGAGATGATGATACTTTAAGAGCCTCTTTTAAATAGCCCATATTCGCCTCATGTTATTCGTGCTTTCGCCAAGTTTTGATTTGTAGTAATCGTTTTTACTCTTCATTTGGACTTGATTTAATATTCTGCAAAAAGTTTTGTATTTATCTGCATTTTCTGTAGTTGGATGAGAACGTTTTTTGTGAATAGTTTGTTTTTATTCAGGGAAGATTGCAATACGTCGTTGGTCATCCAATGTTCTCTTTTGATATATTTTGTCCTTTGTTCGGGGTATCTAAGTGGGAAACGCTTGTTCATATGCGGCAAAATATTGTTCTTTAAAGTTATTGTAGGCTAGTTCTGCTGACGATCAAATAAAAACAGAATCAAATGATAGACGGCTCAAGATGTATTTGAATTTGGTCGTGTTTTTTCATTGATCACCCAAATGGGGTCTAATGGTTGTCGCTGTGTGCATGTTAATATCATTTTGAGTAAATTCATGTTCAATGTAAAAGGTTGCAAACTGGTCATAAACATGTGATAATATAATTCAGCAGTCGACTGTCCGTTTTGAGTTTGTATGTATATGATCAATCAGGGTAGCTGAGAAATCAGTGACTCGGTTGGCTTTGTGATCACGGGGAGATAGCCCCGTTCAAATATGTTGTCTATAAATTCGTTGTTTTTGAATGATTTTCTGAGTTCAGTAAATCTATATTGAAATATCCAATTAAATAATCATTAAGTTTTTCTATTATGCTATCAATATGGGATACGAAAACATCAATATCTGCCATAGGAGTTGTATTAGGTATGTAATACCCTATAATATATGAATTTCTTTGATTGGGGTTTATTTCAACAATTATCGTTTCGATTATGTGTTGTATAAATACCGATAAGTCAGGTTTATGCTGGAATGTTAGGGCAATTTTATGAATAGCCCAATCTCAACACTTCCATCGTCGTTATCCGGACGTGTTGAACATTCTAATGGTTGGTAACCGGGTAAAATATATAATTATTTTATCCTGAAGATCTGGGAAAGTGCGATTACGTCTAAAGTGTTATTATCATTTTGTATATCACATAACAATTCTCTAAAGTTATCCCAGTTAGCATTCAAGCTTATGCAATTAAGGGCCACAAATGAAGTGCTTTTATGTGCTTTTTATATTTTGGATAATGTTAAGTAAGTTATTATTGGAAATATGTTATTTTAATTAATCATTGGATCATGGATCATGATTATTGCTTAGAAATAGGGGAGTCAGTTAATTTTTCCTCGTAATCTTATATAAAATGGAGTTAAAGATTAAGAAGTGTTTTTTTTAGTTAATTGAGTGTTCATAGTTATTTGGTATTTATCTTTAGTTGGTGTATTCCTAAATCAGTTTTAAACTTCAGAACATCACATTTCTACATACAATTATAAAATTACACAACATCAAAACGAGCGTGCCAATTTTATTCAGGTTAATGTGTTTATCTCTTATTTCAGATTGTGCATATACTCCTCCCTGTGTATTTGTTATTTTACTCGATGTTATACTATATGGGTGTATAGATGGGTGAAAGCCTTCTATAATAACATACAATCAGCTGTACTGGTTAACGGTTGCATCTCAAGTTTCTTTAATCCATCGCGTTGCTGTTGGCAGGGAGATCCCCTCTCGCCTTATATATTTTTTTAATCTGCGCATAAATATTTGCTTCAATGACAAAACACAAAAATATCTGGTGTAACCCTAGGCAAGACGGAATTCAGAAATAATACACTGCGCATCGGCGTGTATTGTAGAATTTGACCACAAAGAAACTGATTGTAGGACGACGCGCTCTATGTTCAACCTGCTATATAATAGCCCAGTTTCTAGCTCTGCGTGGTGTGATTTTCCACCAAACAGTTCTTCTCTTAGAACTGTAAAGTCAAACATGACGTCACCATTGAACGGCGACCCCTTTTCATTGCCGTTTTGGCAAAACAATTTCAGTTAAGACTTATTTTTGTTCTATCTTAAACAAAATTCAGTATATTACAGTAGGTTTAGTTTAAACATATTTTATTGTATCGTTTATGTACAATTGGGATTGGGGCACAAGTTATACAACTTAAAAAGCCCCTCTCCCCATACAATTACACACGTTATTATAATAACTATTACATTAGGTACTCATTATATGTCTCTTTCTTCGGTTTATAGAATGACATTGACCAATGCCCGTGTGGTTTGACTTCTGTATGTTTGAGGCGTTGCAGTATTTCACTGATTGTACCACATTTTGTGTGTGATACAATTCAGAATATCTAGAATTGTACCACAAAACGACGGTCGTGTCTCCATGGGAATACAGGATACCGACCAATCGGGACGAGCCTCGTATGTAGATTTAGGCAAGGTCGTATTACAATATAAAATAAACCAATATGCTGACGACATTACACTACATTTTCAAACAGACATTCCACAAAAGGATCAGTCGAGTCAGCAGCACTCACAGGACAATCTCATCGAGTCAGCAGCACTCTCAGGACAATCTTAAAATTATAACATTGCTTACTTCAAGAGTAAATTGCTTACTTTGAAGAGTAAACTTTTTATAAAATTGCTAAATTCAAAGAGTAAACTCACAATTTGCTAAACGCTAGACATGGCCAATAAACTTATATCAGCTTCGCAGTGCCCTTCTCAGGGCGCCGATTCGGATAAAACATTTATTGAATCTCTAAGATAAGACAACAAATTCCTGAGGGAACGGTTAGCCGGTCTAGAAAAACAACTTGCTGGGTGCCAAGCCCATCTCGCAATAATGGTCGAGCGCCTACCAGAAAAACCGCAAACATCAGACAAATCTTCCAACAAACGAGACAAAAAGAACAAAAAGAAGACCGAAAAGAACATCACTACTCCAGCCACATCGACTCCAGTTCCAGACTTCGCCGCAAAATTACCGACTCCATCAACTCCAGCAACAACCTCCGTACCGTCAGAAAAAAATGAAACCGCCCACGAAGAAAACATCGAAGTTGTAATGACAGACGCCGAAGAAGACATATCCGACGAAGAATTCGCCACCGTATTCAAAAACAAAAGAAGACGAAAAGCCAGCATGATGATCCCAGACCCTATCAGCCCTATCAGCACGCCAGCCAAAAAGATCAGAATGCACAAACAGCCTAGCCCGACAAAAGAACCCGAACGACAAGCGACCAACCACTCCAGCAACAAACCAACCAAGCGAAGAGACATCATAATAGTCGAAAACCTTACCAGCGAGATGAAGCAGAGTCCACATTACCTCCATAGAACAATCACGACAAAATATCCCATCCTGACATCAACAACCAGAGCCGGCACTCTGCTAATATATCCCCAGAATGATGAAACAAAGCAATATCTACTGACAAAAGCAAAAGATCTCACAGCTTTCAAAGACAACAACATTACGTTCCGTCTAACCAACGGAAGCCGTCGCCAGAGCACACCAACGACTCATAAAGCCGTTATATGTGGCATACCTCCATCTGTCACAGATGACGACATTAAACAAGACATTGGCGACAAATACACTGTACAAAGACTAAAGAGCTCCCATGACGACCAACCAACATGGAAAGTGAAAATCACCTGCGACGACAGAGAAGCTAAGCAACTTATAATGAACGGCGTCAGACTAGGCTCCAACTTAAACAAATACAAAGTAATCGAATACAAAGAACGACCACACGTAACCCAGTGCTACAAATGCCAAAAGTTCAACCACACGGCCGAATTCTGCAAAAGCAACGACATAATCTGCAAAAATTGCGCAGGAAACCACAAGCACCAGCACTGCATCAGTAACATCAAAAGATGCGCGAACTGCGACAGTGATCACCACTCAGCATACAAGGGATGCACAGTTTTCAAAACTGAAGTGACATCAAAAGAAACACAAAAACTCACATACGCAGCCGCCACAAGCAAACCCGCCGACATCACTGAATCCCTAAAGCTTGCAGCTGTAATAACATCGACCATTGTCAGCGCCCTATCTGACAAACAAAGAGATCCACGAAATACCAAAGCCAGCGTGTGTCAATACGTCGAACATGCTGTCAACACCATATACAAAACTGAACTCACAAAAGAAACCATCCAACAGTTCACACACAGACGTTAAAACAACACAGCCAACGCTGACACGCCCAAACACACAAGCCGATTGCAACACCTACAATGACTGACACGACCAAACAGACTACAACAACATGCCCCACACGCCCCACACACAACTTGCTCGACACATCACAACACACACACAAAAACCCTCTTTTCACCTACTTCACGTTAACATAAACGGACTATCGGCAAAACGCCAAATTCTTCAAGAGTACATCACCGACCAACAACCAGATGTTATCGCCATCAACGAAACCAAACTCAACGACAACAGCAGAATTAGCTTCACCAACTACAAAATCGCCCGCCGTGACCGTAACGTCTACGGTGGTGGGGTCGCTCTCCACATTCATAAAGACCTGAAACACGCCATGCTCAACACCGACGACCTAGACGAAGAAACACTGGCAGTAGAAGTCACCATTCGCAATGCAAAAACTGCCATCGTCGCCACATACAACCCGCCAAACACAGACCTCAGCAATGCCTCCTTCAAACACTTCACATCAACCCATCGCCACTGCATCTTCATCGGAGACTACAACGCGAAGCACACCTACTACGGTTGTAAAGATACCAACAGAAACGGTGACCGAATGTTCAACATCATCGAAGATCTTGATCTACTCATACTGAACAACATAGACGAACCAACGCATCACCACGCGGCGACCAACAAATGGGACATCCTAGACCTAGCCATCGCCACTCCATCCATCGCAACTAAAGGAATCATGTGCTATATTGGCGACGACGTCTCCAGCGACCACATACCCGTCCACACATAAGATCCAGCAATGCCTCAACCGACCGCCACCCGAAAACCCTCCGCCGCAACCTAAATAAAGCCGACTGGGACAGTTTCCGACACCAACTCACCAACAGCATAGACAACTCACCCATCAGATCAACCAGCGACATTGACGCGACATGCCAGCACCTATCCCAAACCCTCGAATCAGCCCTAGATACAGCATGCCCGAAACAACAAGTCAACACCACAGCATGGCGAGTCTCCTCCGAAACTCTGAAAATGATCCGACTTAAACGCAAGCTAAGAAGACTCCAGCAGAAAAAGCCAAACGACATGTACTACCGAAATCTTTACAACAACATGAACAGACAAGTCAAAGCGGCAGTCAAAAAAGAAAAAACAAGCATCCTGGCAGCGGTCGACAACCGAACTCGGCGATAAAAGAATGAACAGAAACTTCTGGAGTACCTTCAAATCCCTTACCGGCACAGGAAAAAACAACAACAGCACAGAAAAACCCCTAAAAAAACCGATGGCAGCCTGACCTCAGGAGACAAAGAAAAACCAGAAGCCTTCGCCGACAACCTGCAAAAAATCCACAACACCCACCAAGGCCCAGCCTACGACGACGCCTTCAAAGCAACTGTAGAAAACCACATCAAAGACAACCCCGACCTCTTAAAACCACTTCCAAGTACCACCAACGACCACGATGACGTCTTCCCCATAGCACCTCCAAGGACGAAATCGCATCTAACCTAAAGAAGGGAAAGGGCAACTGAGCACCAGGCAACGACAGCATCACATACTCCATCCTACGACAAGCCCCTCCAGCCTTCTTCGCCAGACTACTCCTTCTATTCAACGCCTGCCTGACCATTGGATACTTCCCAACAGCATGGAAAACCGCCGTCGGAATTATGATACCCAAACCAGACAAAGACCGCGCCATTCCTAACAACTATCGACCCATCAGCCTCCTACAATGTACCGGTAAACTATTCGAAAGAATTATCAGCAGCCGACTACGAGAGCACCTTGAATCCTCCAACTTCTTCAACCCTTGGTAGCGTGGCTACAGACAAGGCAAAGAAGGCATGGGACACATCGTTCGACTCGCTGAAGACGCCCGACTATCCCTTGGCAAAAACTGGTTAACAGCTGCAGTGTTCATCGATCTTGAGAAGGCCTTCGATTCCGTATGGCACGACGGCCATAGATACAAGTTCAACCAGCTCATTATCGCCCGCAAATACACACGACTAGTATCATCTTTCCTACAAGATCGACAACTCAGCGTCCGCATCAACAACGACACATCCAGTCCAGTCTTCCTACGCGCCGGAACCCCACAAGGATCAGTACTCAGCCCGCTCCTCTTCCTGATATACGCCAATGACATACCCATCAACCCAAGAAACAACGTAGAAATCTCACACTTCGCCGACGACCTAGGACTCTGGACTACACATAAAAACCCCAGAATCCTACAAAAACGATTACAAAAGACCCTCGACGACTTATCAACATGGTGCTCCAGATGGAGAATAAAACTCAACGCCAAAAAAACCCAACTCATAATATTCCACCAGAGAAAAACAACACAGACTATCAACATCAAGATAGACAACGAGACCGTCCAACCATCCAACCAAGCCATCCTATTAGGAATCACCCTTGACCAACGAATGACCTTCGCCACGCACATCAAAAAAGTCGCCGACAAAGCCAGAAAAAGAACAAACCTGCTAAGTTGTATCATAGGTACCGACTGGGGAACCAACAGCCAGACCATCATCAACCTCTTCAAACTATACGTCCGCCCAGTAATGGAGTATGGCGCACCCATCATAGCAGCAGCCTCAAACAGCTCGATCGAAACCCTGCAGAAAGTCCAAAACAAAGCTCTCCGCATCGCTCTACATCAGCCAATCTTCACACCAAACCGAGCCCTCCACGACGCAGCAGACATACCTACGATGAAACAGCGACTAACCGACCTCAGAAACCAGAACCTCGCCAGAATTGACAACAGCCCACTCATCCAAGAACTCCATCTGAGAAACCAGCTGCTCTCCACCAAAAAGACCAAGTCCATCCTAGAAATCGACAACACCGACAGACCCATCTAGATCCCATACAACCGTCAACCAAGCCAACCAACAGCCAAATCACCAGCCAACCAATAAACTCACCAGACCAACTCAATACAGACTCCAACCACTCCAGCACTTCGCCAGCCACACCACCACACAAGATGCACCAGCCTTTAAGCTAGCCAACCAACAGCCACACCAACCAGACATCCAGCCTAAACCCAAGCCTCACATCAGCCACATCCCAACAGCCTCGACTCCTCCACCACGCTTCCACCGCTTTGCCTCCAAATACAACAGCCTCAACAATCGATTTTCATCGAAGATATCAAGAAAGAGTGAAGGGAATTTCACAATGCGTTCCGACCATCCTACCCGGCCTGCGGCCGGAAACTACACAACACACGACATTACACCACCGGCCTCCGATCAAGCAACAGATGCCACCAGCCTATGGATTGAAAGGATTGAAAACGACAGAAAAGAAACTGCTAAATTAATCCCCGACACAGAAGTAGAAAGGAAGAAAGCAGAAGAGACTAGAATAAAAGCAATGGCAGCCTTAGATGAATTATATCCACCGAAAAGTAAAAACAAGAAAAAAAACCGGCCCGGCACAGCCCTTTTCAGGGCTCCCTACCGGACCGGAAAATACCAGATCAGCACGGAAACCACGACAAAAGATGAACAAGAAAAAGAAAAGAAGAAAACACCATCAAGGAAAACAAGAGATGCCGAGAGACTAGCCTCGTGGAAAGAGAAGAGGGCGACGGATGTTACACCAGCCAGCTCCTCCCATGCAGTCGAGATCCCGGCCAAGTCTGTCCAGGAGATGGAATCACCACCACCATCGCCTCCACGGCCAGACGCGGACACCTCCGACTTCATCCCGAAGATTCCGGAATACATCGAGCCGGAGCCTGCCAATCCTATATCACCGGTAACCGAACAAGAAACAGATGCCGCCACCAGCCTATGGAGAGAAAACTACATAAAAGAATCATCTAAATATCTCGCCAGAGTAGACGAATCAATTAAGAAATCAGAAGAGTATGGAATGAAAATAGCGTCAATCGTAAAAACAGAACCACCAAAAAATTAAAATAAAAACAAGAAAAGAAAAAAGCTAAAAGCAACCAGCAAAAGCTAAACGACTCCACCTCACTTTGCCTCCAGTCAGCGTCCGCATCAACAGCCACAAGTCTCATCACCAGCCAGAGTTTTGACAACTGCCATTCTCAACAAAACAATACAAGAAATGGTGAAGGGAATTGCATAATGCGTTCCGACCATCCTACCCGGCCTGCAGCCGGAAACTACCCAACAACGACATTACTCTCATTCTTGAGGGCGACCAAACTAGTCTCCGGGAGGCATTGGCTGAATATGACAATTTCGCAAAAATGTCAGGGTTGAAAGCTAATATAATATAGACCAATGCCAAATAGTATGGCTGTGATAAAAAAAATAATTGTATATCCACACCTGTTTCAGAAGGTCTCAAAAACGTTCACTGCACTTCAGTTATCACCTGCCTGGTATTATAGATCTAAACTCCACAAATAAGATTGAAGAAATCAGACAGTCTACAAAATAAACGGAAACACAGGTAATTGACGTGCCTTGGAAGGATTATGGTGATTAAATCCCATCTTATCCCGAAACTGGTACATTTAATTTCAGCTCTGCCAAATCCCAACAAAAAGTGTTAGACGACCTAAATACACTACTATTCAAATTCGTCTGGGATGGGAAACGAGACAGAATAAAACGAACACAACGCTTTCAAAATTATGAAAATGGGGGCATATCCAGGGGGAGTCTGGAAAACAAATTGCACATATAGGGCCCAAACATTTTTTTTCCGACCCCGAGGGACCCGCCACCCCATTTGTGCAAAAAAAATATTGTTTTCCTCCAAAATTTTGAGGACCCACCCCCTTTCTCATGTTTTTATCAAAATTTCAGAGGTTTTTTTTAGCCGTTCTTCAATAACTGTGTTAACTGCCTTTCAATCCCATTCAACTATCCTTTTTTGGAAAAATAAACTGTATTTCCAGGTGTTTCCTGGTGTTGTCAGTATCTAACAACAATAATAAAGCATTGTGTAGGTACACTATATGTCACAAATCGCACTAGATCCCATTATAGCCTTAATATATCGAGTGTGTTGTGTCTGACAGAGAAAAGTTCATTTATTTGTAAGTGATAACAGGGGTACTGTTTTGAGATTGCGTCCCTTTATCGACATCGGCCACCATGTGGCTATATCCGCCATGTCCATTTCCGGTTAGAAGTAAACAAGCTTATTTTCGCTAGCCATCTGTCAGTCTCATTCTGTCTATGCACTTGTTCGGATCGTTATTCTTTTTAATTCTTCATCACCCAACTAATAACAATGTTGTGCAATGTATTGTAACAATCGGGGTGGACACGTATTCCCGAAAGGTGACGACGAAGCGGCAAAAGAGTTACGAAAAAAGTGGACAGTAGCCATTCAACGAAGCGATGGCCGAAATGGAGAATGGAAACCCAGCAGTTTTAGTGTCGTTTGTGCAGCACACTTCACCGAGGATAACTACATGCGCAAACACGATCCTTGTAAGTAATATGTATACCGTAATATATACACTGTTATTATGGGTTCATTGTTTCCCATTATTTTAAATAACAATCAAGGATTGACGATCAATTAGGGAATACAAAATTTCCTTCAACATTTCATTTACCCAACATTTCACAAAGTTCATTTCATATATCATCTCATTGAGCTTGTTTGCCAAAAGTTATCTACAAGTAAACTTTTATAAGATGACTTACCCAAAAGAGCAAATAAATATAAAAGTTGTCATATTGTCGTAATGTTCAACACATAAAAGTTACATGCAGTTAATTTCCAGAAAAAAAGTTTATATTTCAGTAAAATTACAGTACTGTTTTCACTTTGTTGAAGGGGTGCTAATTTATTTGTTTAAATTGATATACTCTTTTGGTGTTGCCTGAACTAACAACTTCAAGTATCTATTTGCAGCTAATGACAATTAAATGTCAAAATAAAATTTTAAGAATAACAAACAAGTGAGTTAAAATGAAACATGTATATATGCCAAATAATTCCTTAGTACTAGTATACCGTTTCTCATCAAACTACGTGAGAACAAAACATTATATGAGCTAGGACTCCCCTTTGACATATGTGAGTCCACGGCATATAACATGTTTGTGACGTGGATTACTTCTGTTATCATGTATGATATTTCACCACCATTATCACTTGTGAGATTTTATGCACCTGTTGATTTCAGGAGAAACAACAAATAAAACAATAATCGACGGAACGGAAATTCCTATAAAAACAACCTTCTAATCCCATATCACAACGGGCAACTTAGTCCACATATAAGAACAGCAACACCCTTAAAGTGATTGTTGGGTGCACACCAGGAGGTTTTGTGAATATTGTATCAGACAGTTATCGGGGTTCTACCAGTGACCGACATTTAGTAGAAAGGTCAACATCGGGCACTCTCTGTGAACCTGGGGATTCCATAATAGCTGACAAAAGATTCGACAACCAGGACATGTTCCAGGACAAAGATGTTTCTGTTAAGATTCCTACCTTCTTTCGGAAGAAGAACAGGATGAGTGGCGCACGCGTTCTGAGTGACAGGAAAGTTGCTAGCAAAATAGTCCATGTTGAGAGAGTGATCGGACTGTCAAAAACATACAAGATTCTATGTTCGATACCGCCCAATGGCACCGAAGCTCATCTTGGCTCAGAAATAATATTTGTTTGTTTCATGCAGTGTAATTTCCGCCAGTGTATTGTGCCTCACAGTGCTTGAATCATGCACCAAAATTAAACCTAAAACTATATGTATGTAACATGTTACACTATCATTCTTTCATACCACTCGCATTTTTGATATACACAATGATGCCAAAATAGTGTGAGGTGTACATCAGACATGCATGCAGGAATGAGAATGTTCTAGTAAAATATGTTACAAACAAATTTATTGGAAAACCCGTGAAGAAAAAACAAAAATAAAGTTCTCATAACAGTATTTTAATGATAATAACATGTGTATACATATCATAAATTAATGATACAGAATCAGAAGTGTTTTTTACATTTGCATTCAATCCGCTCATAATTCTTATAAAAATATAAAAATCATCATAAAACGAACACAGGTTACATAGCATGGCATTAATGAAAAGTTCATCTCTTTTGATGTTAATAATTTTAAAGTCAACAAATGTGTGAATAACAAAATCACACTCATGCATCTCTGTACATAATAGTTGGCCCTGGACTTGATAGTAATAATTGTCATTGATCTTGAGGCTAAGATTGTTATTTACATATTCAAGATATTTAATATGTTCTGAGAATTTTGAGGAAGTTGGTGATGTTGGTCTGTTTACAGAAGCCATTTTTTGTGTTTGTTTCCTTCTCGTTGTTGTTGTGTAGTTTCCGGCCGCAGGCCGGGCAGGATGGTCGGAACGCATTGTGCAATTCCCTTCACCCTTTCTTGATATATTCGATGAAGATCGATTTTTGAGGCTGTTGTATTTGGAGGCAAAGCAGTGCAGTGGAAGCGTGGTGGAGGAGTCGAGGCTGTTGGGATGTGAGGCTTGGTTTGGGATGGATGTCTGGTTGGTGTGGCTGTTGGTTGGCTGGCTTTAAGGCTGATGTGTCTTGGATGCTTGGTTGGTGGTGTTGTTGGGGGCTGTATTGGCGTTGGCTGGTGAGGTTATTGGCTGGCTGGTGATTTGGCTGTTGGTTGGCTTGGTTGACGGTTGTATGGGATCTAGATGGGTCTGTCGGTGTTGTCGATTTCTAGGATGGCCTTGGTCTTTTTGGTGGAGAGCAGCTGGTTTCGTAGATGGAGTTCTTGGATGAGTGGGCTGTTGTCAATTCTGGCGAGGGTCTGGTTTCTGAGGTCGGTTAGTCGATGTTTCATCCTAGGCATGTCTGCTGCGTCGTGGAGGGCTTGGATTGGTGTGAAGATTGGCTGATGTAGAGCGATGCGGAGAGCTTTGATTTGGACTTTCTGCAGGGTTTCGATTGAGCTGTTGGAGGCTGCTGCTATGATGGGTGCGCCATACTCCATTACTGGGCGGACGTATAGTTTGAAGAGGTTGATGATGGTCTGGCTGTTGGTTCCCCAGTCGGTACCTCTGAGACAACTTAGCAGGATTGTTCTTTTTCTGGCTTTGTCGGCGACTTTTTTTATGTGCGCGGCGAAGGTCATTCGTTGGTCGAGGGTGATTCCTAGTAGGATGGCTTGGTTGGATGGTTGAACGGTCTCGTTGTCTATCTTGATGTTGATAGTCTGTGTTGTTTTTCTCTGGTGGAATATGATGAGTTGTGTTTTCTTGGCGTTGAGTTTTATTCTCCATCTAGAGCACCATGTTGATAAGTCGTCGAGGGTCTTTTGTAATCGTTTTTGTAGGATCCTGGGGTTTTTGTGTGTTGTCCAGAGTCCTAGGTCGTCGGCGAATTGTGAGATTTCTACGTTGTTTCCTGGGTTGGTGGGTATGTCATTGGCGTGTATCAGGAAGAGGAGTGGGCTGAGTACCGGCGCGTAGGAATACTGGGCTGGATGTGTCGTTGTTGATGCGGACGCTGAGTTGACGATCTTGTAGGAAAGAGGATACTAGTCGTGTGTATTTTCGGGCGATGTTGAGCTGGCTGAACTTGTATCTTAGGCCGTCGTGCCATACGGAATCGAAGGCCTTCTCAACGTCAAGGAATACTGCAGCTGTTAACCTGTTTTTGCCAAGGGATAGTCGGGCGTCTTCAGCTAGTCGAACGATGTGTTCCATGCCTTCTTTGCCTTGTCGATAGCCGCGCTGCCACGGGTTGAAGAAGTTGGTGGATTCAAGGTGCTCTCGTAGTCGGCTGCTGATAATTCTTTTGAATAGTTTCCCGGTACATTGGAGGAGGCTGATGGGTCGATAGTTGTTGGGAATGGTGCGGTCTTTTTCTGGCTTAGGTATCATGATACCGACGGCGGTTTTCCATGCTGTTGGGAAGTATCCAATGGTCAGGCAGGCGTTGAATAGAAGGAGTAGTCTGGCGAAGAAGGCTGGAGGGGCTTATCGTAGGATGGAGTATGTGATGCTGTCGTTGCCTGGTGCTGAGTTGCCTTTTCCCTTCTTTAGGTTAGATGCGATTTCGTCTTGTGTGATTGGAGATGCTACGGGGAAGACATCATCGTGGTCGTTGTTGGTACTTGGAAGTGGTTTGAAGAGGTCGGGGTTGTCTTTGATGTGGTTTTCTACAGTTGCTTTGAAGGCGTCGTCGTATGCTGGGCCTTGGTGGGTGTTGTGGATTTTTTGCAGGTTGTCGGCGAAGGCTTCTGCTTTTTCTTTGTCTCCTGAGGTCAGGCTGCCATCGGTTTTTTTGAGGGGTTTTTCTGTGCTGTTGTTGTTTTTTCCTGTGCCGGTAAGGGATTTGAAGGTACTCCAGAAGTTTCTGTTCATTCTTTTATCGCCGAGTTCGGTTGTCGACCGCTGCCAGGATGCTTGTTTTTCTTTTTTGACTGCCGTTTTGACTTGTCTGTTCATGTTGTTGTAAAGATTTCGGTAGTACATGTCGTTTGGCTTTTTCTGCTGGAGTCTTCTTAGCTTGCGTTTAAGTCGGATCATTTTCAGAGTTTCGGGGGAGACTCGCCATGCTGTGGTGTTGACTTGCTGTTTCGGGCATGCTGTATCTAGGGCTGATTCGAGGGTTTGGGATAGGTGCTGGCATGTCGCGTCAATGTCGCTGTGATGGGTGAATTGTCTATGCTGTTGGTGAGTTGCTGTCGGAAACTGTCCCAGTCGGCTTTATTTAGGTTGCGGCGGAGGGTTTTTGGGTGGCGATCGGTTGAGGCATTGCTGGATCTTATGTGTACGGGTAGGTGGTCGCTGGATACGTCGTCTCCGATATAGCACATGATTCCTTTAGATGCGATGGATGGAGTGGCAATAGCTAGGTCTAGGATGTCCCATTTGTTGGTCGCCGCGTGGTGATGTGTTGGTTCGTCTATGTTGTTTAGTATGAGTAGATCAAGATCTTCGATGATGTTGAACATTCGGTCACCGTTTCTGTTGGTATTTTTACAGCCGTAGTAGGTGTGCTTCGCGTTGTAGTCTCCGATGAAGATGCAGTGGCGGTGGGTTGATGTGAATTGTTTGAAGGAGGCATTGCTGAGGTCTGTGTTTGGCGGGTTATATGTGGCGACGATGGCAGTCTTGGCATTGCGAATGGTGACTTCTACTGCCAGGGTTTCTTCGTCTATGTCGTCGGTGTTGAGCATGGCGTGTTTCAGGTCTTTGTGGATGAGGAGAGCTACCCCGCCACCGTGTGCGTTACGGTCACGGCGGGCGATCTTGTAGTTGGTGAAGCTAACCCTGCTGTTGTCGTTGAGTTTCGTTTCGTTGATGGCGATAACGTCTGGTTGTTGGTCGGTGATGTACTCTTGAAGAATTTGGCGTTTAGCAGATAGTCCGTTTATGTTAACGTGGAGTAGGTGAAAAGAGTGTTTTTGTGTGTGTTGTGATGTGGGCAAGTTGTGTGTGGGGCGTGTGGTTGTAGTCTGTTTGGTCGTGTCAGTCATTGTAGGTGTTACAATCGGCTTGTGTGTTTGGGCGTGTCAGCGTTGGCTGTGTTGTATTAACGTCTGTATGTGAACTGTTGGATGGTTTCTTTTGTGAGTTGAGTTTTGTATATGGTGTTGACAGCATGTTCGACGTATTGACACACGCTGGCTTTGGTATTTCGTGGATCTCTTTGATTGTCAGTTAGGGCGCTGACAATGGTCGATGTTATTACAGCTGCAAGTTTTAGGGTTTCAGTGATGTCGGCGGGTTTGCTTGTGGCGGCTGCGTATGTGAGCTTTTGTGTTTCTTTTGATGTTACTTCAGTTTTAAAAACTGTGCATCCCTTGTATGCTGAGTGGTGATCACTGTCGCAGTTCGCGCATCTTTTGATGTTACTGGTGCAGTCTTGGTGTTTGTGATTTCCCCCGCAATTTTTGCAGATCGTGTTGTTGCTCTTGCAAAATTCGGCCGTGTGATTAAACTTCTGCCATTTGTAGCATTGTGTCACGTGGGGCTGTTCTTTGTAGTCGACGACTTTGAATCTATTCATGTTTGAGCCGAGTCTAACGCCGTTCATTATCTGTTGTTTTGATTCTTTATCGTCGCAAGTTATTTTCACTTTCCATGTTGGTTGTTGATCGTGGGAGCTTTTTAGGCGTTGAACTGTATATTTACTGCCGATGTCTTCTTTGATTTCGTCTTCCGTGACAGATGGTGGTATGCCACAGATGACGGATTTATGTGTTGTAGGTTTGGTCAGGCGACTGCTGCCGTTGGTTAGGCGGAATGTTACTTTCTTGTCCTTGAAGGCGGGTAGGTCTTTAGCTTTGGTCAGTAGATATTGTTTTGTTTCTTCGTTCTGTGGATAAATTAGAAGTGTGCCGGCTCTGGTTGTAGATGTTCGGATGGGGTAGCGTGTCGTTATTGTTCTGTGTAGTAAGTATGGACTCTGCTTCATTTCGTTCGTTAGGTTTTCGGCTATTAGAATGTCTCTTCGTTTGTTGGAGTGGCTGATAGTCGGTCGTTCGGTTCCTTTTGTTGGGCTAGGTTGTTGTTTATGTTCAGTGTGCGTTCGTATCTTTTTGGCTGGCGTGCTGATTGGGGTGATAGGATCTGGAATCATCATGCTTTCTTTTCGTCTTCTTTTGTTTTTGAAGACGGTGGCGAATTCTTCGTCGGAGATGTCTTGTTCAGCGTCTGTCATTTCAACTTCGATGTGGTCCTCGTGGTTTTTTTGAACGATGGGTACTGGATTTGCTGGCGGTATGGAGGGTACTGGAGTTGCTGACGGTACAGAGGTTGCTGAGGGTAGTTTTGCGGCGAAATCTGGAACTGGAGCTGATGATTTGGCAGGTGTCGTGGTGTTTTTCTCAGGTTTCTTTTTGTTTTTCTCGGTCTTTTTCTCTTTTTTGTTGGAAGATTTCTCTGCTGTGGGTTGCTTTTCGGGTAAGCGGTCGGCCATCTTGTCGATAGAGGCTCTGAACCCAGCAAGTTGTATTTCTAGACCGTCGATCTTTTTCCTGAGCGATTTGTTATCTTCTTTCAGGAAGGCAATAAACTCACTCGAATCGGCGCCCTGAGAAGGGCACTGCGAAGCGGATGTTTGTTTACTGGCCATATCTGATTTTAGCAATTTTGTAAAGTTTTACACTTTGTTTAAGCAATTTTATAGAAGTTTACTCTTTGATTTTACTCTTAGAGGTAATTTTATAAGTTCTCCTTAAGGAGGAAGACTTTCCGATAAAGAGTGCTGCTGACTCGATGAGATGTTCCTGTGAGTGCTGCTGACTCGTTTTGTTTCCTTCTCGGGTTTTGCCATGTTGTATATACCCTGTGGGGTGACAATACTATTAGTTCGTGACAATAAGCTTGCCCTCGAATTTGTTGTGTAAGTTTGTTTTAATGGTTCTAACACATAATCAAAATGCGATTACGTAGAATACTCAGCAGTCCTTTCTTGCGTCGCGAACGAGTGCGACATGCTAATCCTAATCGCTCTTTTTGTTTATACTTGTAATTAAAATAACGCCTCGATTGCACGTGCTTCATAACCCTAAATTAATTAATTACGGAATATAAAATCCCGGATCAATTAAAAGAGCTAACACCACAAAAACTAGGGTAGTTTTCGCACCTTCTTCGGTGACAGATCACATACTTTAACGTGGCTTCTAAGCCGAAACATAAACAACCGGAAGTACCTTGGACGGTTATGCACGAATTATCTCCCCGGAATGCAACACCTCAAGTATTTTAGTTTTGTCTTGTTGAGCAGTAAAGCTCCAAAATGAAGTTCGGAAATTCAATGAGAATAGCGTCACCTTCAGTTGGGATTGTCTGAGCAGTAAACAGTAACGGTCATTCATCATAACCAATTCAGTTTTATTTGGATAATTGTTGCAGATTAACATTACTTGCAATCATTCAAGATGAGAAATAACCAGAAGGAATGAATTTGATCACATGTCAGAACAAGACAGTATTTCAAACATTAGACATTTATGAGATACCCTTTTCAATTTCATGTTATGCAACAATTAGGTTAATGATATATAGTCATCATTGAGTATTCACCATGTAGTATCCAATTTGTGATACAGTTTTTTTGTTTTATTACTTTTATTCAGGTAATATATTAATTTTGTTACTAAATATTTCTTCCGTTGATCATAAGTTTCCTGAACGCTATTATGGTGGTCCACTGTGAAGTGGGCCGGGATCCTGTGAAATCCAGAATGTTGCTAAATCTGAGGCTAAAGAGTCACTATAGCTGCCTATATAGCCCTATACCAACAAGCATGGTACTAACATGCTTACAAACAACATTACATGATCAGTACTTGTAAATTGTTTGAAAAAACCCATTTTGGAAAAAACTTACAAGCACGATTTGTTCAGCCTCTGGTGCACCCACCCACGCCGGCCCTATATCCGGAATTTGTTTGCAGACTCTCCCCTGGTATATCTACTACTTTATATATGCAATAAAAATAACTTGGATGAGGTGTGTCACCAAATCTGTCCCATGGCTTCCACTTGCCCCAACAGAGATGTCTGAGGGCTCGTTATTCGCGACACGCGGCTCCATCACGCCCTGTAATCGAACTTTCGTCAGTCGGGAGGATAAACTCAGTTCGGAGGAGAAAAGGTGTCAACATTGAATTCAGTCACCTGACTATAATCGCTATTTTTGTCATAAAAAGTTCCTGCCCCGCGAAGGACGCTTACACTGTCGATCAGGCGTGGATTCGAAGACGACACAACAGCCATTCTACTTCTAATTATTATTTACGTTTTCTTTTATTTTAACCGTTATTATGATCATGACGTCGGCGTGTTTTGTCAGATTACCAGTTTAACGAGCATCATAGGCAATATTTTCGAGCAAATTAGCTCAATTGATTGATATTTCTGTAATATAACAGTTAATAAATACGTGGGGAAAGAATGCACAGATCTGCAACCGTGTATAGTTAACTTAGGGCGGGTTTTATCGACCAGCTGCGAAAATTTATGACAAAGTTAGTACGGAGCCATATTTTTCCAAGCTGTCAGTACGGAGTAGAAATAACGTTCGTTCGGGTGTGAATTTCCAATGTATCCTGGCAAAATGCAAGATCGCGTGTTTATAAAGAGTTGCAATTTACCAAATAGCACCAAAAATGCTCTGATATTAATATGAAAATATCATGTTGTCCATGAAAAACGTCGATATATCGCGTGTGTATAAAGAGTTCCCATATGTCAAATATCACCAAAAATGTCACGTTCTTTGGCAATGCATCCGTACAACGTCTGTTTATCTGTGTCACTGTTGTACAACTGCATAATTTATGTGGATTACAAAGTACAAACGGTTTGTGGCAGTGTATACATTCGTCTATTATAAGCCTTTTTACTGGTCCGATTCCTAGCTTTTTATCGAACCCACCGGTAAAAGCCGGTAAAAAGTCAAAGTTGAGAAGTAGCATCCATTTCGACCATTTGTAAACATTCGACAGCTGAGTGCGAGAATTTTTTATCAACATTTTATGGCTTAATTTCATTTATTCTGAGTGCAACTACGTGTTTAAGAATTGTTTTGTGGCCATGTCATCTATAGAGTTAGGATCTGGTGACGATGCAGACATTCAGACGCCCTTTTTTGTCAACGAACTTCCCATAAGTTCAGGGGGGTGGAAAAAAAAACAAAGCCACCAACAAGCAATTTTTTCCGCAACTAAACAAATAATTCCTGCTTGTTTTTTAGTGTTTTGGCAATGAGTTGGGCTTCAAACCCACTTTGAATGAGAGAAATAATGTAATTCTAACTGTAAACAGACTGCAGGCAGTTATCGTGTTGTATTTTGTTGCAAATTTTGAAATCCAAGATGGCCGCTGGCAGCCATGTTTTTTTGGCCGAATGACCTCAAAATGACTCATTCCTATCTACATGTCCATGTTAACATCCATGATAAATAGTATGCACAGAAATTCATATACAGCTTTTTACAGTGAATTTCCCCCCTCAAATCTCTGTTTTAGTGTTAAAAGTGGGGGTGGGTGTCAAAAAATGGTCGGAAAAAACTGCCGAAAACGGAAAAAAAATTGGCGGTGGGGGTGGGTGGGTACAAAAAATGATCGAAAGGGAAAAAATGCCATACGTGCCTGAAATTTTTTCCGACCCCCCCCCCCCCCTGATAAGTTACTGATAAATAGCGAGTTCTTGCGTTAAAAAAATAACTCAAAAACATACGTGATACATCCAATCCATCTACTGTGCGAAACCTATGTATCGTATGTATCCAGGGTGAGTGTTTAAATAGTTTTATGAAGTTCTCGCACCTGCGATACGATAACGACCTGTTGCCATTTTATTTTGGGAATTCCCAGACTGGAGTCATATGCTAAACATAGATGCTACTTGTTAACTTTGACCTCCGGAGACCAAATGGCGGATTCGCCGCGAGTAAGTGAAATCACTTATTCGATGTAGACAACACACAGGGATTTACGTGTCGGCAGGGGGTGATGGGGTTGGGGCACAGCACACCCAAACGTTGGCCAATGGTTTCAATAGTTGGAATAATTATTGTTTCATTCCTAGCACAATATTACCTGGGAATATTAAACCAAAGTTGTGTTGAATTTTGCATGATAGTTTTATATCACAGCCAGTATATTAATAGTGCAATTCGTTGTTTTAGGCCAAAAGTCGAACATTTTCCTATTTCGTTTCGGTTGGGAAATTTCCAACCATATAGGGATATCAGTTTGGAAAATTACAACAATTAGAAAGCTTGAGGTACCACTTAGAAATTTACAACCCAAGTTTTATAGGCCTATATACTATACAATGTGTGTTCATTGATGATAAGATACGATTTATTTGCATAGGCGCCAACAAATGCAGTATGCTAACAAAACAATACAATTCATAATTAAACAAAACTTAACAAATAAATACACGTGAACATGACATGTCTAGCCATGTATACATGTATTTATACCCCCCGCAACGAAGTTAGGGGGGGTATACTGGAGTCAGCTTGTCCGTCCGTCGTTCGTCCGTCGTCCGTCCGTGGACACAAATTTGTCCGGAGTTTTTCTCAGTCGTTTTTTGATCAATTTCCGTGAAACTTGGCACAGGCATCAACCACCATGGGAACCTGTGCACCTGCGATTATGATGTCTGTCCGACTTTTTTTGGTGGAGTTATTTCCCCTTTTTCAACTTAGAACATTTTTGCAACATGTATAATTTTGTCCGAGCTTTTATTCCTACATTTTTAGGTCAATTTTTTTTTAACTTGGCACAAATATTTAGTAACATGGGAACCTGTGCATCTGCGATTATGACGTCTGTCTGGCATTTTTTGGTGGAGTTATCCCCCTTTGTCGACTTAGAATTTTTTTGCAACATGCCTAATTTTGTCCGAGCTTTTATTTCTACATTTTTAGGTCAATGTTTTTTAATCTTGGCACTGATATTTAGTACCATGAGAACCTGTGCACCTGCGATTATGATGTCTGTCCGACTTTTTTGTGGAGTTATTCCCCTTTTTCGACTTAGAACATTTTTGCAAAATGCATAATTTTGTCCGAGCTTTTATTCCTACATATTTCGGTCAATAGGTTTAAGATTACGGTTAGGTTTGTGCACCTGCAATGGGAACTGTTATTTTATTATTTTAACTAAATGTTTACTGACATGTGAAACATCTTAGTATTTTAAAAACAGGGGGGTATCCTTAGTCCCATTGGGACAGTCACACCTCTAGTTTTATTGTGTGATGGCATGCATAATAATTATTCATAACGCTTATCAAAGAAGCAACGGACAACGTTGCGCAATTTACAGAAACTAAATATCTTGTTAATACGTACCTCATCACTTATCATATATACTATAGCGTTTTCAACGTAATCGAGAAATCGTCTTTACTAATTTGCAAGCATCTTATCGCATTTTGTGATAACACGATCCTCGCCTATTGTAAGTGCCAACAAAACAGCATTATAATTATTAAGCTACTATAGTTTAGCCGTTAAAGGGGTACTGTACGCCAATTTCAATAAATTCCCGGTAACAATTGCGATCTAATATCAATATTATATTTTAAAATAACGTATTTGAGTCGACGATGTCTACTGAAAACGTTCCGGTTAACAGGCTATCATAAAAGTCAAATTGATTTATTTAATATAAATGAATTTATGGCTGGAGTCATAAAATGGCGAATTATGCCATTACGAGTTACCGTTCTTGAAATCTCACATGTTGGGTGTCTTTTATCGACGGCCGTTTACGACGAACATTATTGAGTTGCGAACAAAACATGTTACATGCAAAAGGAAGTCCCGCTATAACCAATTTGGGGGAAAATGAGAAGAAACAAGATTCATAAAGCGTCAAGTATTTTTATAGGGGGTGAGATTGTTGATGGAAGAGATTACTGGCATCAATTGAACTTCCGGTTCCTCCTGCAACCTGCGTCTTCTCCGGTGAAGGTCAAAAACATGGTGCGTAGTTTGAAATCGTAATATTTTTGTTTCCAGAATCAACATGTTCGTCGCTAAATTAGGTTTATACGAAACTCATATAACACGAACACAATCTAACTTGAAAGTTATGTCAATGGGAGTAAATAAAAAAATAGCCTATCTCTGTGTACAGTACCCCTTTAAATGCGTTAAGAAATCTAACCCTCATACCCTTATTCAACCAAACTTCCTGCTCTGAGATGTTCGTCGTAGCGATAAATTTACATAACGATACTACATGTACGCTAAAAGTGTTGTGTGTTTTTTAATCTTGGCACTGATATTTAGTACCATGAGAACCTGTGCACCTGCGATTATGATGTCTGTCCGACTTTTTTGTGGAGTTATTCCCCTTTTTCGACTTAGAACATTTTTGCAAAATGCATAATTTTGTCCGAGCTTTTATTCCTACATATTTCGGTCAATAGGTTTAAGATTACGGTTAGGTTTGTGCACCTGCAATGGGAACTGTTATTTTATTATTTTAACTAAATGTTTACTGACATGTGAAACATCTTAGTATTTTAAAAACAGGGGGGTATCCTTAGTCCCATTGGGACAGTCACACCTCTAGTTTTATTGTGTGATGGCATGCATAATAATTATTCATAACGCTTATCAAAGAAGCAACGGACAACGTTGCGCAATTTACAGAAACTAAATATCTTGTTAATACGTACCTCATCACTTATCATATATACTATAGCGTTTTCAACGTAATCGAGAAATCGTCTTTACTAATTTGCAAGCATCTTATCGCATTTTGTGATAACACGATCCTCGCCTATTGTAAGTGCCAACAAAACAGCATTATAATTATTAAGCTACTATAGTTTAGCCGTTAAAGGGGTACTGTACGCCAATTTCAATAAATTCCCGGTAACAATTGCGATCTAATATCAATATTATATTTTAAAATAACGTATTTGAGTCGACGATGTCTACTGAAAACGTTCCGGTTAACAGGCTATCATAAAAGTCAAATTGATTTATTTAATATAAATGAATTTATGGCTGGAGTCATAAAATGGCGAATTATGCCATTACGAGTTACCGTTCTTGAAATCTCACATGTTGGGTGTCTTTTATCGACGGCCGTTTACGACGAACATTATTGAGTTGCGAACAAAACATGTTACATGCAAAAGGAAGTCCCGCTATAACCAATTTGGGGGAAAATGAGAAGAAACAAGATTCATAAAGCGTCAAGTATTTTTATAGGGGGTGAGATTGTTGATGGAAGAGATTACTGGCATCAATTGAACTTCCGGTTCCTCCTGCAACCTGCGTCTTCTCCGGTGAAGGTCAAAAACATGGTGCGTAGTTTGAAATCGTAATATTTTTGTTTCCAGAATCAACATGTTCGTCGCTAAATTAGGTTTATACGAAACTCATATAACACGAACACAATCTAACTTGAAAGTTATGTCAATGGGAGTAAATAAAAAAATAGCCTATCTCTGTGTACAGTACCCCTTTAAATGCGTTAAGAAATCTAACCCTCATACCCTTATTCAACCAAACTTCCTGCTCTGAGATGTTCGTCGTAGCGATAAATTTACATAACGATACTACATGTACGCTAAAAGTGTTGTGTGTCTGTGGTGGACGTTTGTGCTAATAATATAGACCCTCGATCAATCCAGTTCTCATGTAGGTTCCTTTGTCGTAATGGCAATCAGGTTCATTTAAATGGTTAATGTTGACACAATGTAATCAATATTACTATTCCGAACACATCAACTGAATTATAATTTAATTTGACGAAGTTTTATTAATTATTTTATTAATTATTTTGAAAAATAAATTACTCCGGACTGGCCGTAGCATTCAACATCACATTCTCCGTAGGACAACAATTTCGAGTGGTCGATTTCTTTTGTGGCGACTCATGAAGAGTTCTCGATTTCTGGAACAAACAATATTTCAACAGGTTGTTGGTGTGTGATTTGTCATATGTCCCACTAAATGGGCTACTAACACTGGAATTATGTCATGAAATGGATAAAACACAGTTTTTTATCGATTCTTCGCGAATATTTTACATAAATACCAGGGGGGAGCAAATTTAACTAAAATTGGTCTAAAATCGCATAAAACTCTACTGATATCACTCATGTGACTGGGATTGATCTCAGTTAGTTCAAATAACAGTTTAACCTGTTTCAGAAGCTGTTTTAGTTGAAAAAAAATGTTTTATAAATTGCTGATCATCTATTTTGCAGAATACACAAAATTTCATAATTTCTAACTATTTCCTAATAGTCTGTCAACCAGCCCATTATCTAACCTATTCCATACCACTTATATTAGTCTACTGGAGCAACTTACTTCTATTATACTAAACTAGCTGAAACAGGCTCCCTTTGGGAGCCTATATTTAGCATCGGAGATACCTGTGGCCCCCTTTGTGGGACTTCGCAAACATTTTGATCTGAGACAGAGCCTTCATTTAGCGGCGGCCCCTGTGTGCGCTTCAAGCACATTTGGTCATTGAAACATTTTGATATATATATATTTTTTTTATATATTTTTTTTAAAGACTGAATTCCTTGCTCAATTCCTGTACAAATCCAATCAGCTCGGATTTTCGCCACACCTTGTCAGTTTGTTGGAGAACATCCATTCGGATGTGACAAGCAAAGTACTATATGACGGCCGCATGTCGCAAAGTTTCAAAATACTGCAATCTACTCGACAAGGTGGCGTTCTGTCACCTCTCTGCTATCTCGTCTTCATAGACGACCTACTTAACGAACTGGCAACTTCTCCATACGGACTAAGAATCTGCAATATCCCATGTGGCGCTCCTATATATTACTGCGGACGACATCGCTCTTCTGTCGCTATTGAAATTCGGTCTCGACTCCTTGTTGAACATATGTGTGAAATATAGCAGGCGGTGGCGATTCGAATTCTCCTCCACGAAGAGCAAAATTGTTGTATTCAACGAGAATAAAAACTCATATGACCGCTCGGGAAGGATATGGAGGTTGGGCAATTGTAACACGCAGGGGGTGGGGACTCAATTCCGGTAGCGATCGAGTGGTTTCATCCACGAGTCCCTGCGAGCCAAAAAGGGTTGAGTATTTTATTAAGTTTTTAGGAACGTGAGGTAAGCCTGGCTCAGTCGAGCTGCAGGTTTAATTTGCCAATGAAGTCTTTTGTTTTGCTGCCACCACCCTATTTTTGGGCAGTAAATAGGGAAACCACTTTATGACTACTCGATGAGTAGTGGTTGTATCTATTTAAATGCTGTTGCTCATTATTCAATGAGCAACAGTTTTTAAGAGTGTCACTCAATGAGTGACAGTTATGTAGATTCAGAGGTGTGTTGCTCATTAGTCAATGAGTAACTATTTTAAGAGTGTCGCTCAATGAGTAACGGTTATATGGTTTCAGAGTTTTGTTGCTCATTAGTCAACGAGTAACAGTTTAAAGAGTGTCGCTCATCAGTCGATGAGTGACGGTTAGATTCAAAGATTTGTTCTCATTAGTCAATGAGTAAAAGTTTAAAGAGTGTCGCTCATTAGTCAATGAGTGACAGTTTTGTTGATCGTTGCTCACTTTGTGAGTAACAGGTTTGTGTTGCTCGTTGCTCACTTTGTGAGCAACAGCGTTTGTTGCTCGTTACTCTGTGAGTAACAGCAATGGCAATGAGTTTATATCCTGACTAGTTACCTAGCAGTAAGTTCTCAGTCTCAATGTGCCTTGTGTTGCTCGTTTTTTGTTGCTCGTTACTCTGTGAGCAACAGCAATGGCAGTGAGTGTTTTCCCTAACAAGTTACCTTGTAGTAAATTTCAAGTGCTCAGTCTGCCAAGATTCTGATTTGTGCCAGCCTTTTATAGCACATTCTCAGACCTGGAGGATCAAGAAGCAGCCAACCAAATTACAGCAGAATGACCAACCAGAGTCTGAGATGGAAGGAACCAATCAAAAGCTGGGTAAAGTTTGGAAGGACCAGCATGCTTTATGATGTCCCCAAAATAGCTATTCAAGCATGGTTTAATGTTTACTTTTGTGACCTAGTTGTTTCTATTTTGGTGTACTTTCGTGTACGTATTTGAGCAGTTGTCTGAATCGAAAATAGGAGGAATGTGTACTGCTGACACGCATAGATGGGTGAAATAAGCCCAGATGTTTGGAATTGCCCCTGACAAGGTTATTCGGGCATGGTTTGATAGCTTATTTCGCAAGGTGAACCCCGCAACGAATTAATTACGTTGCTTCCGTGGACACCTATTTTCGCCGTAGTAAACACAACACAAGTCAGTTTAATGTTCTTTTAATCATTAAGGCCGTACAAATATTCTGAAAGGTGAATTTGATAACGAGGATACGATCTCAAAAGGTATCAATGATTGTTACCCGATTAATTCACTGTTTAGATGTATTTTGTCAGATATATTTGTACTCCGTTTTTGATCGAAAAGATGTTATGCCGGAATCGGAGCCGGAACGAGGTATACCGTTTGTCGGTAAACTGTTGAGAAAGAACACTCATTCAGTTGACTTGTATTGGTTGTCTGGCCTGAGTGATGTAGATGTTGACCCCTCCCCATGCGTGTCACACTACCCACACCTCCGAATTGCGTGCGTCCTCGCATGCGGACCACTCGGTTTTACGGCTACCACATTTTACCAACAAGGTAAACCGCCCTTTCACAGAATATCTGTCAACTATCAGCCCTCAGGCTATGTGCGACTCGTTGCTCTCCATGTCCCCATCCTGGACTTTATGAGCATCACATGCTGGTGGGAGCCATGATCCACTTAATACCAACAGCATATCTCTGCCAGATTCGCCTTTGCGAGGACATAAGTCCTTTATGCCACACACCCTGCCAACAACTTGGGCATATCTTTGATGCTCCGAGTTTTGACAGTTTTATCAATGAGACTTGCAACAAGCTCGTCTACACATTATGATTAAGTGAGAGGAAAGTTGTGGTGTTACACCACAGACTCATAGTCATGAGACTGCTGTTTGAAGTAGTTTTGATTTTCAGATGTGAATTATTCAGTTTTTATTGTTGTGGAAACCAAAGTTTCAGTTTGCAGGTTTTAGTACACCAAAGACCGGCCACAGGGGCCTACTCTTCTTCGATAAATCTTGGTCGTTCTTTAACGTGCCAAGGGTGTGAATTTCCCTTGACACGGCACAGCCATTAACGAGGGCTCGCCCATCCCTCGACATCTAGTCAAGACCCAACTCCTGCAAGTTGGATCCAGGGGTCGTGTTCGAAAATTAATTCTCAGGCCATCTGGGACTCGATGCTCCCCCAGATGGCCACCACTTCCCTTTACATTTTTATGAACAGTTGCAACAACAATTCTATACAATATTTATATTTTATTTTTAAGTTGTAACAATTCTATACAAGGTTTAATTTTCATTTTTATCCCCACTTGTGATTTGGCAGATAGGATTCTGCAAGAATTGCACAATCAAGGGAATTAATGAACAACATTTTTTTTTAAATTGTTTTTTTTATTTATTTATTTTATTAATATTATAAATGTGAATAAATTTCAACATCAAATGGCACATTTTATGTATAAACATCATTGGAAGGAAATCAATTCCTTTTGGTGGAGGCAACTCCTCTCCAGTTCATTTCCTTATCTTTCTTCTGTCTCTGTTCCATACAGAGCGGACGAAACCCTTAAACTTCCCCATTGTGTTATTTTGTCTATCATGAGGGGGGTCTTCTCTGGCCCTGTAATTTGGGACAATGTGGTTGTATGTGAGTAGAGGAACCACACTCAAAACAATTTGGTTTATTTTGATTGGACACTGTCGAAGTGTCAGGTTTAGTCCTCTTTTGAGTATTTTTTTAGATGTGTTATCTGAGACCCCATTGTAGTCAATGTGTTTTTGAGTTCAGCCAACTGCCCCTTGAGTTGCTGCATCTCATTGTGGTTTTTGTTTGAGTCTGTATCAGACCCAAATGGAGCGAGCATAACTCTTTGCTCCTTGTTTTTTCTGATTTGATAAATGCCTCAAACTCAACAGCATGCCGGATGGCATCATTGAGCGTGACAGGTATTGATTGTTTCACCCTCAATCTTATTTCTGGTTCATAAAGACCATCAATAAACTGTTCTTTTGCAAGAGTATCTCTGACCTCTAAAGGTGCAGATCTATACGCCAGATTAGCGAGCCGTCTTATATTCTGCCCCATCTCAGGCAGTTTTTCACCAGCCCTTTGGCGTCGCTCTCTGGGTTGAACCCTAAACAACTCGGTTTGGTTCGCTGCTGCGAACCTGTCTTCAATTGCAGAGATGAGAGCCTCATAGTCTCGCTCGAGCCCTGAGGGCATATCACCGAGAACTCCCTGTGCCATCCCTATGAGGGATACAGCCAGGTAAAGACCTTTCTCATGTTGCTTCCAACAATTAATTTGTGCACATGCTTCAAAATGAGCATGGTAGTCTAGCCATGACCCTGTACCATCATAGGTAGAAGGCATGACAGTGTGACGTTTTATTTGTTCACATGTAGGAGTATCCACTCCTCTGTGTATTGAACCATAGCTGTCCATGTTTGTTGGTTGTTCCCTATAGGAACGTTTTGGATGGGAAGGTGGTGTTACCTTCTCCATATTGGGAGCAGAATTTATGTGGGGCTTGCTTGCCGCTCTACAGTTTGTTTCATATGTCTCCCAGTTGTTATTGTGAGTTGCATTGCTACTCGTTTCATTGTATGAGTGAGTATGTGGTTCAGAAACCCTATTTTCCATACTACTTAGGCGATACCCAAGATTATGTTCAGGTTGAGTTTTCTGACCACCCTGTGGTTCTGAGTTATGTTTATCAAAGAGGCAATCTCCGGTAATTACAGAACTGGGTACAGGCAATCGTTTAAACTTTCCAGTCAGTGACTGAAAGTTGTCTTTTGGTTTGGAAAAAAATTCCATTGTCTGAGAGGGTGTAACACGTGACCGTGCCAGCCAATCATACTCACTTTCATCGTCAGCACCATCCTTGTTTCTTGAACAAGTATGTTGCTCAATGTCTTCACCTGACCTTTTAAATGGGGGTGGTGTTTGGTGGTGATATTCGTTTCCTTGCTTAACATCGGGAGTGGAAGAATACTCGTCGATGAGCAAGTAGCCATTGGCTTCGTCTCCATAATAAACTTCCTTAGGAGGTCTACTAAATTGTATCATTCCATCCTCATCATCAGAATTATCATCTGAGTCAAGATCATTTTGGTCAAGAACCTCCTGTTCTTGGTACAACGAGTTTCTTACATGTTTCATCTTTTCTGCGATGTCTGATAAATCAGACG
Organism: Siphonodentalium dalli; assembly: GCA_032622095.1. Classification (NCBI taxonomy): domain Eukaryota; kingdom Metazoa; phylum Mollusca; class Scaphopoda; order Gadilida; family Siphonodentaliidae; genus Siphonodentalium; species Siphonodentalium dalli. The sequence continues at coordinate 88,464,292 of CP136069.1, read as the reverse complement.
ACATTTTTGCAGCCATTTGTATCACTTAGACAAGTATGTACAAAAAGCAGTCCCAATTATTTAACGATGAATGTATGTAACACTCGTTCAGTTCAGTTTCATCAAAGAAAACAAGAAAACCAATTCCTGTCAGGTCAATTTCTAGGACGTCAATTGTATGATCAGAACAGTATTGACATGCACTTGAATATTCAGATGCATTAGCAAATCCAATAAGCCCAACGGGTTTAATCTGATCAAATTGATCGCTATCTTCTGACATTTGGTTTATTTATAATTTGAAATTTTTAGGTTTTTTCACCTTGATGTGGCAAAGTATTTTAATCCCACCGCTGCCACCAATTTTGTAACACGCAGGGGGTGGGGACTCAATTCCGGTATCGATCGAGTGGTTTCATCCACGAGTCCCTGCGAGCCAAAAAGGGTTGAGTATTTTATTAAGTTTTTAGGCACGTGAGGTAAGCCTGGCTCAGTCGAGCTGCAGGTTTAATTTGCCAATGAAGTCTTTTGTTTTGCTGCCACCACCCTATTTTTGGGCAGTAAATAGGGAAACCAGTTTATGACTACTCGATGAGTAGTGGTTGTATCTATTTAAATGCTGTTGCTCATTATTCAATGAGCAACAGTTTTTAAGAGTGTCACTCAATGAGTGACAGTTATGTAGATTCAGAGTTGTGTTGCTCATTAGTCAATGAGTAACTATTTTAAGAGTGTCGCTCAATGAGTAACGGTTATATGGTTTCAGAGTTTTGTTGCTCATTAGTCAACGAGTAACAGTTTAAAGAGTGTCGCTCATCAGTCGATGAGTGACGGTTAGATTCAAAGATTTGTTCTCATTAGTCAATGAGTAACAGTTTAAAGAGTGTCGCTCATTAGTCAATGAGTGACAGTTTTGTTGATCGTTGCTCACTTTGTGAGTAACAGGTTTGTGTTGCTCGTTGCTCACTTTGTGAGCAACAGCGTTTGTTGCTCGTTACTCTGTGAGTAACAGCGATGGCAATGAGTTTATATCCTGACTAGTTACCTAGCAGTAAGTTCTCAGTCTCAATGTGCCTTGTGTTGCTCGTTGCTCACTTTGTGAGTAACAGTTTTTGTTGCTCGTTACTCTGTGAGCAACAGCAATGGCAGTGAGTGTTTTCCCTAACAAGTTACCTTGTAGTAAATTTCAAGTGCTCAGTCTGCCAAGATTCTGATTTGTGCCAGCCTTTTATAGCACTTTCTCAGACCTGGAGGATCAAGAAGCAGCCAATCAAATTGCAGCAGAATGACCAACCAGAGTCTGAGATGGAAGGAACCAATCAGAAGCTGGGTAAAGTTTGGAAGGACCAGCATGCTTTATGATGTCCCCAAAATAGCTATTCAAGCATGGTTTAATGTTTACTTTTGTGACCTAGTTGTTTCTATTTTGGTGTACTTTCGTGTACGTATTTGATAAGTTGTCTCAATCGAAAATAGGAGGAATGTGTACTGCTGACACGCATAGATGGGTGAAATAAGCCCAGATGTTTGGAATTGCCCCTGACAAGGTTATTCGGGCATGGTTTGATAGATTATTTCGCAAGGTGAATCCCGCAACGAATTAATTACGTTGCTTCCGTGGACACCTATTTTCGCCGTAGTAAACACAACACAAGTCAGTTTAATGTTCTTTTAATCATTAAGGCCGTACAAATATTCTGAAAGGTGAATTTGATAACGAGGATACGATATCAAAAGGTATCAATGATTGTTACCCGATTAATTCACTGTTTAGATGTATTTTGTCAGATATATTTGTACTCCGTGTTTGATCGAAAAGATGTTATGCCGGAATCGGAGCCGGAACGAAGTATACCGTTTGTCGGTAAACTGTTGAGAAAGAACACTCATTCAGTTGACTTGTATTGGTTGTCTGGCCTGAGGGATGTAGATGTTGACCCCTCCCCATACGTGTCACACAATCAAACTATTCAGAACGTTACAGAATGTGCCCATCTTGGTTTAATTCAGGACAAGTTTGCGACGCAGGTCAATTCCGCCTCTTCTGTGTCGACAAAAATGAGGAATAACTTTTTCAATATCATGGGTAACAAACGTATGAAATCCACTACACCCATCACCATGACAAATGTCCTCAAAACTGTTGTTCTACCGAGAGCTCTCTACGGTGTCGAGGTGGTTCCTTTTGATCAAAGTTCCGCCATCACCATTATGAACAAAGCCGCCAGAACATGTCTCAAATACGCACAATCCCTCCCAAAACGAGCGTCAACTAGGCTATCGCTAGGTCTTCTTGGATTTCTACCAATTGAATATCAACTGCATATAAAAACACTTTGCTTTCTGGGACGTCTTATCCATCTACCGTTCGGCCATCAATTACCATTACGACTGTTTGTCCTGAAAGCACACCTGTACAGACTATACAATCGCTCCAGTGGTTATGTACAGGAAATGTTCTCCATATTAGCCAAATACGATCTTTTGAACTATTTGAACGACTACCTGGACATTGGGGTCTTCCCAAAACTGTCAACGTGGATAACTCTTGTGAAGGCAGCTGTCAGGGGGACGTTCATTTCCTCGTGGCAGATCAAAGTTTCGTCCGATCCATCCTTGCAAATTCTGTGGAAAGTTCACCCTAATCCCCTATCAAACTGGGCAGTCTGGAAACTTCTCCATGGAAACGCTCACATGTTGAAATATCTCAAAAACTTAGTACTGCTTCTCAACAGGACTACCTATGCCAACAATTTAGTGTGTTATCTCTGCAGCGAAGTGTACTCGAACGAAATCGACCACGCCATGTTCGTATGCTCTTCTCCAGCCGCACTCATTATTATAAACTATTTTTGGGAAGGGATTATCTCTCGTTTCGGCATACCCGAATATTTTCACCTTGCGTCGTTAGCCAGAGATGACCTGGTAGCAACCCTCCTCGGAAGTTCTCTGGAAACCCTAACAGAACACATATCTCACTGCCTCAAGGAACTAGTACTATATTCTGCGAAGTTCTTGTACGTTCTCAGCACAATGATAAGGAATGGCGTACAGCAACCCGTGTCACGTCCATTGTAATTATCTTCTCAACACCCACGCATGTTGTAACGACTAACTTTCATATCTGTTGGACAAATCAGATTTTCCTGCAACAAAAGCTGTAGTGAACATTCAAATGCATATATGCTTCACTCTCGTGGTTTCCAACACCTCTCCATACTTGTAGATAACGGCCCTCCACACTGGCCAGGGGAGCCCACTTTAATCCAACTGTATTTATATGTCATGTATATTGATCTCTCCTATACTTGGAGGTAATAAAGATATCTCTTGTGAGAGATCATCTGATGACATGCAAATAATTTACTGATTGGCTTGATGCACTGATGACAGATATTTTCTACCCATTGAAAGTCACATTAATGTTTGAGACAGTTTCTCGCTCTTTTTACATGCACACAATGATCTAGGCATTAGTTACATCAGGACAAGTTTACTTATATATGCAAACTTAGGTCAATGTACAGGATACACACAATTCCATTATTTCTAACCAGCCCATTATCTAGCAGTGTGTCTTAACACTTTTGTTAGTCTACTGGAGAAACCTCTGTTATAATAAATGACAAACAGTCACTAAGCCAGACTTGGATATTTAGGTGTTGTGAGAGTAACAGATCATATGAGTTGATAGACATGTAAATATTTCACTGATTGGCTTGATACACTGATGAACAGTGTGATGACAGTTATATTCTAGCCATTGATAGTCACATTATAGCTCTTTTTCCATGCACACCATGATCTTGGCTTTAGTTACATCAACACAAGTTTATTTATTTCAGTTTTCATTTCTCCAATCTACTTTCCGAAGGGTGTTTTTCAACCCACCGCCCCATATGCAACATGCCATATAGCTCAATGTCATCTCTACTAAGGCCCATATGAGGTCCCAGTAACATAAATATGGTGTGTTTTTGCAGTTATAAATTCTTATAATATGTTTTAAACTGTTACAAATGTCATATAAAGGCACAAAAGGTCTTTAGTAAAAAAATTGCATGAGGGTGTAAAAAACGCCCCCCCCTCGGGCCACCCACCACCCCGGCATACCTTCCGGCAATTTGTTTACTACCCCCCCCCCCCCCCCCTGTAAATACTGCCAATCGCATGTATATTAAATATTCTAAGTATAAACACCATATACAAAATCAGGGAATAGTCATTGCTACATCGACGTAAAATCAACTCATGTCTTCAAAAACAGTGTTTTGTATTAAATCATGGGATTATTTTGATTGATATCCACTATTTTCCCCGCTCCGAACACTGCTCCGAACTGTGTTTGTTCTCCGATTATCTGTATCCGATTACAGGTCGCGCTCCCAGTACATTTAAAATTAAGAACCTTTTTTGGCGCGATGTTTTAACTGCCTGGCGGAAGATTCTCGAAATTACTAATAAAATGAGCCCATAGACATTATGACTCAGACTATATATGGACCAATAACAATTTAACAATCAACGAAGATACGATAACTATGAACGAGTGGAGAGAGTAAGGGGTCAATTTTATGACCAATTACATTCAGTTGAATCAGTGATATCGAATTTTGGTGTATCGACAAACTTTGTTACACTACTAGGAATTAGAAGACAAGTAATGGCTCTTTCTCGTGATGTAAATTTACCTTTAAGAAAAGTTCATGGCCCGATAATTCCAAACAATATTGCATTACTGATTCGCCAAAACCGGAAATGAAGGTACATTTCATCATGGACAATATAGACCCCTCATCGTCATGCATTCGTAAATGGAACAACGATTTAAGCATGAACCTCCCATGGAAGCAAATACTATCGAGCCCTTTCAAACTACTACCAGATATACTAAATTCCACTGGTTCCAATACTGTATAATAATTAGGATCATTGGAACGAATAAACTATACTGAAAACATGCATGCGCGTAGTAACAGATGGATCATGCAAAAGATGCCATGCAAAAGACGAAACTATTATTCACGTTATCTACGATTGTCCCATGGTAAAGTCTTTTTTTCAAAATCCGGTATATATATCTCTACATCAAAGGAAAGTTTTCTCCTACCACCACATTATGCAACAAACAACTAAATAACTACCACATTGATCACACTATTGAAGTACTTTATTTATAAAACAAAGTTCACCCCGGATGTCATGCCTTTAAAGTCACTTATTTTTGGAAATTAAGAATATATGTAGAATTGAACGGATTATAGCTCTTAACAACGACTATATTTACGAATTCGACTATTAGTGGTATCCAGTTGTGAAGGCAGTCAACGAACTGTAGTAATCATATTTATCACATAATTTGCCCATAAAAGCAGTTTCATAATTATCGATAAGAGACACGTTTAATATTAGCGCGTGCGATGACGTCACATCGTTCTTCAAATGACTTGCGATCGCTGCGGTTTTTATCGTTGTTTTCGATGGATATTTCGCATTGCTTCGCATTTATTTGATCATGTGATAAAAAGTATCTCACACTCGTCCTATTTTATACGTAATTTATCAACCTCGTCCACTAAATTCTATTTGAGCCTCGGTAAACCTCGGCTCAAATCGAATTTAGTGAACTCGGTTGATAAATTTCGTATAAAATAGAAACTCATGTGAGATCCTCTATGTATAGTGTACGAATGAACCAGTGTCTGCCGCTAGATTGTTTTGCTTACAACAAGAACATGATAACGTACAATACTTTATCACATAATTTGGCCATAAAAGCAGTTTCATAATTATCGGTAATAGACACGTTTAATATCAGCGCGTGCGATGACGTCACGGCGTTCTTCAAATAACTTGCGATCGCTGTAGTTTATGATTGTTGTTTTCGATGAATATTTCGCGTTGCTTCGGGTTTATTTGATCATGTGATAAAAGGTATCTCACACTCGTCCTATATTATACGTAATTTATCAACCTCGTCCTCTAAATTCTATTTGAGCCTCGGTAAACCTCGGCTCAAATCGAATTTAGTGAACTCGGTTGATAAATTCCGTATAAAATAGAAACTCATGTGAGATCCTCTATATATTTACTTTAACTTACTTTTTGATTTACTTTCCTTCACGTCATTACAGGCAACGCATGAGAATCGTCCACTAAGTTAACTGTTAAAAGAGCATACCACACACGCGAATTTATCGTGAAAACAAATGAGAACCCCCACCCCCACCACCATTCATCCAATCCCTTCTATATATTTCTTATTGATACTTCTGATTGACATTATCATGTTAACGTATGAATAGTGTGTCAATATACTTTATGTATGCATGATTATATGTTTTTGTATCTTCAAGTTAATATTGTTTTTTTTTTAAAATAAAGTTATTTAAAAAAAAAAATATATAATGTACCGGTATGTTAAAGGTACGGTTGGCCTTAATTGTCGAAAATATTCATATTTGTTCCAAACACCGTAAACAGAAAAACATTAAAACGCATACAGTTTCGTTCATATATACCATGACCATCGCGTAAACAACATGTCATCATAAAGATCTACTATATTTTACCTAAGCAAGAGCCTGATTGTGTTACAGAAGACAGCACACTGCTACTGGTTAATCACACACAAATTGTATAAACGCTCTTTATTAGTTCCATATCAGGAATTCACCAACAAAGAACACTCTTTATGTTTACCATCATAATATAAACAAAAACCAGAAAAGTAACTTTTATGCTATTGTTTACATAACATTGGTCAAAAATATGACAATAACATACTGTTTATGTGATATTTCTTATTTGTATACGGACAATGTCTGTCTACATTTTGATGTTCTTTCTGGTTGTGGCGGTTTTTGACGGGTGGAAATATTTTCACAGGATAGCCAAGGCCAACCGTACCTTTAATAAAGAGTTCAATTGAGTTGAAAATGTTTATTATTTTTCAAACTCTGGAAGAAAACAAAAACTGTTACTGTTTTGATATATACTTATTGACGATCGAATAGGGAATTATAAAACATATAAGAAACGTTCATGGCCCGATAATTTCAACAATATTTCATTACTGATTCGCCAAAAACCGTGACCAGTCCGATGTAATGAATTGAATGCTTTAATGAACTCAATCGTGAGTTAACACGCATTATATAGAGTTGACAAACATATTTACACTATTTACATATAATATAATACATTATCACCATCATCGTCACCATTATTATTATTATCATCATCATCATCTTCATCGTCGTCATCGCAATCACCATCAACAACAACAACAACAACAACACCATCATTAACAATAACAGCACTGGTCATATACATCATATTAATTATCATCATCGTTATTTCGCATCGACGACTCACTACTATTCGATCTTACTCAGTCCTATCTTAGTCACAATGCCTAAGCCTTTCTGGATTTCTGGATTGTGGGACGCTAATAGTATGTAGAATTTCCATCTAGCAGGTTCCTCCCAGAACCATCGTGGTATATATTTCTGCCTGGCCCCAACTAAGATTGTGCAAACGGATATGATATGGTATTCGTCATTTGCGTCTGTCTGCCCACATAACGTACAGTTTTTACCACGCTTGCTTGCTTTTCCCCACCTGCTAGTTTCGACTCCTAGTCTATGATTGGCTGTCCTCAATCTCATAATGTTGTGTGACAAATCGCGAGGTAAATTCGTAAAATACGTCTCAAAACCAAATTCCTTTTTAAAGTTCCGATAGAATCGACCGCGTGATGAACTATCGATGTCCACCCACCATTTTTGGATAAATTGGTCTTTAAACCTATTCTCAATATATCTAATATCAAAACAGGAAATACATTGTGCATCCCATACGTGGTTTTGTCCAGAAGAGTCGATTAACCCCTTAATGCACGAAATCCACGTTACTCGCTTATTAGTTTTCGCAGAATCTTTGAGGTGCAATAACAAATGATACAGCTTTTGCACAACTTGGGAGCATTTGCCATCAAGAATTCGCCTCCAGTAGTTCAGCATACGCATTTTACATTTAATGCTCAGGGGATATCTACCAATTTCACCATAGACCATGTATGTGGGGGTACTTCTTTTCATCCTCAGAACCTGCTTATAAAATCCCAGGACTAGACTGTCTAACTCATACAATTGTTCCATTGCCCAAACCTCGCTACAGTACGTAGTAATTGGTTCAATTGTTTTATCAAATAAGGTGAGAACTAGGTCGTTACTTAACTTTAATTTTTCTGTTTGACTTACGAAACTATATATGGCTTTCTTGCCGACAGATGCAATTTTCTTTACCGCTTGGCAGAACCTTCCGTTATGGTAAAAATCAATCCCCAAATAAGTCATGGTATCAACGTAATCAATATAATTGTCATAGAGAGTCAATAGTTCCCTGTTGTCACCCTTGCGGTTACTGAATACCATTGCTTTAGTTTTGTCTACATTTATCGTCAGTTTCCAAGCTGATGCGTAATCGGCGAATGCATTCAACGCTCGCTGCATACTTGTGTGGTCTTCAGCCAGTATAATCGTATCATCGGCATACAATACGCACATTATTTTCATATACTCTCCGAATGTATCGAGAAACGCGTCGTTTATGAATTTTAAGCCGTCAATGGCACAGTTATCAAGAAATGATTCTAAGTCGTTAAGATACATGGAGAACAGCAAAGGCGACAGGGTTTCACCTTGCCTTACCCCCATATTACAAGTAAAAAATTCTGATCGGTAGCATCCTTGTACAACGCATGATTTGATGTTTCCATACATACTACGTATTACATTAAGAATTCTGCCATTAATATTTGCTGTCATCATTTTAACCCAAAGGCCGTCACGCCATACCGTGTCAAATGCTTTTTTAAAGTCAATGAAACAACAATACAATTTTTTTCCTCTTGAAAGATATATGTCGATTATGCACTTGAGAATAAAAACATTGTCAACAGTTGAGTGATTTTTCCTGAAGCCTGTCTGAAATTCAGAAATGGTTTCGCATTGGTCGCAAAATTCAACTAAGCGCTTATTCAAAATCGATGTAAACATTTTCCCCATTATACTAAGGAGGGTGATTCCGCGATACGAGTCTGGGTTTGACCGTTTCCCTTTCTTTTTAAAAATAGGTTGAATCAAGCCCTCCGTCCATCGCTCTGGGAAGATACCGTTTCTGAATACGGTGTTGAAGAGTTTCAAGTATATGTCAATCATCAGGTGTTTAGTAGCTATAATATATTCGGCTAGTATGTTATCAGATCCGGGAGATTTCCCGCTCTTAAGTCGGTCAATGGCACTCAGAATTTCACCTCGGGTAAAGTTAACATTCAGTAAGCTGTCATCATTTTCGTCATACATCTGGTTTAAGAGGGGCTCAAAATCTTCATCAGTATCACCAGGTTCATTAATTTTTTGGAAATGCGTATAAAATTCATTTAATGGTACATCGCTGACAAAATCTCGTTCAGTATTGTTCCTATTTATCTGCTTGATAGTACTCCAAAATAGCTTTGGGCTTTTACACGCTCTTCTTAACGAATCGTTCCGATTTCTCTCCTGTCAATTAGTGCCTTGTATTCTTTCCCGACGCGTTTCAATGCTAATTTATTAGTTTGAGAGGTTTGTTTTTTACATTGCCGTTTAGCTCTTTTAAATGCCCTTCTCATATTGGCGCATTCGCTATCAAACCACTCTGAGCCTTTTTCAGCTCTTCGAGCGCCATTATTGCGGCGCATTCCGAACGTGGTGGTAGCCGTCATAAGTAATTTGTCTTCTATGTCGCAACACAGACGGTCGATGTCCCTTTGAGTCGTTAAGTTATTCGCCAGGCAAAGCATTGCATCTATGGGTATATTACAAAAATTCTTAACAAAATCGTCTGTCTTTTCACTATCCCATCGGCGTGGCTTAGGATCTAGTGGGATCATAAATTCGTTAGAAGTGGTATGCGTGTTGTCTTCTGGATTTACTAAAAGTTCCATTGTAAGTCCACGGTGTATATCTGAGTAAAAACTGCTAAAGTTATTCACATGAAAATCGATTACTTTATCCCACATGTCGTGGCTCACCAGCACATAATCGATCAGACTACTATTGCTGCTTGTAACGCAACCAACCCCTTTGTCACTTCCTAACCGGCCATTCGCGATTGCTACCTTAATATTGTCACACATATCAACAAGTCTATATCCGTATGAATTAGGTTTACCTTTGTCTTGTGTAGCTCCGGGACCGGGATCGAAATCTGATCGCCACCCGCAGATATCATCGTTCAGGTTATTTCCCTCCCCCAGTATGTGTTCCGCGCCAATTAAATAATCAGTCGGAGTAAAATCTTTGAGATTTGCGGTTCTAGCATTGACGTCGCCCAAAAGAATTACAGAAGCATCCAAACGCAGTTCTCGCAGTTCGGCCTCTATCTCAGTTTGCCAGCTATCGTTCACGTATCGCGTGTTTACTGGAGGGATATATAGGGCACCAATAAGTATGTCTCTATCTGTCCCAGTAAATTTCGAAGCTAATCTAAACCATGTGACAAGAGAAGACTTTGAGTTTATCAATTTTACGTATTTGTCAATACTGTGTTTCACCGCAACTATGATACCCCCGGATACACATCCACTCATCTCCCTCCCATTGGTCGGATATACTGTAAAACCTGGAATTAAAACTTTCACACCATTAAGTGTTTTCGTTTCTGAGAAACATAGTATATCATGTTTGTCGATAAATGTTTGAAATTCCGGATATTTCAAACGTTTTTCTAGTCCGCACACGTTTATGGCCAACACCCGCAATGTCCCTTTTCTACCTTCACATTCACCGCCGCCCACTCCATCGTCATCATCATCGTTATCATCATCATCATCATCGCCACCATCATCTTCATCACCATCGTCATCATCATCATCGTCATCATCACCATCATCATCATCATTATCGTCACCATCGTCATCGTCGTCGTGATCATCATCATCATAATCATCATCCTGGACATCCTCGTCATCACCATCATCATCTCTACAGTTATCATCACCATGCTCGTCGTCGTCATTATCACCATTGTCGTCATCGTATTCTACATCTACATCCTCATCATTTTCATTGCCGTGATTATCATCGTCATCGTCATCATTCTCATCGAAAATGCAACACAAAATGTCTTTAGATGTAGGATAATATGTACAGGTACATAATCAGGTAGAGTCGGTCTTTTGTTTGCTTGTTTTCACTGGGGAGGGTGTTAATTCTATGGGTCTTTTCTTGGCACCACTTTTGGCACGCTCAGCTGCATCGACGAAGGAAGTTGCCAGCTTGTCCTTCCCCTCCGGACTCAGGTGGAGTCCGCTAGGTTCGTCCTTCTCGAATAACGTTTTTACGATGTTGCTGCCATTTTTCAGGTACTCCGTAGTGTCAACAAATTCATAGTTCATATCGTCACATGTTCCCAAATAATTCAGAATTTCCTAAGCTTACTAGGCAAACTTAAATAAAGAGAAATGAAAAATACTTGCAATGACTATCATTACTATCACGATAGTTACTGGACATAAAGTCGCAGAAAATAAGTTTTCAATCGAATTTCTAAATGGTATCACTGCAGTGAAAGCGAAGTGAATTATAAAACAAAACTCAGATTATTCAAAGATGCCCCGTGACCAGTCCGATTTAATGTCAAATAATTAATAATTTCCTAAGCTTACTAGGAAAACTTTAAAAAAGTAAAATGTCCCATTTGATGCCAAATAATTCAGAATTTCCTAAGCTTAATAGGCAAAACTTAAAGAAAGAAAAAAAATTAAAAATACTTGCAATGACTATCATTATTATCACCACAATTATTGGATATAAAGCCCCAGAAAATAAGGCTTCAATCGAATTATGGTATCACTGAAAGCGAAGTGAAAGTGGTGAAAGTATTTAAAATACCTAGACAAACACATCTCAATTTAACCCATTCAACACAATAAACGGGGCATAACTCACAATAGTAGAGCGGACAAACTCAAAAAGCTCACTAGAAGTAGGAGTTTAGTCCATCGGCACCACACACGGGCTTGTGATACATCATTTTGAAGGTTATGACATTCCGCATCGGATAGGACCCGGTGTGAAATATACAATTGATGCAAAAGATGATTTTTAGCTGATTAAGTGCCAAAATTCAGCAAAAATCCCTGTTTTTGAAAAAATCGGCAAAATGAGAAATAAAAGTATAGAAACGCGAACATTTTGCTGTAAAATATTGTAGTCTACATATCTCTAGATATTTACTATGATATTGGTACGATTTCTCTGATATAATGAAGATTTTTTTTTATTTATTGTAAAAATTGACAAAACAGCGCAATTTTTCATTTATTTTGCCTCACTTAATGGGCGATAGATCAATATTGTTCTGACCGGGGATATCATATATAGTCTAGAAAAGTGCGTATATATATACCGCATACGACAGTATGCTGATTATGTCATCATATTTAACACGTGATGTGTTATGTAACCCTCACCCCAAAATTCAGCAAAAACTCACTGTTTTAGGGAAATGCGGCACAAATGAACACAAAAGAACAGGTATTCGGGATATGTTTGTGCTACGATATAGCTGGTTACACACTTATACATACAAAGTAATGCAATGCCATGATTGCGGTGATAGATGTGAAAATGTCTTAAATTTACGTGGAATATAGACATAAAATCATTCATTTTTAGTTGTTTCGTCCCTCATAATAGGCGACTATTCAGTATTGCATTGAATGAAGATCCCGTATATAATATAGAAACTTGTGGAAATATATACTGCATATGATTGTAGGATAAGGATGTCATTCTTTTCCATAGATGTTATGTGGTGGTAGATTGTGTCACCCCCACCCCAAATTTCAGAAGAAACAAAATCAGTTATAGAAATTTCGGTATGGCAGAATACAAAAGCACAACTCCGATTATTTTGTGCTATTATATTTAAGTGTACCCACTTCGAGATATACATTATTATAACGCCATGGTATAATTTACAGATGGCAACATTTCGGAGTTTTCTGATGAAAGTAGACCGAAAATCGTGAAATATAAACTTGTTTTGCCCATCTAGATGGGTGATAATTCAATTCCATTTTGAACAATAATCCAGGACAAACTCTCAAGTGTTGACGAGACACATAATGCATATGAATGTTTTCGGATTGTATCATCTTCTGTAATATTTGTTTGGTTACATTATTGCACCCATCGCCCCAACAGTACAATACATTGCAAGATGAGACAAACAGGGAATATTCCTATACACATTTGTGCATTATACACATACCTTATCAAGCTGAGTCGTTTGTTACCTACTTGAGTTGAAGAAATTACATCATTGTATATGTTTACTTCGCATAATATAGCTTCACAGTTGTATAAGATATACATATTTGGAGGTTTAGTGTTTGTTAATAACCAGGTCCAGTCACAGTACATGCATGTAACTTGTAACACGTGTTGCCATTACCAACGAACCAACCAACCGTTTATACGTTTTGTGTCAAATGTGCAGCATTGCGAAATGTGTATCAGAGGGGTGTCCAATCTTTATATCAATCGACGAACATGTGCTCAGGGAACTTTTGTTAAATTCTTCAGTTGCGGTGACCAGTATGATCCAGATATATAACGGCTCACTGTACAACAAGCATGAGTGGGCTCTCTTGGTGAGAGCATAAGACGTGCAGTTGAATTAGAGGCTTTTGCCAAGTCTGAAAAACATAGGGCTAAACACTATGCTAGGGTAGTAAATGAAGCAGACACAACACAAAGCAAAAATATAGAGTTTGAAGAACTAAAAAAGATAAGAGATGAACTGAAGCCCCAAACTGGTTCTAATAGGAAAGCTCAAAATAGTTCACAACCGTCCGAGACATCACAGTCGATCTCTGACAAAGCAAAAATGTAGAGTTAGAAGAACTAAAAAAGATAAGAGGTGAACTGAAGCCCCAAACTGGTTCTAATGGGAAAGCTCAAAATAGCTCAAAACCGTCCGAGACATCACAGTCCATCTCTGAGATGAAGGACTGTTCAAGGACATAAAACAAATATTGACTGATGTGAAGAGGTGTAAAGGGGAGATTAACAAAGAATGACAAACTTGGAGAACCAAAACAAGGAGAAAAAGGGCAACACAAATGAGTCCTGGAGGGACTGTCGTGACGATAGACAACGGAGACATAATTATAATGATAATCCTGATTATAACACGAACGAATACAAAGAACGCACCAGACGCAGAACTTCTCACAATCCACGCGACATGTGCCATAATGCATATCGTGGTAGTGGAGACCAGCAAAACACAAGTGGACATCGTAACTCCAACGAGTTTGTTAGATACAGCTCTTCTGAAGAGGAGAGCTCTATTTAGATTGCAATCTGTATGGGCAGCCAGTGAGGTTTCTGATTGGTACTGGATCAACAGTATCCATGCTCTCAAGAAACTGTATGACTACTTATCGGAAGATAAATATCATAGGTTACATAAATGATGTAGCACACGAGCTGCTGATCATTGAGTCCAACGAAACGAACAAGGAGGCATACCGAGTTGTATCATCTGACTAATCGGAAACTCTGCCAGAGATAGTATCTTCTCGTCACTTGTCAGAGCACACCAACACAAATTCCCCAGAAGGAATTGGAACTATTGAAACTGATAATCACGAGCCCACTTATACCTCAATAAGCAGCATGGATCAGGCACCAGCTATGGTAGAGAACACAGATATTGGCAGAATATGCCATATGTTACTCCTGGAAGGTCTGGAAATTCACAAATGCTCAGAAAGCTTAACGAACCTATTATGGGTCTATATGATCACATGACAATTCAGCAGTACTTTCTGCTACCATATAAGCAATGAGGATGGGTTTCAAAGAGCTGAACCAAAACCACCATATCCTGAAGTGAAACCAAATGCACAGGAGAAATATATTCTTCCTGACACATTGGCAACATGGTCAGTTAAATTCGACATGTAATGACCAAGGCCTTGGAGATATTACGGCATCTGTTCATCATGATATTCCAAGAAATATGGCCCAACCCCAAAACGGCACCATGGTACCCCAAGGGGGATTCAAGGACGATATATAGAATTAAAGAACATCGCAAGGTTGATGACAAGGCTCGATTTGATGGCTGTGACCAAGAAGATCGTGACGCATTAAAACCCCAAATACTGTGGGAAGGTCCACATAGGGCAAAGTCGTGGATGATGACTCCCAGATAGGAGAGCCAAAGAAATACAGAATATATACTGGTTGTACAGTACCGTTGATGTAAAACAAATATTCTATTATATGATTAAAGGGAAGTGGCAGCCATGGGGGGTGGCATCAAGTCCCGTGTGGCTGCAGGTTCATTCCAAACACGACCCCTTGGCTCAACATGCAGGGTTGAGCCACGCATAGATGTGGTGAGATCGCGAGCTCACCTTAATGGCTGTGTCGTCTCGTGGGTAGTTCATGCCCATTGGTCGCTAAAAACCCTCTATGTGTATCGAAGAATAGTAGGCTATGCGACCGCATTGGAGAAGATTTCTGCACCCAGATACAAACAAATTTTGGCTTCCATCGGTTCCAGGTTGCAGACGACCTACGGTGTAAAGGAAGTCGTACCAACGACCCGTTTGGGAAAAGTAACGGCGTGGTCACCGCTGCTGAAGAATTTAACAAAAGTTCACTAAGCACAGGTTCGTCGATTGATATAAAGATTGGACACCCCTCTGATATACACATTTCGCAATGCTGCATATTTGACACAAAACGTCTAAACGGTTGTTTGATCTTGTACGGTCATGTGAGTCATGTGATTCCGTTGGTAATGGCAACACACGTTACAAGTTACATGTACTGTGGCTGAACCTGGTTATTAACAATCACTAAACCTTCCAATACGTATACTCGTATACAACTGCGAAGCTATATTATGCGAAGTAAACATATACAATGATGTAATTTCTTCAACTCAAGTAACTATCAAAAGCCTCAGCTTGATAAGGTATGTGTATAATGCATAAATGTGTATAGGAATATTCCGTGTTTGTCTCATCTTGCAATGTATTGAATTGTTGTGGCGATGGGTGCAATAACGTAACCAAACAAATGCGACAGAAGGTGATACAATCCGAAAACATTCATATGCATTATGTGTCCCGTCAACTCTTGAGCGTTTGTCCTGGATTATTGTTCAAAATGGAATTGAATTATCACCCATGTATATAGAGGGGCAAAACAAGTTTATATTTCACGATTTTCGGTCTACTTTCATCAGAAAACTCCGAAATGTTGCCATCTGTAAATTATACCATGACGTTATCATAATGTATATCTCGAAGTGGGTACACTTCAATATAATAGCACAAAATAATCGGAGTTGTGCTTTTGTATTCTGTCATACCGAAATTTCTAAAACTGATTTTGTTTCTTCTGAATTTTGGGGTGGGGGTAACACAATCTACCACCACATAGCATATATGGCAAAGAATGACATCCTTACCCTACAATCATATGCAGTATATATTTCCACAAGTTTCTATATTATATACGGGATTTTCATTCAATGCAATACTGAATAATCGCCTATTATGAGGGGCGAAACAACTGAAAATGAATGATTTTTTGTCTATTTTCCACGTAAATTTAAGAATGTTTTACATCTATCACCGCAATCATGGCATTGCATTACTTTGTATTTATAAGTGTGGAACCTGCTATATCGCTATGACATCTACAACTCTGCAGCGATAAAATAATTCCGGTCGCCAAATTATCTGAGTTTAAACAATTTTTCACACTTTGAATATTTCCGAGTGACTCGTCGCCGTATTGGTCGCTATTATGTTTCTGTGCATCCTTGGAAGGAAAACGGTGTTCTAAATAGATAAGTGCATGTGTTCTGACATACTTAGTTTTGACTCTTGAGAATGCCTGTTTCCTTCACAGAATGCCTAGAAACAAAATGGCGACCTATATGGCGACGAGTCACTCGTAAATATATGTAAAAAATGTTTTAAACTATGTTAACTTGGCAAAAAGAATGTTTTCAACTCTGGAAGGTTGTATACCAGGGAGTTATTTATAGTAAACAGGCGACATATATGCCGCCTTTTTAGGTGAGTGTGTCTATTTGTGAAATAACCGTGCGCTCACGTGTGTATATCGCGAAAATCAACAAAATCAGCCGAAGTAATACGATAACAAAAGCTCATAATTGAGAACGCTCTTTACTACATACCAATTTTGGACAAAGCATGCATGGACGCATAGCGAGCGGGTGTAGTTTTGTCACACAAAACAATATATACTATAAAGAGCGTTCCAATTATTATAGACTTCAAATTATTGGAGATTAGAGTCTGGATGACAGACGTGTTAAAACGCCATAATTTGACAGTCGATATATGGTAATCAATCCCCTATTAATTATGGCCGCATGAGTCAAATATAATTATGTTCTGGTACATTGAAAAAACAGAGTCGGGTTGACATGTTTAACTTTGCGTGTAGGCAGGTGTAGGTGTTTATTTTCTAACACCGCGTAGATAGTAAATATATCGTTTAGGTTTTGTGTGTAGATGTTTATTGCAATATGTTTAGGTATATATGGTGTTTAGTTTCCAATGTGTATGTAACTATCAGGGCAGATCACATGTTTATAGTTTAATATATAAGTATGTCAGCCAGACTGAATTTTGTGACGTATATATAACACATATATATAATTTCATGAGGCGCTATATTAAAATACCGATTGTTTGTATGGAATTAAACATGGTGTTTAGGTTTAGTCGAAACAATAAATGGACCCATGATAACACTTATTGTTATACATGTTCTGCTCGCTTGAATATTTGCCCTATATACGAGCTCAAAGCGATATGGCCATTTTATTGTCGGGTGCCGACCAGCATTGGGGTTCGCTGTGTCAGGCAGTAGATAGAAAAGGATTTCATTTGCACACATTAGAAAAGGATTTCATTTACACACACTGATTACACTCATATTGAAAACAGGATGAATGTATTCCAGTGTGAAAGGAATGACTCCCGAGTTTTCTGTGAATTAATAACCAACCACAAAATTATACATACTATATACTATACATAATAGTATTAAGCTGACTTCTGAATTTCTTGTGTTTCAGGTATCCATGACATGGATATACGAATATGGTGTCTCTCTAAAAAAAATTGAAAGTGTCAATGACACTGTAGCTCAACTTAGAAAGGGAATAATTTAATGTATTACACTCAATGGAGCGATTAGGAATGCAGAAAGTTGAAAATTCTAAGTAATACTAGATTATCAACATGAAGAGAGATATATATATATAAGTAAAATCCAAGATGGTTGCTGGCGGCTATATTTTCCAATAAAATTCAAAAACATTTGATAGCTTCCATCTAGTAAGATCAATATCAAGATTAATATGAAGTCTGGATATGATCGGATGAGGGAGGTGGACTGTAGGGTGTGCCAAAGGATTTAGTCATGCAAAGAGTAAAATCCAAGATGGCTGACAGTGGACACGTTTTAAGGCCAAATGCCCCTAAAATGACTCGTTTCCTACGTCCCAATGTCAACAGCCATGACAAATTTCATGATGATCCGACTAAAGGTACTAATACGACATGTAGCCCGTGCCAAAGGATTTAGTCATGCAAAGAGTAAAATACAAGATGGCTGCTGGCGGCCAGGATTTTTGGCCGAATGACCTAAAAATGACTCGTCCCCATCTACAAAGGTACGACCTGTAGCCTGTGTGAAAGGATTTAGTCATGCAAAGAGTAAAATCCAAGATGGCTGCCAGCGGCCATGTTTTCTGACCGAACGACCCCAAAATTACTCGTTCTTACAGGGTGGGGGTAGTAAAAAATTAGCAGGAAGGTATGCCGTTTTTTTTGCATCTGGCATTTTCGGGGACCAACCACCCCCAAACCTGCAAAAAAAATCCAAATTTTTTGACACCCCCCCCCCCCCCCCCAAATTTAACAAAAATTGGTCTAAAATCGCATAAAACTCTACTGATATCACTCATGTGACTGGGATTGATCTCAGTTAGTTCAAACAGTTTAACCTGTTTCAGAAGCTGTTTTAATTGAAAAAAAATGTTTTATAAATTGCTGATCATCTGTAAACCTAGGTCATTGTGCAGAATACACAAAATTTCATAATTTCTAACTATTTCCTAATTAGTCTGTCAACAAGCCCATTATCTAACATATTCCATACCACTTATATTAGTCTACTGGAGCAACTTTCTTCTATTATACTAGACTAGCTGAAACAGGCTCCCTTTGGGAGCCTATATTCAGCATCGGAGATACCTGTGGCCCCCTTTGTGGAACTTCGCAAACATTTTGATCTGAGACAGAGCCTTCATTTAGCGGCGGCCCCTTTGTGCGCTTCAAGCACATTTGGTCATTGAAACATTTTGATATATATATATTGTTTTAATATATTTTTTTTTAAATTGAATTCCTTGCTCAATTTAACAAAACCAATTTTATTTAAATTTTTTTTAATAATTTTTTTTTGAAAAACTAACACCATTAGAACATCCGCCAGGGTACCCAGAGTCACCACACCGAATTTGGTTGAACTCGGTCCATGGGTCTGAGAGAAAAACCTGGACATGTCTTACTCGTTTATATATATATAGATGACAAGCAGTCACAGCACTATACCAGACTTGGATACGTTCGGTCTAGTGAGAGATCATCTGATGACATGCATATAACTGATTGGCTTGATGCACGGATGACAGATATTTTCTACCCACTGATAGTCACATTAATGTTTGAGACAGTTGCTCGCTCTTTTTACATGCACACAATGATCTAGGCATTAGTTACATCAGGAAAGTTTACTTATATATGCAAACTTTGGTCAATGTACAGGATACACACAATTACATTATTTCTAACCATTTCCCGATTAGCCCATTATCTAGCAGTATGCCTTAACACTTTTGTTAGTCTACTGGAGCAACCTCTGTTATAATAAATGACAAACAGTCACTATGCCAGACTTGGATATTTTAGGTGTTGTGAGAGTAACAGATATGAGTTGATAGACATCTAATTATTTCACTGATTGGCTTGATGCACTGATGGACAGTGTGATGACAGTTATATTCTAGCCATTGATAGTCACATTAATGTTTGAGACAGTTGCTCGCTCTTTTTCCATGCACACAATGATCTTGGATTTAGTTACATCAAGACAAGTTTATTTATTTCAGTTTTCATTTCTCCAATCTACTTTCCGAAGGGTGTCGGGAAGGAATGTTTTTCAACCCACCGCCCCATAGATAGATAGATAGTTTAATGACATAACGCGTCCACACGAGACCGATGTCAAAATAACAAATATATATAACAACTAGCAGGTGGACCCGACTTCGTCCGGGCTGTTTCCCCACTGCTTTTCGGCGAATTGCGCGATTTGACCTTGAATTGTCCGGGCTGTTTCCCCTCTGCTTTTCGGCGAATTGCGCGATTTGACGATTTTCCCCTCTGTTTTTCGGCGAATTGCTTCGTCCGGCTGTAGCAGGTGGACCCGACTTCGTCCGGACTGTTTCCCCTCTGATTTTCGGCGAATTGCGCAATTTGACCTTGAATTGTCCATTATGAAGGTCAAGGTTAGGTGGGGTCACGATTTGACCCGCCCAAAACACTGCCCGGACAAAAGTACCCGACAAAAGTACCCGTGGAAATCCATCCGGTTTTACCCGATTTGACCTCGAATTGATCATTTTGAAGGTCAAGGTCAGGTCGGGGTCACTACTCGACCCGTCCAAAACAGTGGACAAAAGTAACCCCACGTATCAAATTTCGTCGAAATCCCATCAAAATTCGCGATATAACCTTGAATCGACCCGATTTCAAGGTCACGTCGCACGGACAAACGAACAGGCTTACGACACTCCCCATACGAAAGTATCCCCAGACACTAATTTTCATCGAAATCCCGTGATACTCGGGCGTTCGACCTTGAAATGAACCGATTTCAAGGTCAAGGTCACGTCGCACGGGCAAATGAACAGGCCCATGCCACTCCATGGCCGAAAGTACCCCCACATACCAAGTTTCATCGAAATCGGCTCGGCAGTTTTCGAGTCCATCGCGAACAGACAGACACACAGACAGACACACAGATTTCCCAAAATATATAATAGACTAGCCGATGAGCCCGACGTTGTCCGGGCTATTCAAAAACCAAATTTCAAGTCGATAGCTCCACCCGTTTCCGAGATCTGGTCTGCGCATGCGCGAAGCTGGCGTTGCACGGGCTCGGCGACCCGATAAAATTCTTATCCGGGGCAAGATACATTCACATAGCAAATTTCAAGTCGATAGCTCCACCCGTTTCCGAGATCTGGTCTGCGCATGCGCGAAGCTGGCGTCGCACGGGCTCGGCGACCCGATAAAATTCGTATCCGGGGCAAGATACATTCACATACCAAATTTGAAGTCGATAGCTTCACCCGTTTCCGAGATCTCGTCTGCGCATGCGCGAAGCTGGCGTCGCACGGACTCGGCGACCCGATAAAATTCGTATCCGGGGCAAGATACATTCACATACCAAATTTCAAGTCGATAGCTCCACCCGTTTCCGAGATCTCGTCTGCGTATGCGCTGCACGGGCGTCGCATGGGCTCGCCAATACGACAAGGACGACCGCCTGGTCAAACTACACACAGGTACCAAGTTTCGTCCCGATCGGTCGAGAATCGTAGATTTGTATAAATGACATACATACAGACAAACATACAGACAAACAGACAAACAAACAAACAGATGTCTTCAAAATATATATGAGACTAGCAGGTGGACCCGACTTCGTCCGGGCTGTTTCCCCTCTGCTTTTCGGCGAATTGCGCGATTTGACCTTGAATTGTCCATTTTGAAGGTCAAGGTGGGGTTTTACCCGATTTGACCTTGAATTAATCATTTTGAAGGTCAAGGTCAGGTCGGGGTCACCGACCACACTCAGTGGACAAAAGTAACCCTATGTATCAAATTTCGTCGAAATCCCATCAAAATTCGCTATTTGACCTTGAATTGATCCGATTTCAAGGTCAATGTCACGTCGCACGGGCAAATTAATAGGCTTATAAGATTCCCCATACGGAAGTATCCCTAGACACTATTTTCATCGAAATCCCGTGATATTCGGGCGTTTGACCTTGAAATGACCCGATTTCAAGGTCAAGGTCACGTCGCACGGACAAATTAATATGCCTATGTCACTCCCCGGCCGAAAATACCCCCACGTACCAAGTTTCATCGAAATCGGGTCGGCCGTTTTCGAGTTCATCGCGAACACACACACAGACACACAGACACACAGATCTTCCAAAATATATAATAGACTAGAAGGTGACCCGACTTCGTCCGGGCTTTGACCTTGAATTGACAATTTTGAAGGTCAACGTCAGTTGGGGTAACGATTTGACCCGTCCAAAACACTCCCCGGACAAAAGTACCTGACAAAAGTACCCGTCGAAATCCATCCTGTTTTACGAGATTTGACCTTGAATTGATCATTTTGAAGGTCAAGGTCAGGTCGGGGTCACGATTTAACCCGTCCAGAACACTCAGAGGACAAAAGTAACCATATGTATGAAATTTCGTGAAAATCCCATCAAAATCGCGATTTGACCTTGAATTGAATCGATTTCAAGGTCACGTCGCACGGGCAAATGAATAGGCTTATGAGACTCCCCACTCGAAAGTACCCCCACATACAAGGTTTAATCGAAATCCCGTGATATTCCGGCGTTTGACCTTGAAATGACCCGATTTCAAGGTCAAGGTCACGTCGCACGGGCAAATTAATAGGTTTATGCCACTCTCCGGCCGAAGGTACCCCCACATACCAAGTTTCATCGAAATCCCGTGAAATTCTGCCGTTTGACCTTGAAATTACCCGATTTCAAGGTCAAGGTCACGTCGCACGGGCAAATTAATAGTCATATGTTACCCCCGGCCGAAAATACCCCCACATACCAAGTTTTATCGAAATCGGGTCGGCCGTTTTCGAGTTCATCGCGAACACACACACACACACAGATCTTCCAAAATACTAGCAGGTTAGCCCGCCACCGGCGGCGTTTGTCAGAAACATGACATTTTATGACATGTTTATTTTTTTAATATTAATTTAATGTTTTTTAAATGTAATATATATTTTTTCTGAATTTTTTTCCGAAACATGACATTTTATGACATGTTTATTTTTTAATATTAATTTAATGTTTTTTAAATGTAATATATTTTTTTTCTGAATTTTTTTATTTTTTGTTTCTGGCGGAAAAATTTACCCGATGAAATCCCCCCTTCCTAGGAACGATATTGGGTTTTTCAATATTTTACCCGATTTGACCTTGAATTGATCATTTTCAAGGTCAAGGTCATGTCGGGGTCACAATATATAATTTGTGGGTACCCGTTTGAAGGTTAAGACTGACCCGATGAAAAATTCCCCCGTTCCTAGGAACGACAGACATAAGAATGTTTCACACAATGCGACGTCGACGATCCCCGTGTGTTTTTTCACTTATATACGAAGTTTGAGCTCACCTAGGGCGGAAAAACTTACCCGATCCGCGTTCTTAGGAACACAACACGCTCCGCGTTCTTAGGAACACAACACGCTCATGTCTATACACGCCCAGACCCAGAAGAGGTATGATTTTATTTAACCTGCACGTGGCCATTGAGCAGCCCCTGACAGAGGTTGTCCACCCTTACGAGATGGTCAATAGTCCCCGCAAAGTTAATCCCGTCGCGAACCCCATCCTCGCAAAGAGCGGACAGTCAATTAATCCGGTCGTGAACGCCATCACCAACGCGACGTAATTTTGTTTGGTATCATGTGTTGCGTTCTAAAAATAGGAAAGCACTTGTTCCCGTATACGTTTGCGTAAATACGAAATTGTGAGTGTTGGTTTGTAACCGGGATTTCTGAGAAGCATTATGCCTATAACTACCCCCCCCCCCCCAGCCCTGACCTAATTGTCATACATACTATAACAATGATGTTGTAAGAGTACTATGGCATCCAATAAATCTCCCCCGCATAGGAAACCACTCAATGTTCCCGTATATCTCTCTGCAGATGCTAATAACGTTGAATGGTAAACAGACGCTCTTTATAGCGATGCGTCAAAAACAAACGCTCATTAAATAATCACTTGATTAACCCACGCCGTGCTTTTGTGGTGATTTGGGAGTGGATAGAGGGTGCTCAGAGCTTCTCCAAAACGTGACAACTACGGTGTTCGTGGGTTTTTACCCTTAGATGGGAAGTTTGAACTCAATCGAGCCAGCCGTTTTCGATTCTATAAAGTACATATATACGGAAGTCTCAAAATATATAGTATAGACTAGAAGGTGACCCGACTTCGTCCGGGCTTTGACCTTGAATTGTCCATTTTGAAGGTCAAGGTCAAGTGGGGTCACGATTTGACCAGTCCAAAACACTGCCCGGACAAAAGTACCCGACAAACGTGCCCGTCGAAATCCATCCGGTTATACCCGATTTGACCTTCAATGTCAAGGTCTCGTCGCACGGGCAAATGAATAGGATTATGGGACTCCCCATGGGAAAGTATCCCTAGACACTAATTTTCATCGGAATCCCGTGTTATTCTGGCGTTTGACCTTGAAATAACCGATTTCACTGAAATGATCATTTTGAAGGTCAAGGTCAGGTCGGGGACACGACTCGTCCAAAACACTCAGTGGACAAAAGTAACCCCACGTATCAAATTTCGTCGAAATCCCATCAAAATTCGCGATTTGACCTTGAATTGACCCGATTTCAAGGTCAAGGTCACGTCGCACGGGCAAATGAATATGATTATGAGACTCCCCATACGAAAGGACCCCCACAAACCAAGTTTCATCGAAATCCCGTGATATTCGGGCGTTTGACCTTGAAATGACCGATTTCGAGGTCAAGGTCACGTCGTACGGGTAAATTAATTGGCCTGTGTCCCCCCCCCCCCGGCCGAAAATGGCCCCACGTACCAAGTTTCATCGAAATCGGGTCGACCGTTTTCGAGTTCATCGATTACACACAAACAAACAGATCTTCCAAAATATATAATAGACTAGCCGATGAGCCCGATGTTGTCCGGGCTATTTAAAACCAAATTTCAAGTCGATAGCTCCACCCGTTTCCGAGATCTGGTCTGCGCATGCGCGAAGCTGGCGTCGCACGGGCTCGGCGACCCGATAAAATTCGTATCCGGGACAAGATACATTCATATACCAAATTTCAAGTCGATAGCTCCACCCGTTTTCGAGATCTGGTCTGCGCGAAGCGGGCGCCGCACGGGCTCGTCAATACGACAACGACGACCGCCTGGTCAAACTACACACACGTACCAAGTTTCGTCCCGATCGGTCGAGAATCGTAGATTTGTATAAATGACAGACATACAGACAAACATACAGAGGTCTTCAAAATATATATGAGACTAGCCGATGAGCCCGACGTTGTCCGGGCTATTCAAAAACCAAATTTCAAGTCGATAGCTCTACCCAGCCCGACGCTATTCAAAAACCAAATTTCAAGTCGACAGCTCTACCCGTTTCCGAGATCTGGTCTCCGCATGCACGGAGCTGGCGTCGCACGTGCTCGGCGACCCGATAAAATTCGTATCAAGGGCAAGATACATTCACATAGCAAATTTCAAGTCGATAGCTCCACCAGTTTCCGAGATCTCGTCTGCGCATGCGCGAAGCGGGCGCCGCACGGGCTCGCCAATACGACAACGACGACCGCCTGGTCAAACTACACACACGTACCAAGTTTCGTCCCGATAGGTCGAGAATCGTAGATTTGTATAAATGACATACTGACAGACATACAGACAGACAGACAGACAGAGGTCTTCAAAATATATATGAGATGTCAACAATGATTCAACATAATACATATACTGCAGTAACTATTTCATTATTATATCAGCAGAATCTGACCTTTCTTTGAAAAATGTCCGGACCATGTTGCAGATTATGTTGCATGTATGAGGCTCGTTATTTTGCATTATGTATTGGAATTTTTGGCCATCATTCAATCCAATAAATTTATATGCAACATGCCATATAGCTCAATGTCATCTCTACTAAGGCCCATATGAGGTCCCAGTAACATAAATATGGTGTTTTTTTGCAGTTATAAATTCTTATAATATGTTTTAAACTGTTACAAATGTCATATAAGGGCACAAAAGGTCTTCAGTCAAAAAATTGCATGAGGGTGTAAAAAAAACACGTCTCCCCCCCCCCCCCCCCCCCCCTCGGGTCACACACCACCCCGGCATACCTTCCTGCAAATTATTTACTACCCCCCCCCCCTGGTTTATGCCATATTTCTGATTGGTATAAGAACAAAGTCTGTCTACATTTTACTATTCTTTCTGTTTATGACGGTTTTTGACGGAGCTGAATATTTTAACAGCATACCCACCGCCAACGCCGCCCGTACCTTAAAATGTTAGAATCTATATTACGAGCTTCACCGCAGGAAAAAAAACGACACAAACAGTATTTTATTTATGGAAATCTTTGACGGTGTATGTAGACAGGACCTGTCAACAGCCTCGAATTCGACAATTTTACGGTAGGCCAGTCGTTGGTCGAATAATGAAACAATCGATGTCGTGTGAGTGGCGTGGTTAATATCAAGCTTTAGCGCGTGAGACACACACAACTTGAAAACGAGTCCTCTATGGGGCGCCGTTACGTTCTTCTATTTATTACCTATTTTGTGGTATCAATAATTCGTTTTGTGATATCACAAATTCGAATAAGTGATATCACAAAATGAATATATGATATCACAAAATCAAATATATGATATGACAAAATAAGTAAGAATTTGGTGATTTTTTCGATTTTATGATATCATAAAATGAATTTGTGGTATCACTTATTCGATATTATTGATATCACGAAATGCTAACTATTTTGTGATAACATAATAATAATTATATTCGATTTTAATTATATCACAAAATGTTGAATTAATAGTAGTCCAGCTATGCCATTTTCTATTTATTGATATCACAAAATGAATTTATGATATCACAAAATCGACCTTGACTTAGTGTTTCATCTTTAAATCGTCAGTACATAGTATTGAACCCCGTTATCCTTATTCCAGTCAATGAATGCACTCGAAATATCGCGCATGTCTTAAGTTAATTGAGTCGCTTAATTGGCATTTAATTATTGAATATGTGTACTGGATTATCTTAGACTTGTTTTTTCATTTGAAAGTATTGAGCAACGTGTGTAGCATAGTAAAGGGCCATGAGGACCCATCCAACAATACGACATGTATTATTGTACTTTAACACAATAAAAAAGGACTGCCGTCTGCAGTCATCATGTCCGCATTGCTGGGCACACCTCAGCGGCCCAAAGAAATATATGGAGTATATATAGGTTAACCTCTGTGACCTTGACTTAGTGCTTCATCTTTAGTGCCAGTGCACCGTAGTGCTTCATCTTTAGTGTCAGTGCACAGTGTTGAACACCATTATCCTTAGTCCAGTCAACGAATATGTGTACTGGACTATCTTAGACTTTTTCAAACATTGAAATTATTGCACAACGTTCGCGGCATCGTATACGCCCATGAGCCCATCCAACAATACAACATATTATTATTGAAATTTGATCTAACAATAAAAAACTGCACGTCATCGTGTCCGCATTACTGGGCACACCATAGCGGCCTAAAGAAATTAAATCAACCGTGGATCGGTCTATTTGTTAACTCGGGTACATGATATACCCGCGTATTAAAAACCCGCGTGATAACAATCACGCCACATTTCCAAAAAGCTGGTGGCAACTTTCGGATCGTTTTATTATTTCGCATTGTGCATTTATTAGGAGCTGTTGATAATTTCTACTTTGAGTATTCCTACATACACCTGTTGTTAAATGCCAGGGAAGAGTAAGCACCATCGGGTAAGTCTACTCCTATACATATGTAATGTGTGTTGTGTTGTTTTGATTTATGTATAGACCTATCGATAATTAAAATATGAAAAATATTTATGTAAGTCGATGTCTTTTATTAATTAGATCACCTTGTAATTAGTATATATCCTGACAGCGACACAGCGAGTATATTAGCGTGCTTCACATTGCGCTTCATTAAAGTCACATATCATCATTATAATGATTGACTTTTTTCTCAACATTATAATTCAGCATTCAAATTTCAGAGGAGGTTGATGGAGGTCAGTAAATCTGGAGACTCAACCAGACATAAATTATTAATCTCGGCATTCAATGAAGATAACCTAATTACGAAAATCAGGCCAAAAATGTCATGGGCTAATTCATTGACTCAAATAGAGAAATTTGTGGGCCAAAAACTCACAATTATGAATGGATCGGAACTAAAGAAAACTTAGTAACAGTTACATATAACTTAAAAGATGAAAATGACTATAAAAGAATGCTAAATCTCAATGAAGGTAAACTACTATTTTACAGCAAAAGTTATGGAATCACTAAACTCCAAGACTATCTCACATATAACATTCCAAAGGGGAATCGAGAAGAATTAACTAAATTGACGATTAGCGCCCATGCATGGTCTACATATTGAAATAGGTAGATATACTAGACCAAAAAAGACGTTTCTGACAGATTGTGCAACTTTTGTACCCAACAAACTGAAGACGAGATCCACTTTTTATACTATTGTCCTATGTATAAAGACTTAAGAAGAAAATATGACATATTTCAACTGGGAGAAAATATAAACAACCCCAAGATGCTGCTGAACCCAAAAACCTTCTCTGCAACAAAGCAAATATGTAATTTTATCAAAGACGCCCTAGATATACGTAACTCAAACATGCCCTCGAATTAATCTATACTAAATTAACGAATAGAGCTATAGCTCATATTACGAGTAAATACATATTAACAAGAGGTTGGTATTAAAACCTATATATCCTACTATAGTCTATATATAGGCAGCGACTAAATGTCGGCATATTTTAAGTCAATCAATGTCTTAATTTATTAATGATTATATGTAAGATGTTATTTATTTATGTATTTTGTTCTTGGATAACGCTAGAATATGGTTATATCCAATAAAGAATTTGAATTTGAAGAAAAAAAACATTCACATTAGGATGGTGGAGAAAAGACCGAAATAAACACAGTTTTAACATGTATCTGTCTTCATTTAAAATCGGCAAATCTCATGAGGATCATTTTCTTCTGACAACAATCAATTTCAATTTGTGACTTACTGTGGTGTTCGTAAACTGTTATTTGACTCATATATTAGCACATTTTATATAGCTGCAGAAGAATGTATTTAAAATATAATTTGTATGAGCATTATCTGTGGGGGGAGGGGGGGGGGGGGTACCTAAGTATGCACATGGTAGTTTCTATATAGCTTGTAATTATAATTTACATAAGCATATACAGTAAAAACTTTCAACCGAAGATAAAATTGCAATATCGTTCTTGATGTAAATGCTCTTAGAGATATATAGTGTGTCGTAATTTAGAGATAACAATAGAGATGAGAAAAAAATGGAACAGAGGATGAACACAGACTAACGCGGGTCCAAGACGGGTTCACGTGCAAGCTGGAGATCTATAAACCACATTCAGTCAACCCTTTATTTAGTATAGATGGACTCTCTCACCAGTTATAAAAGTATATATTGGAATGGTTCATTATTCATTTGGAGGGATGTACTGGGAATATGAGCAGACGAAAACAGGAAAACAGACAATATATACAAATGTAGAAGATTTTTTATTATTTGTTAAAAAGTGTGCAGACTTATTATCTGAACATTTCCTTAGGGAACTTCTCGGCAATGGGTAGTTAGTATAACTATGAACCCGACTAGGGTATGCCCTCAGTCTACCATCTGAAAGTCATGACTACATGTCTGCGAGAAAATAAATAAAACAATTTTCATTTCATATTTTTTTTGGGACTATATTTTTATCGGGTAAATGACCAAGAACAAAATAAATTTTATTCAACCACGTTTTCAATAATCTGTCAGACAAAAATACTCAATACTGATTCATCTGTTCAGATATTATGAGGTTTTATGGTGATTTTTCCTCCAAACATATTGTTCTGCAAATGGCTGCCAAAAAAACTAAAATATGCAATGAAAATTGTTTGATTTATTTTCACGCAGACGTTTATGATTTCAGATGGTAGACTGAGCGCATATCCCATAGTTAGGGCCTATAGTCCATATACTGGTCCAGAAAATGCAGAGTGTTCTTTGAAAATATTTCCTGTCAAACTGTCTATCGGCCTACATGAAAAATTGTTTTTTTAACCACTTTGTTTTTTTTAAACTTAATTCGAACATATATCTCATATTGTGAGGATAAGCACGTGTTGTTATAATACTGTAGTATACATTGGTTATAAAGGATAATTGTTTTTTCCCTTCAAATTGATTGTGCTCAATATGGGCCTATTTCAGAATCAAATAAGTCCAATATGAACCTATGTGAATGTTTAGGTCCAATGTGAACCTATTTGCTCGAAGATATATTGCAACAACAGACGTACGCTTTTTATACATGTGTTTTCGCTGTGGCCCGCGCCATCCAACACAATAACGGGTACAGGTCCACTATGGCTTATTCCAGAATCAAATAAGTACAATATGAACCAATGTCAATATTTAGGTCGAATATGAACCTATCTGAACGAGGATATATTGAAGCAGTATAATAAATATTACCCCCCCCCCCCCCTCCGATGCTTGAATAAAGGCTCGGGAGCCTGTTTCAGCTAGTATATCTATATAAATAAAAAAGAGTAGCATCTGTCTGTCAACCAAATTTAGTGTGGTGACTCGGGTTACCCCGGCAGAGGTTATAACGGCGTTAGATTTTCAAAATGTTTATTAAAAAAAAATTAATTAATAAATAAAACAAATATATATTTTTTTAATAAGCTCACAATGGGCCTATTGCATAATCAATCAAATCAGTCGAAAACGAACCTTTGCTTAGGTCCTTTGCGAAGCGCACACAGGGACGAGGCCTCTTTGTGCATGGGGCCACAGGCCCCTCAGACGCTGAATAAAGACTATAGTATTAGCATATGTTAATAACAGATGCGTTGGTTGTTGTAAACCGACCATCATCAAGAAGGCTCATCCAATCGTTTTTCAACAACTAGTATGCAGCCTTTTTTCCAGAAAACACGCACATTATCTGCTTATAAAGAACTTATTTTAGGTAGATGTTCTGCTTAGAATCGCTTCAATTTGAGTCGATAATGTGCTGAAATGAGAATATTTTATTCACATTATCGACTCATAATGAGGCTATTCTAAGCATATTATGTGCGTACAATGACACAAATAAAGGAACCCACGACTTTTCAGGTGTACGCTCTTTAACGTGTGCGTTCACTGTGACCCGCGCTATAAAACGAAATAACGGCTATGACTCCATTATCTGCTTAATTCATAATCAAATAATCACATTATGTTCATATTTCACATTATAAGTCGATTATGTGCGTATTTGTGAGAGGATATGTTGTAGCATGAACCACCAATGTCATAGCATATTAGCATGGCCACTCGAGCAGGGTGCTATTTCCAGATTGGAAGTCTCCTACAATTTTTAATGTATCAATACTTGAAACCAAACTGCAAAACAGCACTCCATCTGTGAGAACTCCGATCGATTTTATTGAGGGAGAGAACTGTATCGAGTAGTTTGACTTGGAATACACTCCGATATTTTGGATCAATTATTAATATAGGGAGTTCGATCTCGAACAATCGCGATGCATTGGGATCAACATTGGCGTACACATGCCGGTGCCGGCCGGTACCGGCCACATTCTGGTTCATACCGGCAGTGCTGGCACCGGCATGCCAACAGTCTACCGGCACCGGCCGGTACAGGCGACCCAGTACCAACATGATGGCAAATATTCCGTGCAGGTAGACGGTACCGGCCATATGTAGGCAACAAGCCGGCAATCCGACGCAAAATCCACCTCGTATTATTTCCGATTAAATCATCACAAATTCACAATACAAGGTTATTTGACACGTTCTGATATTATATAATTCAAAAGTCATGAAAAGTTTATGCTTGTTCAGTTTATAGAATGTAATTCGGTGATGGCAGCCTATTCAGGCCGGTGCCGGTGCCGAGTCGGCATGCCGCGATGGTTGCCGACAGTCTACCGACACCGGCCGGTACAGGCGACCCAGTACCAACATGATGGCAAATATTCCGTGCAGGTAGACGGTACCGGCCATATGTAGGCAACAAGCCGGCAATCCGACGCAAAATCCACCTCGTATTATTTCCGATTAAATCATCACAAATTCACAATACAAGGTTATTTGACACGTTCTGATATTATATAATTCAAAAGTCATGAAAAGTTTATGCTTGTTCAGTTTATAGAATGTAATTCGGTGATGGCAGCCTATTCAGGCCGGTGCCGGTGCCGAGTCGGCATGCCGCGATGGTTGCCGACAGTCTACCGACACCGGCCGGTACAGGCGACCCAGTACCAACATGATGGCAAATATTCCGTGCAGGTAGACGGTACCGGCCATATGTAGGCAACAAGCCGGCAATCCGACGCAAAATCCACCTCGTATTATTTCCGATTAAATCATCACAAATTCACAATACAAGGTTATTTGACACGTTCTGATATTATATAATTCAAAAGTCATGAAAAGTTTATGCTTGTTCAGTTTATAGAATGTAATTCGGTGATGGCAGCCTATTCAGGCCGGTGCCGGTGCCGAGTCGGCATGCCGCGATGGTTGCCGACAGTCTACCGACACCGGCCGGTACAGGCGACCCAGTACCAACATGATGGCAAATATTCCGTGCAGGTAGACGGTACCGGCCATATGCAGGCAACAAGTCGGCAATCCGACGCAAAATCCACCTCGTATTATTTCCGATTAAATCATCACAAATTCACAATACAAGGTTATTTGACACGTTCTGATATTATATAATTCAAAAGTTATGAAAAGTTTATGCTTGTTCAGTTTATAGAATGTAATTCGGTGATGGCAGCCTATTCAGGCCGGTGCCGGTGCCGAGTCGGCATGCCGCGATGGTTGCCGACAGTCAGTCGGCACCGGCCGGTACAGGCAAACCAGTACCAACATGATGGCAAATATTTCGTGCAGGTAGTCGGTACCGGCCATATGTAGGCAACAAGCCGGCAATCCGACGCAAAATCCACCTCGTATTATTTCCAATTAAATCATCACAAATTCACAATACAAGGTTATTTGACACGTTCTGATATTATATAATTCAAAAGTTATGAAAAGTTTATGCTTGTTCAGTTTATAGAATGTAATTCGGTGATGGCAACCTATTCAGGCCGGTGCCGGTGCCGAGTCGGCATGCCGCGATGGTTGCCGACAGTCAGTCGGTACCGTCCGGCACAGGCAAACCATGAGTACCAACATGATGGCAAATATTTCGTGCAGGTAGTCGGTACCGGCCATATGTAGGCAACAAGCCGGCAATCCGACGCAAAATCCACCTCGTATTATTTCCGATTAAATCATCACAAATTCACAATACAAGGTTATTTGACACGTTCTGATATTATATAATTCAAAAGTCATGAAAAGTTTATGCTTGTTCAGTTTATAGAATGTAATTCGGTGATGGCAGCCTATTCAGGCCGGTGCCGGTGCCGAGTCGGCATGCCGCGATGGTTGCCGACAGTCAGTCGGTACCGTCCGGCACAGGCAAACCAGTACCAACATGATGGCAAATATTTCGTGCAGGTAGTCGGTACCGGCCATATGTAGGCAACAAAAATCCACCTCGTATTATTTCCGATTAAATCATCACAAATTCACAATACAAGGTTATTTGACACGTTCTGATATTATATAATTCAAAAGTCATGGAAAGTTTATACTTGTTCAGTTTATAGAATGTAATACGGTGATGGTAGCCTATTCAGGCCGGTGCCGGTGCCGAGTCGGCATGCCGCGATGGTTGCCGGCAGTCAGTCGGTACCGTCCGGCACAGGAAACCCATGCAGTACCAACATGATGGCAAAGGGTTCGTGCAGGTGGTCGATACCGGCCATATGTATAGGCAAAAAGCCGGCAATCAAAAAAAAAAAATCCACCTCGTATTATTTCCGATTAAATCACCACAATACAACGCGATTTCAAATATTCTGTCATAAAATCATTCAAAAGTCATAACAAGTTTATACTTATTCATTTTATAAAATGTAATAAGGTGAGGTAGCCTATTCAGGCCGGTGCCGCGCGGTGTCGAGTCGGCATGCCGTGAAGTTTACCAGCAGTCAGTCGGTATCGGTCGGCGCAGGCAACCCAGTACCAACATGATGGCAAATATTTCGCCACTATCTCAGACGATTTTCTTCCTTTTTTCCACCCCAAACTCAAACTATGTTATATATCTCAAATTCTCATTAAAAAAAATATTATTTGCAACCCTTCACATCTGGGAACAATGATTGATACACGTGGTACTTTAATGGCTATTTACTGGTGATATTTGTTCATCGATAAAGTTTCTGACTTCCAATTTCAAAAGAAAATAACTAAACATTCATCATCTTTTTGTTAATTCTAGTGAATGTGGAACTTTAAATTACAAACTATAGCGATCAGTGTCAATCAATTCTTGGCCTGAATCGGAAATTATTTGGTATAAACAATATTTTATTCTAGCTCTAACATATACGTGAAAATATAATAATTACATTATGAGAATTATTTGGGTTTGTGAAGTTGGATCGAACTTCGAAATTCGGTGGAGATTCGAGTGAAGTTGGATCGAAGTTCGAAATTCGGTGGAGATTCGCGTAAAGTTCAACCCCGTTTTTGTTGCCTCAAGTTTATTGTTGTGTTCCAATTCATGCTCCCCTGCTCGAATTTTGGGTCAAAAGTGCATGATTGTTTCACTTTTTCTGAGACAGTGCATGCTGGACTTAGAAAATTTCGCCTTCAATATTAATGTGCCGAATGGAAGTGGCACTGTTTATGGCTAGATCGAGCTGAAACTTGGTATTTTTTATACTTTCCATAAGAGAATCCGGCAAACTAACGCTCAGCTTCGAGAAATTACTCGATCTATAGGTTTGAATTTCAATCTGAATTTCAATCTGGGCGAATTTCGGTCTGGATCGAAATTCGGTGGAGATTCAACCACTTATTTTTTTGCCTCAAGTTAAATTCTTTGTTGTGATTTAATTCGTACCGGTACTCTCCTACCCAAATTTTGGGTCAAAGGTGATTGTTTTCACTTTTTCTGAGATAGTGCTGGACTTAGAAAATTTCGCCACGACGCTGGACTTCGAAAATTTCGCCTTCCATATTAAGGTGGCGAAGGGAATTTTTAAGTGGCACTGTTTATGTCCATAATTATATAGGTGCTGGCGAAGCTGGTTCTAATCTCAGCAGGCGTGGATTCGTGATCCGCGCACAGTGAAGATATCCGCATTCGTGTATCTGGGCAAGTTTGTCAGCTGATTTCCAGTGGGGAAACATATATTATGGCGTCGATTAAATGTTTTGTGGTGCGGAAGTGTAATGGGGTGGTGCCCGCGGTATGCTCGAAAACTGTGACTGATTTAGACTAAACTTATATATAGTCATCACTTTAACTGTATACAGATAATCCGATCATATATGGTGGTTAAAAGCCCGAGGTGGTGACTGTCTTACCCCCCCCCCCACCCCCGCGCTCTCTCTCTCTCTCTCTCTCCCACTCCCTGTGTGTGTGTGTCTGTCTCTCTCCCTCTCTTTCTCTGTCGCTTTCTGGATTGTTATATAATATACATGTATAGTTAATTCGGTACGATGTTTCTAATCATAGAACAATAAAGAGCGTTACTTGGTATACAATAATTTCCGATTAAAAAAAAATAATAATAATAAATAATTGGAAATTATTCAGCTTACAAATTTATCCCAGTTATTTATATTGACATTTTCACTGGTATGCCTATTTATATGCGTGTACATATCGACATTAAGTTATCATCCCTCTAATAGTCTCACCCCAACGGTTAGAAACCGCATGCATGTCACACAGTTGAATAATTATGAAATAACTGTTTTTAAATCTTTCAAATTCAAAAATTGTGGGTGTCTCACCTCAACTTTATCAACAATTGGAAACTTCATGCCAAATATTTCTGACAGATATTTTCAATTGATATTATTGTTTGATTTTTGAACCAATTGGTAGAATATTGATGGAAATAACAATATTAGTGTGGAACGTTTGTAAATATTGCACATCTCGCCAGTCACAAGTGAATTCATGTCTTAGATATCAAAGCATAGCACATCAATCTGTTTGATTCACCAAATTTATACAAAGGAATTAATTGTTAATTGTCAAAAATGTGGTGGTAATTGTTTTTAACACATTGCCAGGTGAGATAAGCTTATCTTTGTAATATCTGCTTAAATTGGCCGCGCTCGTTAATCCTTCTCATCTTCCGACTTTAATTATATCACACCCAGCGAATAGGACATGGATGTTAAGTTTACGCCCCGAAGCCCCACCATGGGCGGATAATTCGAGCTCATTGGACACTTCCGTGATTATGGGGTGACAATAATCCAACAACAACAATGTAATATATATATATGAGAAATGGTGGACATAGAATTAAATCTAATATATAGTTCAGTGTTGAGTTCTACTTCATACTTTCAGAGATTCTCAACGTCCAAAAGGTTAGTACATATATAACACTTATTAACACATGCATCTTATATATGAAATTTGACTTTTTAAAGTTACATTATGTTTATCATTCAAAGTTTCAATATGTTCACATTGCATGTTTCTTAATTGCTTTTAGAGCTTGTCGTTTGATTTGATGCCATATATATGTAGCATAATTCCAAATTTCACCTGTATTGATCAATTTAATTCCAATTAATAACTGACATGATGATAGGACGGTCATAAATAAGTTTTTCGCTTGCCATAATTATATACAAAATGACAAAGTAATTCATATCAATTATAAAATAGCTAGGCATCACGCATAATCCATATGATCTATATACCGAAAGCTATCACAAACTTGAGAAATTGAGAACGTTCTACCTTCTTTAGTAGACATATTATATTTTTTTTATAAAAATAAGTTGGGATTGCGATATACTGAATTTTCGGCTAAGAATTCCGAAGAAAACAATCTTATAGTTATACACATTGGAGTCATTTGATATGATATAATAAATATGAAACAATGCGTACCGGTACGTGTTTTCAAGAGTACACATTCACAACACACCTACGCTAATCCAATCAGAAGGTGAATTGAAAGCGAGGCCGAAGCGAAAAAAATCTTTGGCGAATTTTGTTGAAATTATCTCTCAACAAAACTTATCATTCATTATGGATCTCATAACACAGTTTATCCACAAAAGCTTCGCATTCCAATGCAATGGTAACTATCGTACAAATTGTCAAATTGCGAAGATATTTAATTACACGCTATTTGCACAAAATAGCATTGATTGCTTTGTTTACTTTGATTTGAAAGTTTCATGAAATTCATCGGCTGTCAATGTCATTCATTCAATCGAATGACCATGACGGACACAAAAGCTTCGCATTCCGATGCAGTGCCAATGGTAACTATTATAGTACGAAGATATTTAATTCCACACTACAATGTATTTGTTTTTGTTTACTTTTGAAAGTTTGTCGAGCGCAGTCAGTGTCAATCAGTTTTCAAATTCAATCGAAATTCGAATGACAACCAATTTTGGTGAAAAACTTCGCTTTCCGATGCAATGAACATACGTTACATAGTGTCAGGATATTTAATTCCACGATATTTGCAAAAAATATTTACATGTACTTTCTGTCCACCGCTGTCATTCAATCAATCGAATGACCATAAAACTAATAAAATATTCGCATTCCAATGCAATGGCAACTATCGTACATAGTGTGAAGATATTTAATTCCATACCCCGCTCGACAAAACAAGTGTCCATTGGCACCGCGGTGTATTTGCCGTTCGGACCGCGGTGTCAGCGTTTGTAACTGGGGTTGAGCACCGCGACCAACAGGTCTGGCAAATGTGAGAATACAGCTACAATAGCTGTATTCAGCTAACCTGGCTGTATTCAGCTATATATTATACTCTCAAACCGGCTGTTTTTCGATAATAAACTAGAAGCGCTAATTTGCGCATCAAAATTAGGCTACCCTATTCTCCGGCCACCCTCAACCAAATCAAAATCGTCGCTTGTGTTCTGACAAAGTGTTGCCTTTTGTCGGCACGGCGATGGTGATTATGTGTGAAAACTTACTACGGCGGTCGATGTCGGTCATAACGGTTAATAACTCTCTTATGCAATGCGGAATACCTTGAAAAATACATTAAATACAATATTTATCACCGAAGATGGAACATCTTAATCATTCCCGGAAGTATCAATATGATGCTGCTAAAACGCAGTTTGGTTGGTGCGTTAAAACAGGTAAAAAGGGGAACATCTCTAGCCAGAGTTTAACCGAGCGAGTTCCACTCACTGCTTGAGCTGATTCTCTCCAAAAATACGGAAACGCATACTTGTATGTCGAATTGCGAAAATACAAATACCAATGTTATGTTTAGTAAGTTTTCACACATTATATATTTTCCCGCCAAAACAGATTGAATAGTTCTGACTCGCTAACGACCAGGACTTCATGTTTGAAATACTTCAGAAATTATATAAGTCGCATTTTCATTTCAGTTGTCCCTATGTTGTGCCATACATTTGCAATATGCCGCACAATATCTGTATATACAGTTATGAATAGTTACCAGTATCGCTCACAAACCGCTAGTGGTATGTAATTCTAAATGCTTGATATAGGTACACCATTCTAACGCCCCCTACCGGTTTAGCATCGGGAAGAAGTAAACGAGTGTTTGGGATGAATTTGATCTTTATTTTATAAGTTAGTTAATGAATGCATTTGCAGAAAATAGTCCCCAGAATATTTACTGACATCGACCACCGTAGTAAGTTTTCACACAAAATCAGAATTGCCGTGTCGACAAAAGGCAACAGTTTGTCAGAACACAAGCGACGATTTTGATTTGGTTGAGGGTGACCGGAGAATATGGTAGCCTAATTTTGATGCGCAAATTAGCGCTTCTAGTTTATTATCGAAAAACAGCCGGTTTGAGAGTATAATATATAGCTGAATACAGCTAGGTTAGCTATATACAGCTATTGTAGCTGTATTCTCACATTTGCCAGACCTGACCAAAGGCAGGTACACTTGGCCGAACGGCAAGTACACCATGGCCGAAAGGCAACTACAACGCGGCCGATTGGCATGTACACCGTGGTTAGATTTCTGGTTTGTAATCATCTTTTTTCAGTTTAATGAACGTACACTGCAGCAACTACACCATGGCCGAATGGCAAGTACACTGCGGCCCAACTGTAATTATCCGGTGGAGCCGCAGTGTTGTTGCATTTCGGCCGCGGTGGCAATGCTAACCGCACCATGGTTAAGTGGACACTTGTTTTGTCCAGCAGGGTATACATGTATTTGCAAAATCGAGTGTCGTGCGCTGTCATATTCAATCAAATCAATTTATGACCTGGAGTGTGGATGCCTCAACTTGGCTTCAGGCCCACCGATTAAAGCAGTTTCCACTGGTTAAATTTACAAAAATCAAAGCATGTGCAAGCTGAATACCGGTATATAAGAAATTGTGATTATTTTCGTCAAATATTAATTTAATGACTAAGTAATGTCTCTAGACCAAGTCTTCTCTGTCGAAAACAACTTGGGGTATAAAAATTTGTATACGTTACCCTTCTGTAACTAACATTAAAGCCCAGAATCGTGGGCGGGGGTTATCTTGCTTAAAATTACTCAATACAAGAATGTCTTAGATTGGGTTGAACAGACACGTGCCATATGGAGTGCAGCCTTTCCCAAACATCAAACCAACCAATATCCCAAGCTGTTTTGGACCAGGAATACTCTACAATGTCAATACTCAATAGTGATTGGCGATTAGGCCATAAAAAAAAGATTGTATGTTTCCGGTAACGGTGCGAAAACATTTAATAGGGTAGGTAGGTAGGGAAATGTTTATTTTTTATTTTATTTCGATATTTTTTATCCAGCTGCAGAAATATTGAACTAACTCGACCAAAGTGACATAAAATGCCAACCCGTGCTGTGGGGAAAGTATTACTTGATCAACACTGGAAATATACATTAAGATTGATAAAAAATCAAACTTACTTCATGCTTAAGTATGTTTTTTATTATTCACATACCACATTTTCATAAATTTGGCTATAAGGCCCCTCAAAAAAGATTACTTGTTTATCATAGGTTTTTTTTCCCAGTGTAGGGGCGGGAGGGACATTAGTTTTTTGTTTTGGGATCCGATAAGGTAAGTTATCGGGGAAAACATAATATATAACTACTTTCACAAAACTCATGTTTTATTTCAATCTATTTCGACACAAATCTAGTTCTCTTCTTTTCAACAGGCAGTCCTCTCCCTCTGCAAGCTGTGCATATTGGGTAGTATCTTTCATCCAATTGTTCCAGGTCGTCTTCTGTTCCACAATGTATACATATTCTATCATTACCCGCACTATACCAAGGCAATTCTATCTTGTCTTGGCAACAAACCGGCCAAATAAAGCTTCAACAGCCTAAAATATCTTCGGTCTGTCTCAATAGAACCATACAAATATGGATATCATTGGAACTGGCTCCTTGACCACATTGTGATAGTTACAGTTATGCCCTGTGCCAATGCATTCTCTTATATATGCGAGTCGACCATATGTCGCCTCGCATATATAAGAGAATGCATTGGACTAAAAAAAATCA
The DNA here is from genome assembly GCA_032622095.1 of Siphonodentalium dalli. NCBI lineage: Eukaryota > Metazoa > Mollusca > Scaphopoda > Gadilida > Siphonodentaliidae > Siphonodentalium > Siphonodentalium dalli. Next base: position 88,423,323 of record CP136069.1, on the reverse strand, counting down.
TTTTTTAACACTTTTTACCATTTTTTCTTACATTCTTTAACAATTTTATGATTTGTAATGTGTTAAGCCAATGCATTCTCTTATATATGCGAGGCGACCTATGGTCGACTCGCATATATAAGAGAATCCATTGGCACAGGGTTAAAAAACCCGTTCTGTTGGGTAAAGGGTTAATATAGACGGGTGGATAGTCAGTTTGACACTTTTACTTTAACAATTGCATTGTCGTATTGGTCGGGGAGGGGTTGCGAACTGTCCAAGGCACCACCCCTGAACATTTCATACACATGGATGAGACTGGTATGCTCTGGGAGTGTTGTCCCGTAAAATGGCTTAAGAACCTTCGGCCCATCGGTGATTTGTATAATCACAAATCACATAGTCTATAACGCGTAACAGACAAATACTTTAATTGCACGGCTTGAAACTATACACAGAAACACGTGTTTCCGGGTTGGCGATTATCGCAATACGATAGGGGAACACCGTGTGCGTAACGTAACTATCACAAGTATAACGTACCAGTACTCATATAACAACTTATCGCCAAATTCATGCTTCAAACATTTTAAACACGTCATCTTCGGCTTCTTTTATTTTATTTTTATGAAAATGAATAATAAATGGGGTGATAAATATGTATATAACGACAAATAGAATCAAATTAGCCATTTTCCCGTGAAACTTAGGACAGGCAAGCCAGGTACAAAAATTGGTGAAATATGAATACGAATGTCAAAGTGTTCCCCTATCGTATTGCGATAATTGCCAACCGTGTTTCCGATAGGTGTAAGCGTTTCCAGTAGGTGTGATCGATCGGCGTACCGTGTACCGATGTTTATACTTTGCGTAATGTGACTTCCTGGATATAGTGTAGTCGTTCTTTGACCGATATTGAGCTCCGCGTAAAGCATATATTGGTGTCCTGGAGATAATATAAAAAACAAAAAATAATACGCACGGGAGGAATTTTAGGGGCGGGCGCCTATGATAAACAAGTAATCATTTTTGAGGGGCCTAAACTTAATTGGTACGAAATTGATGTCACTAACTTTTTATCAGAATTTTACCAATAATACGGCCATTATATCGTACTTGTATTGTGACGACTACATCCCATTGTCTGGGGGTAGCCAGTACGCCCACCGAGCATGCCTGGTTTTTGGAAACAGTAGCTATACCACTAACATATGTGGTGATAACCTCTATACATGTATATATACAGATACACACCCACCATGTCTGTTCATAGCGTTCCATAAGTCCCAAACAAGACATAAAGCAGGCAGGAGTTCCACTCTCAGGAAATTAAAATTGCAAAATGTATGCCCATCAATCCACAACCCATAACACACCTGGGGCTTTTGAGACAGCTGTCACTTCGTGGTCAATTTTCACAATGATTTATGTTAGAAACCATGTGTTTTGCACACTAAAGATCATCAATATTTATGAGCATTAGTGGTAAAAACATTAAAAAAAAATATATCAATAAAAAGTTTAGGGTCGGCGGGTTATTTTTTCTTTGGCCTAAAACAAGATAAACGATTGATACATGCAAAAATATTAGTTCTCAGGTTAAAACGACAAATCCTAACCGGAGATATCGCTAGACCGTGTGGTGGGAATACTGTATCATTTGTGCAGACAAAATTGAATTTGGGCTACCGGTTATTTTGTTAATCCATCTACATGTATAGGTACCAGTATATGGTACAATGCACTATTGTTTCTGTCGGAAAATGATCAATTTAAAATTTAAATGGGAATGTATAATTTGACATGGTTACCTCAACTTACCTGTACATGTACTGGTATGACACAAATTTCTGATTTTCATAAGTACGGCATTCAAGATTAGATTTACAAATACATCTACCGGTACATGTATTAGTATATTGGTGATAAGGGTTGTCTTTTGGAACTTCTGTCTGTGTATGCCTGTGTGTGTTATAGACTCAAAAACTTATTGACCGATCCGACCAATGGTATGTCTCATGTACATCCTACTTTGATATGGGTGTGTCCAATAACTCCAATTTCATGTGTAACTGTGGCTTTGACCGTGATCTCCCTCACATGGCAAGTTTATGGACCTCAACAGATCTGTCTCAAATTTTTTATACATGCCTACTTGGATCGATCGCAGGAACAATTTTACGTGCGACAGTGTCCTTGACCTTAACCTCGCTCGTATAGGCATGTTTGTGTAAAATAAGTCACTACAGGTAAATAGCCCGGACAAAGTCCCGCACATCAGCTGTTAGATATAAATAAATCAAAGCCTATTATTTATGGAAATAAATTGTTATCGGTGTGATGTAGCATAATTTTCATATTGCAGCACTTCTTGCAACCCAATCCTACCGGTAGGACGGTAACGATTTGGTCACGATATAATATGAATCTCGATATATTATCAATGATGTGATTGTACATTCATCAAGTTACATGTACCAGTACTTCTAAAAAGATGCATACAAATTAAGTAACCCAATGATAATTTACATGTACAATGTATAACGCACATGTACCGGTACCTTATTTCCAACAATATTATTTTTCAGTTATTTCCTATGCTCTGCTGATATCTACCGCTACCATTACATTTAGATCTGCTAACTGGCATCCTCATACAAGGTGAGTAATTATTCTAATAGTCAAGTTGAAATTTAAGTTTATATCACTACATGTATAAAGGGCTGAGGTCAAAACATATTCCAGTTTACCACTCCGTCGGCATCCCTCCCACACTCCTGTGTATTATGCTAATATTTAAAGTGATGCGAAACACTTCGGTAGGGTGATCAAATATAAATTTAGAATAATCTTGTTCAAAGTAGTTATTATTACAATTATTATCCAAATTGACAACACGCACCTTCGTTCTTATATATTAATTAAATGTAGTGATTATTGATTGAGAAATCGGTTTGGTTAGTTTACCGACGACAGATGTGTCCCGATTCGAGTAGTAAATATTTACACTTGAGAGTGTAGTTCAGGTCATGTTTTCTATGGAGTGGTACAGTCGATTTGCTTCAGATTTTCGGCAGTGTTACATGTAGTTGAATGGTTCACTCCTCCAGTTGGCATAGCTAAACAAGTCCATAATATGTTTTTAAAGTGATGTGAAGCACTCCGGTAGGGTGATTAAATAGAAATGGAGAATAATCTTGTTCAAAGTAGTTATTTTTACAAATATTATATCTAAATTGACAACCCACACCGTTATTTTTATATATTAATTAAATGCAATGACTGTCGATGTCGAAATCGTTATTGTTAGTTTATCGCTGATAAAAGCGTCCCGATTCGAGTAGTAAATATTAACAATTTATTGTAATTCAGACGATGTTTTCTATGGAGTGGTACAGTCAATTTGCTTGAGATTTTCTGTGATGTTAGTAGAATACTACATTCCTCCAGTTGGCATAGCACCTGAATAATAACTGATCAGTTGCACGCACCCGAACAAGTACATAATATGCCAAAAGATAGGAAATTCGGTGGTTGAGGCTAGGGCCATTAAAATAAAATACCGGTATTTGTTCTCAGGCAATTACCGTAGATCTCAATTTGGAGATGAGGAACAGAGGCTATTTATCTGAAAAGCATACTCTGATGAATATTTAACAGTTCATTTTTGTTGTTCAAATCCAATATTTCTAACAGGTATTATTTATAAAAAAATTTGAATTGGCTTTTTAAATGACCGATGTAGTTCGGGTAGTCCAGGAGATATTGGTTGACCTCTGCACCCACCCCCCCCCCCCCCCCAGGACTTAACTTCACCCACTAATTTTTACTGACATCTACCGCCGTAGTACGTTTTCACAAAAAATCAGAATTGCTGTGTCGACAAAAGGCAACAAGTAACGGTTTTGGTTTGGTTGAGGTTGGCCGGAGAATATGGTAGCCTAATTGTTATGTGAAAATTAGCGCTGCTAGTTTATTATCGAAAAACAGCCGGTTTGAGAGTATAATATATAGCTGAATACAGCTAGGTTAGCTGAATACAGCTATTGTAGCTATTCTCACATTTGCCAGACCTGATGAAATTGATGAATCTCTACTCTGTCGACGTTTGTAGAGATCATATTCCACCAGTATAAAACCCGTGAACTGTTTTAAGTTTGATAGGGATTCTTATAAAGTTGAAACATAACATGGGGAATGTATTTCTTTGTTAATACCGGTACCTGTTGCTTAAAGACATATTATGCAGTTGTTGCGCTAAACTATTATTATTAACCAGTATGTCAACTTGACGAGTGTAGCATTCTACTACATCTCTGAAAAAATCCAGCATATCGACCATACCACTCCATAGAAAACATCATCTGCAATACGCTGAATTGTAAATATTTACTTCTCGATTCTGGACACAACTATCAGCGACAAAGAAACAAACGATTTTGACATCAAGAGTCACTGAATTTAATGTATACGGTATATAATAATGACAGTGTGTGTGGGCAGTTTGGATTAAAGATTTGTAAAAAATAACTACTTGGAGTAAAATTATTTTCCATTTCTATTGGATCACCCTACCAGAGTGTTTAACATCACTTTAATGGTTTATTCACTAGTTCCCGGATAGAGATTGAATTATTTTCGTGACACCCGATTTTGCAATAAATACATGTATTTATTTTATACCTTGTCACCAGATTCTACAGATTAGATCGTAAGCGGCCAATGTGGAAGCGATTCTGATTGGTCAATCAGCAAAAGTATAACTATAACTTCCGCAACCGGTTTATAAAACTGGCCAAGCTCACCATGTGTAACAATCACGCATACTTATTGCACAATCCAATGTTTTGGTTGTCGCTGTTTTTGTTTAATTCACTGTTAAATCACTCCACGATCTTAATTCACATTTTCAGGCGTAACATCAGGCAATTTGGTGTATTTGATATCTAATCAAGCTTGAGCTTTGATGGGTGGGTTCCTCGGCTTATTTAATATTTGGTGAAGTTACGGGGCTGCTTTTATTAACTCAAACATTCAATAGGAAAATTACCAGTGCATATTACATTACATGTTGGTACTTTATACACCATAAGTTTATGCTGAAACACCTCGGGCCGGGATATTAAAAAAACATAATCCGCGACTATATCTAAACGACCGATGGAATATATCCCCATATACTTTCAGATGTCATAATAATTATGTCCGATAGCCTGACAGTTGAACTAAATTTACTAGACATTTGGGCTTCTGGAGCTTGGGCATCCAGCCATTAGACACAAACATCAAAACTGTCCTCGACCTTTCCCTGATGCTGAATTCAGTATTTAGAGATATTTTGATACACTTTACTAACTTAATGTTAGATTAAATTAAATTGTTCAGATCTCCAGAGGCAGTTTAGTAAAATACGCAGGGAGAGAATGACCCATTTTTGGGGATCGAAACCACAGCTTGGCGATCGACCAATCAGAATGGTTTCCGTGTTGGCCGTTTACCGATATAGTCTGTATAATCTGGTGACAGGGAATAACACAAATATTCATATCATGGAATCGGGTGTCGAAAGTCACGCAAATAATGTAATCTCGAGATGGGAACTTCACATACCGGTAAATAAATCATTTATTAACAAAGAAATACATTGTCTGTTATTTTTTTCCACTTCCTGGGTTTTGTAAATTATACTAGTGGAATATGATCTCTACGGGTGTTAGACAATAGACTGGTAGAGGTTTGTGGCATCATCTAGTGCCAAATTATATTAAATAAATCATCTAAGCTCAAGTAGCTAAATTGAGCTAAATTTCAGTCTTTTCCTTCAGCTCAACACCTAACACGAAATATCGCGATGCAAATATAATTTTACTGGATCAAAATAACATTGATCTTGACAAAAATAACTTGCACTCTATTCACCACAGTCTTATATACCAGTATTTTAAGTGACACATTTACTTAAGGATTTACCCATTCGGAAGAGAAAATAGTTTTTAGTTTTTAATTTTCATTTGGTAAACCTTGCCTTGTCAGCTTCGCCACGCCATCTTTGATCTTGTCCCCAAGATTAAATGAAACATTTTGATTTGCTCCGCTATGTGTTTATAAGTACCCGGTAGGATTTCCATTCGCATAACCATATCGACAAAACAGTAAATGATTATACAATAGAATATGAATGTATTGACTGCTCGTGCTTCCTCTCCTGATGGGAGTCCAGTTTTAATTTGTTGTACCGAAAGTGTTTCTGTGAAGCTTCACATGCGGTCTGCAGTAACTAATGATATTTCGCATTAAGTGTTGCATTGAAAGAACAGACTGCAATCTGTTTTCTAATTTGAAATTGCCTAAAATCACTTAATCAACATTATTTTCAAACTGGAAGTGGAATTGAAATGAATTTGATCGGTTGATGATAATGTTCAGAGGTACATGTACCAGTAGCATTACGATTCAGAATCATATATCTACAATATGAGCATTTTTCTCGCAGAAGGAAGTACGTGTACTGCTATGGCCCATTATATGAAATAAGTAAAGCATTTTTATTTGCATTTTCCCAATTTTGTCATGCATAAAACTTAATGGATCAGGAGTATAACACATACCGGTAGCTAAATTGTGCTACCCTGTAGGATACATGTAGCTGAATTCAGCTAAATATTGTAGCTCAATGTTTTCATTTCCCATACCGGCTAACCTGCCGGTACAGTGCTAGACACATACTAGTAGTCATGTTCAAAGTAATTGACCACTTCATCGGAAAGCTCTCGGCAACAAGCCATATTTCGGACTAAATCCTGAAAAATTACCCATATTTCTGCTGTGGTTAAGTGGTCAATTACTTTGGGCATTACTGTAACATACATGTACATGACTCAAATAAATACAACAAAATTAAATACAAAAACCCGTGAGATGTACATGTACATGTAGGTAACAAAAAATCAAACCACCCAACATATGGAATTATTGGAAGTTAAAACCCACCGGCGTGTTATCCCTTTGTCCGGACAGGGCTCTTATCTGGCAGAACGCTCTTTGAAAACGTTTTGATCGCATGAACATTTTTTTTAACGCCAACAGTCCGTGGGCATTATTTTTCAACGCTCATAGTGATCAGATTTTTTTTGTTATGGTATTTCTATTGTTTCTGGCCCAGAAACACGCCGTCAAAATTATGGTCTCAGTAAAAATTGCGTTATTAATACACTTGATTTTAGAGTTATCCAGCTTCGCCTGTTTGAATAAGTGTTTCTGTGAAAATTATACATCTCGAGAAAATTACAAACTTAGGGCAATTATTACTACGCATAATTGCAAACTTCAAAAATTAATATCTAATAACTCTGAGCTTTGATGGGTGGGTTCCTCGACTCGAATCAATTATTTTTTTTACCCCTGAAGTCACAGAAATAGTAATTTAGGGGTGCTTAATCGGATTGCTGAGCTAATTAAAACTCACAAATATTTAGCGATTTTGATTTTATATTGCCAAGCCAAAAAATAAAATAAAATTTCTTCAAACTTTGATACAAAAACACCAACAGCTATTTGGGCTAACTCTTTAGAAAAGTCCGCAGACAGGCTAAAACACATATAGATAACATCTAAATACGTCCCTAAGTCGGTCAAATAAACACAAAACCGTTTAACACAGATTTTAACTATACATGTACCGGTACGTTACTTATTGAACGAGAAAGTGCTCACATGGTTATTTTTAATACAATGGTGAAGCATAGAACAAATATAACATTTCCAGTATCAAATTGAAACAGAATAGCGTATATCCATGTGTATAGACATGTCATGCATATCTACTCTGGCTTCGCCAAGATATCATACTCCACTAGTTCAAAACATGGTAACTTTCTGTTGCTCTGACAGGGAAGTTTTATAACATTGAAAAAAAAATGCAGTTAACATATAATGCTCGGTTATAACTGTTCCGTAATAACATTGTATTTTATAGCAGGTAAATGTCCTAACTTGAGTTTGCATGGTTTGGGGGACTTGAATTAATTGGTTGTACTATGCGTCGCTTGGAATTTCATTGATGTTGGCTCACAAAGCTACACAAATCTTGCAACCTCGAGCTGGATATTTATATTCAAGGAACAAGTATTAACACAGAAATATATTCCCTGCATGGTTTGTTCAATCTTGAACCCCATCAGAAGATAATAGAAAAGGTTCCCAGGGTTTGAACATATGGAAAATGATATAAACGGGGGTATATAGCCAGAGTAAAGATTCATGGCATGATCTAACACGTGTGCCGAACTTGAACATTTTAGGGAGAACATTATAGGTACGTAAGGTGTTCGCATTGGTCTGTAAAATCATTATCACCAAGAGAAAATGTTGAACAATGGATTGGTTTTGTTCTTGTGTTGATTGTCGATTAGACATGGATAACGCGATCATGCGTTGTTTTTTTTTTACTTTTCTTGAAGCACGAGTCGTTTTACAATCGATACAATATCAAGGGGTAAATGGTCAACAGAACCGAGATTCAAGCAATATTTGGCGATAAAATGACTGTCAATGTTACAGTGCTGTTCATATAAATATGCAAAATGCATTGAAAGTGTCGTTGTTGAACATCAGCGATCCAGTTAAAACGAGGTTTTGGTGTTTGAAATAAAAATTGTGTGCACATTTACTCACTGCGAAAATCCCATGGTTAATGCTAGCATACCACATTCCATTATTAACTGAATT